>JASPKZ010007912.1:0-469702 GCA_030220185.1 Diploptera punctata
GCGAGTGTGTGTTTGCGCGTGTATGTGCGAGTTGTGGTGCTCAGTGTGTGGTGTGCGAGAGTGTGTGAGTGGTTTGCTCAAGTGTGGTGTGGTTCGCGAGTGTGTGCGTGTGTGCGCGAGTGTGGTGGCGAGAGTGGTGTGTACGAGGTGTGTGTACGAGAGTGTTTGTGCGAGAGTGTGGTGTGTGCTTGAGAGTGTGTGTGTCGCAGAGGTTGTGTGTGTTAAGGAGAGTGTGCGAGGAGTTGTGCGCGGAGAGTGTGCGAGAGAGAGCTGCGCGCGAGAGAGTGGGTAAGGAGAAACCGTGTTGCGAGAGAGCTGTGTTCGAGAGAGTGTGGTTCGAGAGCAGTGTGTGCGAGAGAGTGTGTGTGCGAGAGAGTGTGTGTGATAGAGAAAGTGTGTGTCCGAGAGAGAGTGTGTGTGCGAGAGAGTGTGTGTGTGCGCGAGTGATGTTGTGTAAGGGGAGAGTGTGCGAGAGAGTGTTGCGCGAGGACAAGTGTGCGAGAGAGAGCGTGCGCGCGAGAGAGTGTGTTTGAGAGAAATGTTCGAGAGAGAGGGTGTTCGAGGAGTGTGTTCGAGAGAGATGTGTGCGAGAGAGTGTTGGCTAGAGAGTGTGTGGTATAGAAAAGTGTGTGTCCGAGAGAGGTGTGTGTGCGAGAGAGGGTGTGCGCAGGAGTGTGTGCGGAGAGTGTGTGAGAGAGAGTGATGTGCAGAGAGAGTGTGTGCGAGTGAGAGTGTGTGCGAGAGAGAGTGTGGTGCGAGGGAGAGTGTGTGCGAAGAATGGTGCGAGAGCATGTGAGAGAGGGTGCGGGAGCAAGCGTGCGTGTGCGGAGGCAAGCGTGCGTGTGCGGGAGACAGCGTGCGTGTGCTGCGTGCGCGTGTGCGTATGTGCGTGTGGTGGGGAGGCGCTTTTGGCTTGGGTTTGTGGGGTTTTTCCTTGCCGTGTGTGTTGCTTTTCATGCACGCGCTTCGTGTGTGATGGGGTTTGGGTGAGTGGTTGTGGTTTTTCGTTGTGAGGTTTTTCGTGTGTGTGTGTTGTGTGTATGTGGGGGCGCTGTCCTTTTGGCGTAGTGTGCTCTTTGCGAACGTGAGGGTGGTTTTTTTTGCGTGTTGGGATTTGCGTGTGTATTTGTGGGCCTTGCGTGTGGTTGTGGGTGGTGTGTGTGTGTGTGTTGTGTGTGTGTGTGTGTGTGTTGTGTGGGTGGTGTGTGTGTGTTGTGTGTGTGTGTGGTGTGTGGGTGTGTGTGTGTTTTTGTGAGTTTGTGTTTTTTTATGTGTTGTTTCTTTTTTCTGCGTTTAATATGTGTTGTGGTTTTTTGCGTGGTTTTTGTGTGATTTTTAAATTGTGTGTATGGTATGATATTTGAGTGCGTGCGTGTTTCTTCCATTTTTGCACTCGTCGTGGTTTTGGCACGTGTAGGTGTCTGCTTTTTGCTGTGTGTGTTTGTGTTATTGTGCGTTCGTGTGTACGTGTGTTTGTGTGTTCATGCGTTTGTGGGGTGTTTGCGTATGTGTGTGTTTTGTAGATGTTTGTGTGTGTTTGTGGGTTTGTTTGCTTTGGTGCTGTGTGTGGTTTTTTTTGTTTCTGTTTGTTTTTGCGTTTTGTGTGTGTTTCGGCGTGTGCTTTTGGGTTTGTGTGTGTCTATTTGTGTGTTTGTATATTTGTGTGTGTTTGAATGTGAGTTTATGTGTGTGTTTGTCTTGTTTGTGTGCGTGTGCGTGTTTGTGTGTCTTTGTATGTGTGTTGATTGTTTATGTTTGTGTGTGTGGGTGTGTCATGGTGTGTTTTGTGCTGTTTTGTGTGTACTGATGTGTGTGTTTGTGTGCGCCGTTAAGTTTGTGTTTTTTTTTATGTGGTTTGCGGTCTTTTTTGTGATTGTGTGTGATTGTGTGAGTGTTTTTTAATCTAGTGTATTTTGTGTGTGTTTTATGTGTGTGGGCCTGTGTAGTGTGTTTGTGTCCGTTTGTGTTTGTGTGTGTGTGTTTGTGTGTGCGATTGTTGTGCGTTTGCGTGTGTGTGTCTGCGTGCGTGTGCGTATTGGGTGATGGCGTTTTTTTCGTGTGTAGTGTGTTTGTTGCGTGTCCTGTGTGTTGTGTGTTTTTTGGCGTTTGTGTGAGTGTATCGTTTGAATGCGTGTGGTGGTTTTTTGCGAGCGTGTGTGTGTGTGTGTTGTTTTTTTACGTGTGTGTGTTTGGGTTTTTTTTGGTTGTGGTGTTTTAATCTCGTGCTGTGGTTGTTTTTTTTTTGCGTTGTGTATGTGTGCTTTTTTGCGCGTGTGTGGTTTTTATGCGTTTGTGCGGTGGTTTTTGCGCGCCGCGTTTGTTGTGGTTTTGTTTTGCGTGTTTTTGCGTGTGGAGTTGCGTGTGTGCGTGTTGGGTTTTGGGTGCGTGTGTTTTTTGCATTTGCCGTTCTGTTTTTTGCGTGTGTGTCGGTGTATGTGAGGTTTTGTTGTGTGCGCGCGTGTTTTTTTGTTTTTTGGGCGTTTGTTGTGTGCGTATTTTTTGGCCGTGTGTGTGTATGGGTTGTTTTCATGGCGTGTGTGTGGGTTTTTTTGGCTGTGTGTTTGTGTGTGTGGTTTATATTGAGTAGAGTGCGTGTTGTGTGTGTGATGATTTTGGCGGGTGTGTGTGTGTGTGTGGTCTTTTGGTTCGTGTGTGTGTGGATGTTTTATTTTCGTGTCGTGTGCGTGCGTTATGTGTATTTTTGCGTGTGGTTTTTGTGTGGTTTTGTGTGTTGGTTTTAGTGTGTGTGTGTTTGCGTGTGTGTGTGTTGTGTGTGTGTGTGGTTTTATTTACGTGTGTGTATTATTTGTGCGGCGTGTGGTGTGTGTGTGAGTCTGTGTGTATGTGTGTGTGGCGTTTTGCGTGTGTGTGTGTTTTTGTGTTTCTTTGTGTTTTTTGTGTGTTTGTGTGTGTGTGTGTATTTGTGTTGTTTTGGTGTATGCGTGCGTGCGCGTGCGTGCACTCGTGTGTGCGCTCGCGCGCGTGTGTATATGTTTGTCAGGCGCCTTAAACGAATGTTGGTTAAGGCAAGATGCCTTGGCGCAGAGCTACGGGACTTGCGCTGCGCTGGTACGAGTCCCCATTGGGAAGTAATTGTCTCATGGAATTTCGACCAGTATGGGACCAGTACCCACCCAGCACCGTGAGGTATTTGGGTAGCTACAATAAGTAGCGACTTCATGTTGACTATTTAACTCATGCCCCAAATGGGAGTCAATGACCAATCACGTTTCAATGATTTCTGTTTTACAACCAGAGTCATGTTTCACGAAATATTTATGAGTATTATAATTACCATATTAAAGAAAGCTCCTCCTTTTTAATATTCTGAACAGGTCTGACCATTATTTTGCAGTGACTGAGCCCATTAGAAATAAGGCTACCAGATTGTATATATAGTGCATGAATGTCAACACATGCCGCATGCGGGAGTTAATATAAAAACATTTGTAGCAATTGATTATACCACTGAAAAAAGAAACCACTGTTTGCACTTTCTTAAATGTATTTTTTCCCAGGTAATAACCCAGAAAAATATAATTGTCATATTTACATCATACGACATCAGAAATGAATTAATATACAGTTTGATGTTTCATTTTTTCTCCACTAGAGAGCATTCTTACTATATTACGTTCCTTTGGCAATAAATAGTATGATCTGGTTGCAGTGATAAACAAAAAAAGCAGTTGAAGCGTACCTATCGTTTCTCATTTGTTTTCAAACATCGCCGTTTACATTAAATATATACATATTTTAACATAACTATAGTTAAATAATGATTTGTGAGTAAACAGCTTAATTTTATTCGTTAAATAGTCCTAACAAATGCCAGTCTTGATTTCCAAATTCTCTAGACAAATTCAATCCTCACTTCGTGAGTCGTGAATTTATCGATAATTTGGAAATCACTCGTGGTATTACTTATGATAAGACCAGCTATAACGTCTGGAGAACTCGACATGCTTACTACATGTCACCTCTACACTGACTGGATGATCAATTACCTCTGTGATTAACACATCGATGTGAGGCCAGCAGCCGATTGGTAGGCCAAGGGACTTCGAGGCCTGTCACGCCATGGTGTTTAGTTTATATATATAAATATATATATATATATATATATATATATATATTTATATAGTAAAATTAACTCTTTGCTCGTATCCAGTGTAATGCCAAGTCGAGTTCCTATTACTGATGTCTGTAATATGTGAAGATGCCGACTGACTGGCCTGTGACACAATCACAGGGCCAGATGAAAATAAGTAGAACGAAATGGAGTAGTGGAGTTAGGAGAAATATTGGAATGAAGTTTTTGGCCGGGAAAACCGAGAGAAGCCCCGAGAAAAGTCTATCCTCCCTCCGATTCATCCACCACAAACCCACATGAAATGACCGAGACATAAACTCGGATCCAAGAAGTGGAAGACGGATGTCTAATCACTTGCTCTACAAAGCCCCCATATATGCCTATACATATATATATATATATATATATATATATAATATATATATATATATGTCCATAGTAATTCTGCCGAAGGGCAGGTTTTTCATTGCAATCATAGCATTTTTCATGCTATATTTTGCAGCTTTACTAGGGAATTATAGTTGTGGTAGCTTCCCGTTGATTTCCACACCGGTGAATGTTGATGATAAGGATGATGATGATGATGATAATAATGATGATGATGATGATGATGGTGATGATAATGATGATGATGGCCGGATGAATTTTGGGGGACCGTTGGGCCCTAAGCTTCCTGACATTTGTCTTACAGGTGAAGAAAAACACCTCACCTAAGAGCCTGTCCCGACCGGAAATCGAAACCGGGCCCGCTGCGTGACAAAGCAGCACGCTACCTCGAGATCACAGCGGTGGACTATATATATATATATATATATATATATATATATGACATGAAAAAAAAATAAATGCCTGAGTTGGGATTTGAACCCGAGTTTCTAAACTCCTTACGTTTAGCGCTCTAACCATCTGAGCTACTCAGGAATCCTAACACAGATGGTTAGAGCGCTAAACGTACAGAATTTAAAAACTCGGGTTCAAATCCCGACTCAGGCATTTATTTTTCTTTTCATGTCATATTTGCTTTCGTTGCTAAATGTCAAAAATACAGTTATAACACCACACACACACACACACACACACACACATATATATATATATATATATATATAGTCTAGAGTAGTATTCATATTTATTTTTTATTATTTATACATACATTATTTTCATAACAAACCAGTATGAAAATAATGTATGTATAAATAATAAAAAATACATATGAATACTTCTCTAGACTGAACATACGTACTAGTACGGAGAAATTATTTTTTAACTCACCAAAAATCCATTGCCATGTGTGTTTCAGTAGTTCATTAGCCTACTTAAGGACAAGCCTCGAGAAAACTCCGAAGTAAATATTAATTATTATCGGAATATTATTTCAGAAATATCATAATCTAATTAGAATGATTCCACTTATGTCATATTTGTGATTTATCATTTCTATAGTTACCATCACGTTTGTTTAAATCATTGTTTCAATAATTGATTTTTTCGATTGGGTATGTATACGGTTTTGTTTAAATTATTGTTTCTAAAATTAATTTTTACCGTAGTTTTAGAAAATATTTTCTGGTTGCTGAAGGAGGTAGCCATATTGAAATTCATTCTAAATTATAATTAAAGGCAAACAATGTTAGAGAATCGTTCATCTGAAACGTTTACTTATCCCTATCCTTATAAATAAACATATTTCACTTTTAAACGGTTACATTATAAATGAGCCTACATAAATTAGTAAATTACCTAAACATGTAGGGTCGTAGATATACACCTTGTTCCAAAATGATGGACGGGGTTTTAAGTAGTTGGTACAGTTGTATAAAGGAAAATCGATGCGTGATTATTTGCTATAATTAAAGAAAAACTGTGAAAGCTTCATATCCTGTGTGCAGTAATATTTTGTCATTATTACGTCACAGCGTTAAATTTGTGAAAATGGCGACTCTTGTACAGAAGTCATTCTGTGTGTTGCAATTTGCGACGTCTGGTTCCATTGTAGCAGTGTAGCGAGCTTTCCGACGGCAATTTGGAATTGATCCTCCGACAGATAAAAGTATCCGTCGATGGTATAGACATAATCCACGTGCAATAATCCAACATGAAAGAGATTCCCCTAGGATCAATTTTTTCTGCGCTATGTCCAAACAATAAATCTACGGGCCGTTCTTTTTCAATGACTATTTAACTCATGCCCCAAATGGGAGTCAATGACCAATCACATTTCAATGATTTTTTATTTACAACCTATCACAGTCGTTTTTCACCTCGATTTTATCAGTTTAATTTTATCACTGTAAAATCAAGCTCCTCCTTTTTAACATTCTGAATAGATCATAGCATTATTTTGCAGTGACTTCATGTGGCTAGCAGATATTATATATAGTGTACGAATGTAACCTTATCGTGGTTGCGGGAGATAATATAAAAACATTTGTAGCAATTGATTATACCATAAAAAAGAAACCACTGTTTGCACTTTCTTAAACGTATTTTTTCCAAGGTAATAACTTTCCAAAAAAATATAATTGACATATTTACATCATAGGATATCAGAAATTAATTAATATACAGTTTGATGTGTTTCATTTTTTCTCCACTAGGGTGTATTCTTACAATATTGCGATCCTTCGGCAATAAATAATATGATCTGGTTGCAGTGATAAACAAGTGAAACATAACGTTTCTCATTTGTTTTCAAACATCGCCGTTTACTTAAATATATAAATATTTTAAAATAACTATATTTAAATAATGATTTGTGAGTAAACAGCTTAATTTTATTCATTAAATAGTCCTAACAAATGTCATTCTTGATTTCCAAATTCTTTAGATAAATTCACCCCTCACTTCGTGAGTGGTGAATGTATCGATAATTTGGAAATCACTAGTGGCATTACTTGTGATAAAACAGTGTTAGGCGTGTCGTATCTGGATATGCTGCAAATTTATATTTTTCTTCAGCTAAATGAGTTCGCAATTCAAGACTTCATTTGGCAACAAGACAGCGCTCCACCTCATTTTCTTAATGATGTGCGGCAGTGGTTGAACGGTAATGTTCCGTAACGATGGATAGGACGCGCCGGTCCTGGTGACATGGTTTATTCCCGGTGACCTCCACGGCCTCCTGATCTCACACCTTGTGATTTCTTCCTGTGGGGGTATGTGAAGGACCATGTGAACATACCACCACTTCCCGTCGACCTTCCAGACTTGAGAAGAAGGATTCTTGCTGTTGTTAAATCCATTACTCCTAATATGCTGACCAAGATTGGAAGGAATTCGACTATCGGCTAGATGTGTGTCGTGTAACGAAAAGTGCTCACATCGAACACTCAAAGTATGTTATGAAAACTCGAGGCCCTTTAATCCCATGTAAGTTTTGTTCTTATATTTATCACGTAAGGAAAATTAAAACAACTCTGAAACCCTGTCCATCATTTTGGAACACGGTGTGTAAATATGTATGCCTATGAAAAGAAAAATAAACTCCTGAACAGGGATTTGAACCCGATACCTCTAACGGTATATGTTAGCGCGCTCCCAATTGCGCCACTCAGGCATTCTACCAAACATTTATTTTTCTTCCTTATACATGATTATCTATCAAGAGGGGCCGCGAGACATCAGTCGCGCTGTCATTTCGCGGCTTCTATAACAAATAAACATATTATTTAGAATATTTACATGTAGCGTAACGCTTATTTCGATGTTATAATCAAAAATTGACATTTAGCAATGAAGGCCAAATATCACATTAAAAGAAAAATAAAAGCCTGTATCGGATATATATATATATATATATATATATATATATATATCCTATGTACTGTGACAAGTCATTCGCTCAGCCTCTTATTTCAGTAAAATAAGTACCTTCATCAAAGTGAATAATTTATGAACCCGTAATTATCATCAGAATTAGGGCATATGTATATTCAAACGAATTGTAATGAAAATTGAGAATCCAATAGTAACAAAATTAAAATGATATAACCTACCACAAAATAATTTGATAGGCAATAAATAAAACAGTAGTACCAAGCAATTAGCGCCAGTCATATACCTGGACCCTTGCTATTGTAGCGAACGAAATTAGTAAACATCATACAATGGATCCTTAAGCCCTTATACAATGGGGAAAAAGTCTGCAGTTTTCTTTTGTCAAGAGGATTTACTAGACTGCTCTATTATCAACTTGCTATAACAATGCTAAGCCCAAAAACTTCTTACAAAAGGCTGGGAAGTCACAAACTAGCAATTGGATTTTCCTAGGTAACTGTGGAAAGAGTTATCCCAAACTAATTTCAACTAGTACATTCGTTAACAGCGGGTGACTTCTTTGCGGCGTAAGGTAGATGCCGACAGTAGATAGCCGCGCCCTTAAGGACCACTCCATTTGGCAACCCTGAAAATTTTATATGATGAGGTAACTAATTTAAAGGGAGGGAACGAGGCCACAAACTTCTAAGTTTAACACCCACGATAACGCCCTTAAGGTAAAAATTTACCAATCAAAATTAGTATAACATAAACTGTTTGTGAGACGTTAAGACTTTTGGTGGAAGGGACTAATGCCGGCCCACTCAGAATTAATAAATATATTTTACTAAGCGAAAATTAGTGTGTGTGTCCGTTGCGAGGAGTAGCAACGAGCGAATGTGCCGGTGCGGGGCACATCGCATTACATAGCGAAAGTTCAGTTCTGTTAGTGGACAGTTAGAGTTCAGCAGTTAGAGAGTTCAGGCAGTTCAGCAGTCAGTGCTGCCAGTTCAGCAGTCAGTGCTGTCAGTACAGCAGTCAGTTAGTTAGAGGACAGTTAAGTTACATCGCTTGGTTGAGTGTTACAACCATTACTAATTCTGACCCACCAACAGCCTTCTCGTCAAACTCGTCGTCTAATACGACGAATGTAATTCAAGTGACAATAAAAGTGCATCGTCAATTTCAAGACATTACACTGGGCCTACTGTTTTTTTCCCCAAGTGAACATCCTTTCCTCACGGATTCCCGAGATTTTAGTCCATTGTTCTACCAGAACCTGAACCCATCTAGTCCGGAGCACAACTGTCCAGGAACCCATATCCATGGACGTAATTAAAACCAAACCCCGATTACAACCTTTTTTCTTTAGTACACTTAGCGACAAAAAGAATGAGACGCTTCAAAAAGCGAAGTCCTTGTTATGGCCCACTGCGCTTGCACGAAAAGCTGAAGCTGTGATTCACGAGGTAACGCACTGTTAAATGTTTTAAATACGCTGTATTTGATTTTAATCGTCTTAAATAGTTAAAGAACAGTGAAGGAGACATGTTAAAGACATTTACGAAAGTTCGACAAATGCAATATTACTCAAATTGCAACATTTCAAATAAAGTTGAACTCTCGTTCATAGTGCAAAAGTTCAAGACAACCAATATTTAGACAACTAGTATCCGACGTTCGAGTAGCATAGATTGTTAAACCACTTGCAAGAAGATGAAATATGTATGAAAACCAGGGTTGGAATCCTTCAACAATACTTTTTTATTAATTTGTATTTTCGCGTGTTCCCGCGCCGTAGCCGAGCGGTGAAGGTAGGAAGCCTTGGCGCAGAGCTACGGGACTTGCGCTGGTTCGAGTCTCCATGGGGGAAGAAATTTTCTCATGGTATTTCGGCCAGTATGGGACCGGTGCCCACCCAGCATCGTGAGGCAATTGGGTAGCTACAATAAGTAGCGGCTCCAGGTTGAGGAACCAGCTATAACGGCTGGGGGACTCGACATGCTAACCACATGTCACCCCTACACTGGCTGTTGATCATCTACCTCTATGATTGACACATGTGGATGTGAAGGGCCAGCAGCCGGCTGGTAAAAGGGCAACCGCTGAAAAGTGGAAAGACCCTCAATCGGAAATCGGTATTTTCGCAAAATACATCCTACAAGTGCTAAAACATTTAATTCTTGCCACGGAATATACGTCCACTTTACATTATATTAAATAATATTCCTGCCTTCGTAAACTCTATAACACTATTTAGCTACCGGTATAAATTTTATTGTGTGCGCAGTACTACGTTTTAATAACAATGCTATAAATTTATGTAATAAAAGATAATACAGCTGTCATGTGGTCTCGAGGTAGCGTGCTGCCTTGTCACACAGCGGGCCCGGGTTCGATCCCCGGTCGGGGCAGTTTTTCTGGGTGAGGTTTTTATCGGGGTTTTCCTCACCTGTAAGACAAATGTCAGGAAAACTTTAAGGCCCAAATGGTCCCCGAAATCATGGTCATCATCCTTATCATTATCATCCTTACCATTATCATCATCATCCTTCACCGGTGTTGAAAGCAACGGGAAGCTACCACACCTACACAATTCCCTAGTAAACTGCAAGCATAGCATGAAAATGCTATGATTGCAGTGAAGACCTGCCTTCGGGCAGAATTACTATGGATGGATATATATATATGTGTGTGTGTGTGTGTGTGTGTGTGTGCGGTTGTGTGTGTGTTTATTTATTTATTTATTTATTTACTTATTACGTATTAGTGAGGAAAAAGTTTCACCCTTCATTTAAGATGTTTAGTTTATATATGTCAATTCCAGCACAATAATAGCCCATAGATGATAAACAATAATAATAAAATAATAATAATATTTTTTTATTTTTGTTGTCCATCATCCATAGTAATAATAATAATAATAATAATAATAATAATAATAATAATAATAATAATAATAATAATAATAATACTAATAGTAATAATAATGGGATGTATCAGAGGATGTGAAAAATGTAATTAACTGGGGATCTAAATTAACTCAAAATGTACCCAAGAAAATGACATAAAATATAGAATTCAAAATGGCAGATCAGTAATAACAATGTTAAACGACGGTTTGTGGGATAAGAACATATGAATGGATACCAAATTAGAAATTTATAAATCCACAATTCGAAGCGCGCTAACATATGGTGCAGAAACTTGGCAGTTGAATAAAAATTTGAGTTTAAAGCTTATGTCCACTGAAATGAATTGTTCTAGACTCTCAACTAGACATTCTAAATTGGGGGGGGGGGGGAAAATCGGAAATACAATCATCAGACAACAAATTAAAGTCAAAAATTCAATATTAGGTTTTGTGAGATACAGACACTAGAATGGTATGGTCATACACGTAGGATGCCAAAGAAAAGATTACCCAGACAAGCTTAGGAATGGATTCCACCTGAGAAAGAAAAGAGAGGTCCACCTAAATTTAAATGGATGGATAATGTAATAAGTATGAGGGAGCTAGGCCTGGAAGAATTGGAATGTGAAGATAGAGAAGAATGGAGAAAGAAGATAAAAAATGTAAAAAGCTTTGGGTACAGGAAGATGTTTTATTACATTGTAACCTGTTTATAAATAAATAAATAAATAAATAAATAATGAAAACAGTAACACTTCCAAATAGTTGGTACCTTTTTTCTTTAAGAATGGACAGACAGAATAAAATAGAAAGCATTTTAACAATTAAAAAAATTAACTTCATCGGGAATCAAACCTGTGACCTTTTGCATACGAATCAAGCCACTAAGCATCGAGCTAAGCGTACGCTAGATAATTGTGCTTGAAAGAATACTCTTCAAGGAAGAAGGAAAACGTATTATAGCTCTACTGTGCAATTAATTTACTCGTGTGAATCGCGCGTTGGAACTTAGAATATTCGAGATCAAGAGTCGGCCCATTATTTTTGTCGCTAAGTGTACATCTTACATCAAACCGAGTCTAGATTCTTTAGGAAATTTCAGTAAAATATTTTATATTGTTGGGGCACGCCATAGCGTAGTGGTTAAGGCACTGAGCTACAAGCCGGAGGGTCGAGGTTCAAGTCCCGTTGGGGTCAGGATTTTAAACTGACCCAAACCCTCTGGCGACACTATGGCCCTGGGGTCCGAACTCATCCTCTAACGAAAATGCAATTACCAGAACGCTTTGTTCTGGGGAAAAGGGCGGCCTTCCACGCAGGGCTGACAACCCGGCTGACATAAAGGGCCGATTGTCTAGAAAAAGTGGGGGCCTTAACCTCCTACTACCCCAAGGGCCTCTAGGCCTGTTGTGGGACCACTTTTTTTTATTTTATATTGTTATGTGCAACACTCACTTTTATATCTAATTATGAAATGATGACTAATAGTGTAATGTATATCTAGCAAGTATTGTTTTAACAACTGAGGAAGATATAAAAAAAATTCGCAGATAAATTGGTTGACCATAAGTTTTGAACTCAGGATCTCTTAAACTAAATTACTTGATAAACAGATTATTTTCTTTTGGTTCAGTGTATACTATTAAATGCTGATTTGAACAACTCGCTATAGGGGAGAGGACGAACGAAAACTAACCAAGCAGGGGAGCTAGTCCAAAACTACAGGGAAATCGTACACATTAATCCAGAAACGTTGACCTTCAAGCCGGCACTTCCAGTATTACTGTTTTTATCTAAATTATCGATATGTTTTGAAAATGTATAGCACCTCTGTATGAACACGCTCACCCGACCCCTAACGTCACTGCAACAACATTACTCCTATAGCGGGTTGTTCAGCTCAGCATACAAATAACAGTATTAAGTTTTGATGTAGTTCAGGTCACACAGCTGTTGTTTACTCTCTTAACACTTAGAAATGTTCAATAGACCTACAAACATGTAGGGCCTAATATAAAAAACATAAAATTATACCGGCCTTGCCTCTGGTACCGAGGAATGCGGGTTCAAATCCGACTGGGGTCGATGGATTATTTAGGATGACAAAATCCAAGAGAAGTCCTGCGGGAGGAGCTTCAAACCGTGGGTTCAGAGTATGAAGATTTTCTGGTTGTAAAAGAATCTCAAACCTAAATTAGACTCTCTGATCAACATTTAAACGAACTTTCTCAACCAAGTAATATCTTAGTTGCCTACTATGTGTTTCTTAGAGGCGATGAGCTAATCACTTCACTTGCTGACATCTGTAGGGAAAGAAGCGCAACTAAAATTAACTTAGTTAAGTAAATCCCGCAAGGAACCACCCTTGCTTCACGGATATAGATGGAATTATGAAATAATGCTTAATGGTGGAATTAATTATGACAATGATAAGCCAGGTTTATCTTGATGATTGTTAATTTTTTTCCCCAATGCCCCAGGTTGCCATTTGGATATTTCTGGTGTTGGCATTGGTTTAATTGTAACCCATTTCTGAAGTTAGGGCGTCTAGAAGGCGGAGTTACGTTACCCCGATGATATGATGGGTAATAAATGATAATGAAGAGCCAGGAGAGTTCTTAACCTAAACTTAACCTAAATTCCAGACCATGGGCAATCACAGGAATGATTCCCTTTAAGGAACAATGTCTATGGTTTGACTGGGACCTCATGAACAGTAGTCAGAAACGCTAACCACTATCCCATGAGGCTGGTCTGATTCTTAAAAATAAGAAAAACATTCAGTCATAGATTCAAGCTTGGTGCCTACCAAATGCAAAACTCAAACGCAATTGAAATAAAACAAGATTATATACATTAATACGTGAAGGAAAATCTTTGTACCCCTTTTTAAGCAGATTGCGCGCACGGAGGAGTGTGATATTTGGCATAATTAAACTTCGTATAGAAAAGGAGTGCAGAAAAATAAAATGTATGTATATGTGTTACAAATAAATTAAATTAAACAAAATAAAATAAATTGTCTCTAAGGAATTTATGTGTATTATTCATTTGTTTGCGTTCATACTGAAAGTGCATTGTTGTAAAAAACAAAATTGTGCAGCAGCAATGTGAATTGACTTACTCTCGCGTATTATTAGTGATTTTAAAAAAGTGAGAGTACATTTCATTATTTAAATTTAAATGAAACTCTGTATAATCTTTGTTTCAGTAATTTCACTACATATATTTTTTTATATTTACATATTCGCACCTACTTCCATTATGCCTCGACAATAGAACGTTGACGGGTCGGAGTGAGAGACAAAGAAGAAGGGATATATATTCCCGCACATATAATAATAGGCCAAATGTAAATTTAAATAGTATAAATAGTATACAAATGTCAAATGACGCGTTATTGTTTTTTAAATATGGCTTTGCCAAGCTATATCACATGTTTCCTATCGTTCATATTTTTAAAATAAATAGAAAATTAATGCATAATGACGTATTTGTGACAAAAATGTAATGAATTGTGTGCAACTCAGTAGAAAAGCGATCTAAGGCAACCGGACACGGCACAGTTGCAGGTGCGCAGTTTTCAGTCCCCATGCGAGAATAAATTTTCTCATGGAAATTTGGTCAGTAATTTAACCAGAACCCACCCACCACCTTAAGGAAATTGGATAACTAAGATAAGTACTAGCTCCAGGATGAGAAACCCAGCTGAATGGCTTGAGGACGCTCCATGGAATATAGTTTGTTACATCACAACCTGGATGGTTAATTTAAAAGGTATATTGTAGGCCTATATGCTGCTATATATTCTTATTACTATTATTATTAATAGTTTTTTATTATTACTATTATCATTATTATTATTATTATTATTATTATCATCATCATCATCTTCATTACTACTACTCCCTATATTTATGACATTCTAGGAGATCATCAATGTGGATTTAGAAGAAACAGGTCTACAACAGATCAGATTTTTAGTACTGTATAATACAGATTTTAGAAAAGAAATGGTACTGTATATCAACTATACGTAGACTTCTAAAAGACACGACTCAATTAAGAGGGAGAAGTTATATAGTATCCTGCTGGAGTTCGGAATTCCTAAAAAGTTAGACTTATACGATTGTGTATAAATGGTACAAAGAGTAGGGTGCATGTAGGCAAAAAGTTTTCGGATTTTTTTAAACCCACAATGGGTTGAAGCAAGGAGATGCATTATCTCCTCTACTATTTAATTTTAGTACTAGAGCATGCCATCAAATCTTTATAGGATGAAGAAGGCCTACAACTCAATGGTATTAATAAGCTGTTAGTTTATGCTGATGGTTTAGTACTATTTGGCATAGCGAAGAGATACTAAAGGCCAACACGCACACACTATTGAGTAACACTAAGAAATTGGGACTGGAAGTAAATAATAAAACTAAATATATGGTCACACATATAAATACATAATATAATAGAAATGGGCAGCTAATGACAAATAAGGGAAATTTTGATGAAGTGGCTGAATTCAAATACCTAGGAACAATAATCACAAATAGGAATGAGATGCACAAAGAAATTAAACATAGGCTCAATTCTGGGAATGCGTGCTATTATGCATTACAGGGACTCTTGACGCCCCAACTCCTTTCAAAAAACGTTAAACTGAAAATACATAAAACAATTATTCTACCAGTTATATTATATGGGCCCAACCGGTCCCAAAATATCATCCGGCCATCATCATCATCATCATCATCCTTATCATTATCATCATTCAACGGTGTGGAAAGCAACGGGAAGCTACCACACCTATAATTCCCTAGAAAAGCTGCAATGCATAGCATGAAAATGCTATGATTGCAGTGAAAGATCTGCCCTCGGGCTGAATTACTATGGATGGATGGATATTATATAGATGCGAAACATGGACTCTTACTTTAAGGGAGGAAAGGAGATTACGAATATTTGATAATAAAGATCTTAGGAAAATTTTTGGACCAAAGAGAGATGGACAGACAGGTGAATGGAGAAGACTAATTAACAGTGAACTACATTGTCTTTATAGGAAGCTAAAAATAATAACAACAGTTAAGTCTCGTAAACTGCGATGGACAGGACATGTGGCACGATTGAGGAATGAAAGAATTGCGTGGAAGCTTCTTGTAGGAAAACCAGAGGGAAAACGCCCAGTTGGTAGACCAAGAATGGGGTGGGAGAATAACATTAGCTATGATTTGAGGAAAGTAGATTTTACAGGGAATGATTGGAAAAATTACCTCAGGATAGGGCTGTATGGAGAGCTTATGTCCGCGCAGCCATGAACCTACGGGATCGATAGTGCCAGTGAGTTAGTTTTATTCTTGTCGATGGAAATGGATTTCTTGAGGAGAGCAGCAAGATGTTCTAAATTGGAAAAAATTAATAGTCATACGAGAAAAAAATATTAAATATTCAATAGTAGATTATACAAGATATAAGCAATTAAATTGGTATGGGCACGTAAGACAAACGCAACATGAAAGGTTACCCAGAAAAACAATGGAATTGTGTCCACCTGCAAGAAGAAAGAAAGAAAGACCTCGAAATTCGTGGATGCCAGAAATAAGAACTCGAATGAGAACAAGAGGACTGAATGACATGGAATGGATGGATAGACGAATGGAGATGGAAAAATAAAACTTTAGGCACAGAAAGATGTGTAAACACTGAATATCTGTATATAAAATTATTATTATTATTAATTATTATTATTAATTATGATTATATTATTATTTATATTATTATTAATATTATTATTATTATTATTACTTCATCTTCTACGCCATGAAATTAGGCCTTTTGGCCTGTTTTCACATCAAGTTGGATTTAATTAATGTTCCCATGTAACAAATTGGCGTCCAACATTTATATTTCCTATTGGTTTGTATTTTAATAACAGCTGAGGGATTCTATCTGCAGGCATTATTTTAACATGGTCATACCAGTCGTTTCTCATGTTGTCAATTCTATTTGTTACGTTAAAAATATTTACGTCTTTTCTAATATCTTAATTTCTTTTTCTGTCCGAAATTGTCACACCTGCTACTGAACGTAAGAACTTCATTTCTGCAGTTTCTATTTTTCTTCTGTGTGAACGGTACGAGTCCAATTCTCACTTGCATATGTAAAGACAGGCACCGTCATAATTTTGTAAAATTTTAATTGTGTGCTCCTCAATGTTTTATTTTTCAGTGTCCGTTTTATAGTGCCACACATTTTTTTATTATTATTATTATTATTATTATTATTATCATCATTATCATTATCATTATTATTACTATTATTATTATTATTATTATTATTATTATCATCATTTTCGTCGTCACCGTCATCACCACCATCATTATTATTATTATTATTATTATTATTATTATTATTATTATTATTATTATTATTATTATTATTATTATTATATGTGTTAAAGTTTGTATTCAATAATCCTGTTAACATTTAATAATCTATTCTATTTCCTTCTTTTTTTTCTGTTTTTTTCTTTGTTTGCCTTTTTTTCTACATAGGGGCACGTAAGCACAACGACAATCACACATACCCAGAAGACTGACAGAATGCTGATAATTCCCTTTACAGAAATTTTCTAAAGTCAGAAACCGAACACTCCTTAGCGAGAGACGTTGACCACGATACCAAAAGATTTGGTCAGTCCATAATAAAAAATATTTACTGTAAATTTAGCATCATATTCTGATTAAATAAAATATTATGAAAATTATCAATTTCAATTTTTTTATAATGTATTGGACGTAAGAGAAATGGATATCACTTGTTTTCCACTCTTATCCCTTGTATAGGAAATCTACAACATAATTTATTATGGTATTTTCTGCCGTTAAGATTGGATTTCAAACAATAATAAATAATTAATTAGCTTCATATGAACTAAATAAAACTTTTATATTGGATACCGGTCATTACATATAACTTCATTCTACCTATATCTCTTCCTGTTAAAAGTTTAAAGCAAATGTATTTGTTTACATTCTGTACCAGTAACTTTTATCTACTTTCTCATGTAATAAAAGGAAATCGGAATTATTACATCTTCCTCCGAGGAGTGATTTTGGAAATAAACAGGATGAAAATCTTACAAATTATGATTAATAAGAAGAAGATCAATTAATTTTAAAAGGAATAGTTTTTAGTTTTAATTCTTAAGTTCTGTGTTCAGACTGGGAGGGCAAACTGTGCTGAACACCGCGAACTGGAAGATCTATTGCGCTATCTTAATATTATGAAGATGAGTGGAATGAAAGTTTACTCTACGGTGTTATGTTGTAGGTCGTCTTCTAGGTTCGAAACAACATGTTCTACTCTCATGACCCATACCATCAATTTTGGGTTGACCTGTGGCCGCGAGAGGGGGACTACAACCGTCACGTAAGTCCTTTCTGTTTTTTTTTATTGTGCAAGCTCGGAGTCTTGAGGCAGCAATCTTGTGGGCCCTCTCTAGATCCCCGAAACCACATATTTTCAATACATGTGTATTGCCAACCAAACTATTTTTTCTCTAACATGAGATGAAGGATGATATAAAATTAATGAATGAGAAATAAAATGACATGAAGGGGAGAGAAGGAGGGATGGAGAGTGTTGGTGGAATGAAATTCTGGAAAAACGGGAGAACTCGAAGAAAATCCGAAAAATCCCGATATGGCCCACCACCAATATATATCCCTGTAATATAATGTACGGTTAAAAACTATAATATAGTTACCTTGTAGGTCCGTCTCCTCAACTTAAGTTCTTTTAAAACTCTGTAGGCCTTTCGGGACTAGTCCCATCATCAGCAGAATGCATTAGGTCCGTTCTTGTTGACCCTTGTTGAAGCACTGACTTGGTTGTGAGAATTTTGTACAGAGGATTGTGTGGATTAGGTGTGTATTCATTGAGAATCAGGTTGCTGTTGATTTCTCTTAGGATTGCGATTTCCTCCAGTATATTTATTCTCATTTGAAATGTTTTCTCTATGTACTATTGTGAGGGTGTTATCGATGTTATGCATATGGTGTCCAGCTTGAATTACATGTTTTGCGTAACTTGATTTTCCTCCATTGTAAACGATTAGATTCAAGGAACATTTCAGAGATTTCGTTTACAATGGAGGAAAATCAAGTTACGTAAAACATGTAATTCAAGCTGGACACCATATGCATAATATCGATAACACCCTCACAATAGTACATAGAGAAAACATTCCAATGAGAATAAATATACTGGAGGAAATCGCAATCCTAAGAGAAATCAACAGCAACCTGATTCTCAATAAATACACACCTAATCCACACAATCCTCTGTACAAAATTCTCACAACCAAGTCAGTGCTTCAACAAGGGTCAACAAGAACGGACCTAATGCATTCTGCTGATGATGGGACTAGTCCCGAAAGGCCTACAGAGTTTTAAAAGAACTTAAGTTGAGGAGACGGACCTACAAGGTAACTATATTATAGTTTTTAACCGTACATTATATTACTGTGAACTAATACCTCAACGGAAAATCACCATGAATTTTACTAGTATCAATATATCCCTGAACCGCCAGAATTCAAATCTGGGATCCCAGTCAGGGCAGACGCGCGCACTAGCCACATGTATACTAAGATGGTAAGGAATAGTCAGTCCAATGTTAAAAAAAAAACAGAGAAAATAAATTG
Source organism: Diploptera punctata (assembly GCA_030220185.1). Lineage (NCBI taxonomy): Eukaryota > Metazoa > Arthropoda > Insecta > Blattodea > Blaberidae > Diploptera > Diploptera punctata. The sequence continues at coordinate 19,468 of JASPKZ010007912.1, forward strand.
AGATCTTCACATAAACACAATACATAGTACATCAATGATTTTCACCTCCGGTATTTTCCCCATCTTACATGATTAAAAACTAAGAAGGTAAATCCTTATTTTTACTGTCAGTATCGTGTTTTCTATATTTTCAGTCCATATTTCTACCGTCTGTTCCAGGTAGCCTATTTTAAATCACTGCTTTATATGTTATTAGCTAAATATTTTCCCCATTAATATCACACAATTAAGTATAAACTATACTATATTACAATACGAGGTTGGGAAGTGGTTTTTACAGAATCGAGGGAAATTCCGAGATTCTGTAAAACACTTCACAAACCTGTGTTGTACATTAATTTTTGCGCGATGGTGTTTTAAAAATAATAAATAATAGTAAAATAATAACATCTTTGTTGGAAATATTTGCGTTCATTATAAACAATTGCCGAAAGTAATTGTTGAGATTACAGCAGGCCTTGATATCTATCTCGCATAAAATGGCTGCAAGTATGAATGATTGTAATCAAACGACGAAACTGAAGAAGCGTGGGAAGTTGGGTGTGCTTCTTTAGTGCCAGAGAAATCTAAATTAAGATATGAAAAAACACGTTTCATTCAGAAAGTGGTTGGAGGACAAGAATTGTAGTGTAAGTGAAAAAAGTATGGTTGCTTCTTTCGTACTTAGGAGTGAAACATTAAAATCTCCAGCGAGTGTGTGGTCAGAATATTCAATGCTGATGACGATGATAAATTTAAAAGAAGTTATCAATATTGCAGATTTTGTTATATCGTTAGCTTCCTCTAAAAGAACATTGGACATAAAGCTAAAAAGTCTAAAAGTTTTCAGTAGAATTTTAAGTCAACTTTCAATATTGCTTCAAATAAAGTTCAGTTAATTTAAAATGCAGTGATTTATTTCGTATAATGTATATTAACACTATCTTTTGGATATACACTACTCAAAAAAATTAGAGGAACACATGTTTAAACCAAAGCCACAAAATAAATACTGTAACAATTTAATTTTTGAGAGTCATATGTTCTGAGTTCAAGTATTGTTTAAAATCAGATTGAAGATCTTCTGGGTTTTATTAATTTTTCTTTGAATATGTTAGTGAAATTCCAAGAGTTGCTGAAACCAAAGTGAATTCGTATTGATTTATTTTTTTAAAAACAGGTTTGAGAATAATCTGTGGTAAGAAATTGTTATTTTATGTTCTCTGAAGCTAATACAGAGCAATGATACATCTGAATGAAACATCAGTTGCACTGATTGAAGATGGTTGTTCCATTCGCCATGTCTCTAGGATTCTTGATATCAGCCCTTCCGTCATCCATAGGCTGTGGAGGCGATATAGAGAGACATATGGATACAAGAGGAGACCCGAGCAAGATCGTAAAAAGAAGACTACAGACGTACAGGATAGATTTATTGTCTCATCAGCTTTGCGCAGAAGAAAATCTACAGCCAGGGATCTACAAAATCATTTACGCACAGCAACTGGGGCGGTAATTTCTCATCAAACTGTAATAAATAGACTGAGAAATGCAAGGTTGAGGTCTAGAATCCCCTTTAAAGCCACCTCGTTTAACACGTCAGCACAAAGAAGCCTGGCTGCGATTTGCTCAGAATCATGTCAACTGGCAGCTCTGCCAATGGAAGGGTGTTTTATTCAAGGACGAATCAAGATGTCGTCTAACAGGTTCTGATGGTCGTACACGTGTATGGAGACGTTCTGGTGAACGTTTTGATCCTGCCACAATTATTGAACGTGACAGATTTGGAGGTGGTTCGGTTATGATTTGGGCTGGGATTACTATTGAGTCTCGGACTGACCTTGTCGTTGTCCCACAGCGCATGAATGCTGATATTTACATTAATGGCATTATCCTCCAACATGTTGTACCCTTTGCTTATGGTATGGACCCTAATTTTCTTCTAATGCAAGATAATGCTAGATGTCATACAGCACAGGCTACCACAGATGTCCTGCAAGAATGCCAAATTCGGGTGATGGACTGGCCTGCACGCAGTCCGGACCTTAATCCGATCGAGCATATGTGGGATAAGTTGGAAAAACTTGTTCGTAAGCGTCCTGCTGTACCTCAGAACCTTGAAGAACTTTCACATGCACTCAGCGAGGAATGGGAGAGAACCTCACAAGTTTCTGTAAGAAGGCTTCTGCGAAGCATGCCTCTTAGGTGTAATGCTGTCATTCAGGCTCACGGAGGACACACTAAGTACTGAGTGTTGAAATAACCATGGAAACATTAATTCCAAAAATTATAAATCTCAAATTTCCACTTTGTTTTCTGTACAAATGATGACTTGTTCGTATTGCTAATACTGTACAAGAAAATATTGTTTGAATGTCTATTCTAATTTTATACTACCTATCATAATTCTACAAATTAAATTTTTATTGTATACTAGCCAATACCCGGCGTGCGCTGCTACGCCTAAATAAATGAAAATGCATGTGTTTTTATGTTTAGTTGAATAAGTAGAAGGGGAAACAATTATAAATGTATATGGTAATTATTTTCAGATAACTTACCCCGTGCTAATTACCCGGCGTTCCCGGGAATTAACTTATGCCGATTTTTTTTGGCATAAATGAGCTGAGAGACAAAATTCGTTATTGTGAATTATCTGTAAAAGAATAGGTACCGTGCCCTGCTACGCTTGTCCGGGAATCTACTTATCCCGATCTTCTTGACATCAATGAAAAAACAAAAATGGTTATTGTGAGTTATCTATAAAATATAAACATATGCTGTCTTGGACTTTTTTGTAGAATTTATTGAGATACTCAGTTCTGTGTACGTTAGTTTGATGTATTTCTTATAGTTCAGGCAGCGTAAGCCATTTAAGCGTCCAAAAAGCTACTTTTTCACGTTTTTCACTACAAAGGGTGATTTTTAAGGGTGAAGGGATTGAATATTAAAACGCTCTTATAGCCTATAACTTTCTTGGGAAACTCTTGAACATTTTGCAAAAAGTCCCATCACAATCGGATGAACGGTATGGCAGCACATAAAGGACAAACAAACAGACAGACATTAATTTTTATTATATTATATATAGATTTGTGGAAAGCAACGGGAAGCTACCACACCTACAATTCCCTAGTAAAGCTGCAAGCATAGCATGAAAAGGGCATCATTAGGGTTAGAGGTACGTCTAATATGGTAGATTTGAATTGTAAAACATATTGTATTTTTGATATGATTGATATGGTTTCTTTTGTGATATTATTTATCCCTGACTAAATTTTTATTTGATATGTTTGTGTATTTATCATGTAGGCCTAATTTTAATACAATTCGCCATATTTCTTTTATATTTTATTTCACGATTTTTCAAGTATTTCATCATTTAATTGTACTTCCTATCACAATTGTATATTCTATATGTCATTACTTTTAATTACCAATTTGTTTACTAAAATCATTAGGCTAGAAGCCTATATGCGACTTTTAGCGAATTCCGAAGGAATGAAGCTATTGAGATTGTTCTCACTGAAAGATTATTTTACAGAATTTCACCAACCTATATATATAGTCGTATGTATATATGTGTGTGTGTTAACGCTCTAGTGGCCTCATTTTTTTTGTTTTGTTTCATCGAAACTAAACTTGGCATATAGCAATTAATTTTAAAAAATAAGATCAAGTTCGTTAACCAGCAAAATCGGACCATTCGGTGTAGGAGTTCATCTGAAAATAAAAATTTAAAAATCGCTCTATTAGACGCAATTTCCTACGTTTCACAACGAAACTCAGTTTATGCTAAAATAAACCGAGGAAAGTTATGTCCAAAATCAGTGAAATCCGACTATTATAAGTGGGAGTTTGCCTTAAACCCGAAATTAAAGTTGACACTAGCAATCGCAATGTATACCATTCAATATAGGTATTTAATTAATCATTAAATTAGCGATATATTATAAGATTTATTGGTTAATTTATTTTATATGTTTAATAAAGTAATTGAAAAATGAATCGGTAGATATTATTTAGATTGGTGTCAAATTATACAACAATATTCAAACAGATAATAACTTATGATTATGCATTATTTGTTTTCACTACATTCCGACACTTTAAAAAGCTGGCATCAGAAATTATGTTCCTCCAATTTAACAAAAAAAAATATATAATCCGTAAACCAGTAAAATAAGATCATACATTCAACTTGCTGAGGAATTCGCTTAGTTTACGCAGTTCCTGCGTGACGGACTTTTTAAGTTTGCATTCATCTTTCACGCAAGTCTTTCCAAAAATAAAATACATTATTATTTTCAGGAAAACATTGCTCTAATGATAGGCCTACATAATATTATATATATATATATATATATATATATATATATATATATATATTATATAATATATATTTTTTTTACATTTGGCAAAGAAGGCAAATATGATATGAAAAGAAAAAAGAATGCTTGAGTCGGGATTTGAACTCGAATATATATATATATATATATATATATATATATATATATATATATTTGCAAATGCCCCAGGTTGTCTTTCGACATTCCTGCTGTTCTCTCCTGGCATGGCGTACTTGTAACCCACTTCTTATGTTGGGGCGCCTGGAAGGCGGGGTTACGTTGCCCCGATGATATGATGGGTGATGATGATGATGATAGTGGTGCGCCAGGAGAGTCCCTAATCCTAAGCTTAATCTAAGATGAATATGGATGATGATGATTGCGATGGCCATATGATTTCGAGGACCGTTTGGGCCTTAAAGTTTTCCTGGCATTTGTCTTACAGGTGAGGAAAAACCCCGATAAAAACCTCACCCAAAAATACTGTCCCGATCGGGGATCGAACCTGGGCCCACTGCGTGACAAGGCAGCACGCTATCTCGAGACCGAATGATGTAATTGATTCCTCCATTTGTGAGTAGTTTCTTGAAATAAACTAATCTATACTTAAACATTATTTTTTTGCGCGATAGTGCGTTTTCCCGTACTTACAGCAATGGTGACCATGTCAACTTCCTACATTTCGGGGTTGCCAACCTAAATAATCATACTGTAATAAATAACTATACTGTAATATTACATATTACAAACCACGTGTGGGAAGTAAAACCACTGTCCTCTATGTATACTACATACAATGCATAGCCTATACAAAAATTATAAAAAAGCTGGTGTTTATATACATTACACGAAACAAGTCACTGCATTTTAAATGAACGGAACTTTAATTGAAACAATATAAAACAATAAATACGTACTTGCCGCCATTTTATCATTAATTGGTACACGGCCTCCTGTAGTTTCAACTAATAAACATGCCCATACTGTTAACGTTAGTCAATTGTTTATAATGAACGCAAATATTTCCAACAAAGATATTATTTTACTGTTATTTATTATTTTGAAAACACCATCGCGCAAAAAAAAATGTACAACGCACGTTTGTGAAGTGTTTTACAGACATTTTCCTCGCTTTTGTAAAAACCACTTCCCAACCTCGCATCGTAATATACTGTTACTGTTTTTTATTCCTTGGACCCTCCACTCCAAGTCAACTATACTGCAAATTAATATTTAATAGTTTCTATTGATACTTTCTTGGACAATTTATTTATAAAAATTGATCTAAGTTTCAAAAAAGTCTTGAAAAAAAACCAAAAAAATAGATTTTTAGCCCAGAAAGAATCCAGTGGCCTATTCCATAGAATTGTCTGTTTATTTAATAACCAAAGGTTTTTTCGAATTGTCAGAACATGTACATTTAGAAAACAACGCTTATAAAAACAGAAAAACAGGCTGGATTCCATAAGCTAAGTAGAGAAGAGGGACTGAGATTTTTCTTCAATCATTCGAGTTCAGACTGACCCGTGGACCCATTAATTCTCCTTCAAACCGCCATAGAGGTAAAATTAGTCACAGTGTACGGCTAGCCAACTTATCTTCGATTTACGAGAATATGTGGATCCTGGATAGTGCATGTCCCCATGAACTTTGATGGTCAGTAATAGAGTACTTTTACACTTACATAATATACCACTCGCACACAACTGTCAAATTAACATAGATCTAAATTATTTAACTATTCCTTTCAATAATAAATCACATTTTTATGATTAGATTTCGAATTTGCTTAGAAGACTTAAAATTATACATTATGTTTTAATTTTGTGAAACTTGAAGTTCGTGCAATAATTTACACCTCTATATTATATAGGGAAGTTCTGGTAATGTGGACCCTTCTGTTTGAGTGGACCCTTCTTTAATTGGTGCTGCCCTCGAACAGAAAATATTTTAACTTCTTCCCCATATCAACTTTGTCGGGTTCAAGGCCAGTTTCTTTTATTATTTGTGCGAAAAAGAGTTTATTTGTGAAATTTATGAAAATGACCACTTTAAAAGTTTTTCAAGCTAAGAATCAATTCTTAATTTCTGCTATTAAATATTACAAATGTTGGAAAAAAGCTCCTAAATATATTATATTATGTAGATGCTGTATTAATATACTGACGGGTTTGGTTTGGTGTTATGTGTGGTGGATGTATAAAATAATTAAACATAAAAATGAATTCGGTTAATGTGGACCCTCCACAAGGACCTGGCTCCACTTTACATGGATACGTAATTTTATCAATGAGGATGCTACCTGTAAAAATCATTCACTTAATTTTATTTAATATCCTTGTAATTTTACTAACCCCTAAGACCGTCGCTTTCTGCAGTTGAATGACGTGTGAATGTTATCAACAATAATTTTTCAAAACATTAAATAAATATCAACGCTTTTTAATTATGATCAGTCATAAATATATTCACATTAATCTGTGCCTGTCTGTATAAATTAATAGAATTAAAAATAGACTAAAAGCTAAGGTGGACTCTCGGGTCCACTTTATCCGAATATGGAGGTTAAAGTGGATCTTTCTTGTAATGTAAAAAAAAAGTTTATAAATTATGAATATTTGAATAAAATAACAATGCTATTTCAAAGTTTCAACACTAATGATAATCACTGTTATTTAACAAAATTCAAATCTCTTAATTAAAAGAAGAAAAACAACAAATTCAAAACAGGGGTCCAAATTATCCGAAATTCATCTAATAATGGACATGTCTTCTGACATAACATTGAATAAATACTAATATTTATGAATGTTTTAAAACGCTTTCTTTATTTTAACCTATTAATTTAATTCAATCTATCCTACGCCAATAATAAATAACAAAACTTAAATTTTATGTTACGAGAAATAAAGCTTACCTGTCACTTTTGTAGTTGTGCCAAAAAATGTCAATATCAATATTATTATAGTTACATATAACTGCATTTTAGCGGTTTCAGATGATTTAACTCAAGCTTTTATCAAATTAACTTTGTCACTCGCATTCAATTATTTATTTTCGCAAGCAATGCATAAATAAAAAGTATATTTACATTTTATAAACAATAATATTTTAAAAAAATCTTCGGTAAATATACGACCGAAGAACCGTCTACAAGTTTTCAGTGATAACTGAAAGTTTTTGCGCTTACTCTGGTAATACTTAACATGATCTCGAACTCGTTCCAAACGTGTAGGCAAGCCATCAGCAACCAAAATATAACTTTCATTGTTATAGTCTTGATCATGGAGGGGGTTATTTTCGTTAATTCATAATATTTAGTTACTCATTCCTCTGCTATTCCATTGCAAATTATGGCGTAGTTAAACGGAAAGAACAAGAAACTGCTGCAGTGCACTCCCTATATAATTATAGATACTGTCTCATAAATAATGTCTTTTTAAACAAAATTTGGATTGGATTTTTTTTTTCTGGCAAGAAATTAAACTACTCTTTAAAGTAGATTCTAAGGTTTTGAGCCAACTTTCAGCGAGGTTTACATTTCCGCGACGGTACCAGTCTAGTTTTTGTGTGAAGAATTCGTTTAAACCCAGTTCCACAGATTCAATTTTTTTCGAAATTTCACGCAAGAAATGGGCTAAATGCGCCATGGATAGAAACAGGTGGTAATCTCTTCTTCTTCTTCATCTTCTTCTTCTTGTAAGCCCATGTTTCCCTTAACAGAGATTTAGGCGCTCTTCCCCTACAGGGAACAATTTGAACCATACTAATTTAGTTACACTTGTTTTCGTATAGATGTCATTTGAGTGGTCCGTGGTCAGCGTTCCGCCTCATACTGACATCTAGGAAACCAAGGTAGTACTGGGACGGGAAAATTCGGTAAATTTTGCTTAGAGGCATTTTCATTCAGGCTTAAGGATCTTTTACGAGCCTGAAAATCTTCAGACTCGGGACCCACGGCTTAAAGTCCCTCCCGGAGTACTTGCTCCTTGGATTTTTCCATCCTAAAAAAATTCATCGACCCCGGCCGGGTTTGAACCCGCGATCCTCGGGACCAGAGGCAAGGAGCATAACCACTAGTCCACCGCGGCCGATATGTTAATCTCAAGGCGCAAAATCAGGGCTATATTCTGTGTGTGGTAGCAGTTCGATTCCTCCCCATTCCTGAACTTTTGTCATGGTTATGCGTGCAGTATGAGGTCCGGTCGGATTTGAACCCGCGATCCTCAAAATTCCATTAACTTGTTCCAGTTGTTGAGAATAAAGATTCCCACAACTGCACGCCCATTTGGAACAAACTTCCAGTGAATACCATAAAAATTCCACCAGACACATTACATTAAAATCCGACATTAGGCCTACTTATGAGACAACCTAATATATTTTCATAAGTAATACCACGAGTGATTTCAAATTCATCTAGAGGATTTGGAAATCAAGAGTGGCATTTGTTAGGACTATTTAACTAATAAAATTAAGCTGATTACTCACAAATTATTATTTAAATGTAGTTATTTTAAAATAGTTATATATTTAATGTAAACGGATATGTTTGAAAACAAATGAGAAATGTTTGGTTATGCTTATTTTGTTCATCCACTGCAACTAAATCATATTATTTATCCAAATAGGATCGCAATATTGTAAGAATAAACCCTAGTGGAGAAAAAATGAAACACATCAAACTATATTATAACCAACATTATAGGTTAATTTTTTTTAAACAACTCCGTAAAATCATTATTTAAAAACACAATTATTGAACACATAATTATCAAATGTGTAGTTCGAAGGAATCTGTTCATTTTTGTATATTCAACGTATTTGTTCGAGAGTCAGTCACTGCAAAATAATGCTCTGATCTGTTCAGAATATTAAAAATAAGGAGCTTTCCTTAATATAATAAACAGAAATAGATAATATCGAGGTGAAACACGACAGTGGTTGGTTGTAAAACAAAATTCATTGAAACGTGATTGGTCACTGACTCCCATTTGGAGCATGAGTTAAATGGTCATGGTAAGTAAGTCTAGGAGCTAGAGATGAGAAGGTCTTATAACTCGATCTGATGACGGTAGAAAAACTTTGGGAAATTAGTTCAATAGGAAAACTTAGATGTGATGGGAGGATAATATTAAAATGGAACTTCATATCAGAATATGAACCAGATTTAAGTTGACTGAGCATAGGGACCAATAGAGAGTGTTAATGAATGATACATTCAACTTGAAATTTGATAAACCTGGTGTTATAGCTGAATAGGAAAAAAATAGTCAAATACTATGTTCCCAGACTAGGATCCCAGTTTCGAATCCTGGGGGTTCCGGAGAGATATTGATGGTGGGCCATACCGGAATTGCTCGGGTTTTTCTCGGGGTACTCCCCATTCCCGAATTTCATCCCACCAACATCCTCCATTCTCCCTTCTCTCCCCTTCATGCCATTTAATTTACCATTCATTCATTTCATATCACCCTAAACCTCGTCTCATGTTAGGCAAAAAATAGTTGTTTACCAATTCACATGTGTTGAAATTTTGTGGTTGAGTGGATCCAGTCGGAGAGCTCACCAGGGTGCTGTCTCATGACTCCGAGCCTGAGCAATAAAAATGCAGAAGAAACGAACGGGAGGGTTGTAGTTCCCCTCGCGGCCACGGGCCCAATTCAAAAATAGCGATAAGGATCATGGAAGTAGAACTGATGTGTCGGATCGGAAGACGACTACAACTTACATAACATCGTAGAGTAGACTTTCATTTCACTCTCTCTATAATACTGGGATAGCGCAATAGTTCTTTCAGTCGCGGTGCTCGGACAGTTTGCCCTCCCAGACTGAATATAGAACATAGAAATACTACGATATTGTTTTTCTCTCTCTTTTTTTCTTCGTGATATTAAGAGTGGCCAATATGAAGCCTTAATGAATTCCACACTGAACTTGCAGTTCCTATGAACCAAGGAGAAGAAAAATACTAGGAGTAAATATAAGTGATATGTTTCTTTTATTTTCCTATTAACCTTTTAAGTATTTTAGGAGCTTAAAACGGATTTTTAATACTATCCGATGACCAACGATGCCTTAGACCAGGAGTCACCAATTGGCGGACCGCGGTCCGGATCCGGACCCTGGGACTTTGTTCTCCGGACCGGTTAAATATCGAATTAATGCATTTTTTAAAACCGGTTAAACAGCGAATAAAACCAGTTTACTAAATTTCATGTTATGATAGTATTATGGTTGGCTCGGTTGGCAGTATTGCTTATGGTCTGAGATTTGACTGAAGATGAACGGAATTCCGTTTGAAACCTGGTATCGTGAAAAACACGAAATTTGTGAGGTGAGATATTTCAATATTACTCTGACCTTATGTTAAGTTTATCCACCGCTGTGGTCTCAAGGTAGTGTGTTGCCTTCTCACGCAGCGGGCCCGGGTTCGATCCCCGGTCGGGGCAGTTTTTCTGGGTGAGGTTTTTTATCGGGTTTTTCCTCACCTGTAAGACAAATGTCAGGAAAACTTTAAGGCCCAAACGGTCCCCGAAATCATATGGCCATCATCATCATCCTTATCATTATCATCATCATCATCCTCCTTCACCGGTATGGAAACCAACGGGAAGCTACCACACCTACAATTCCCTAGTAACGCTGCAAGCATAGCATGAAAATGCTATGATTGCAGTGAAGGACCTGCCTTCGGGCAGAATTACTATGGATGGATGGATGTTAAGTTTATCATAAACGTATTAATAATTATTAGAATTAATAACTGTGTACTACTGTGCTGTATCCTTTTAGTATTTACCACGTGTTTTGTTAAATTTGTGTAATTCATGCCCATAATATAATTTAGTCCACCGATGTGGTCTCGAGGTAGCGTGCTGCCTTGTCACGCAGCGGGCCCGGGTTCGATTCCCGGTCGGGACAGGCTCCAGGGTGAGGTTTTTTCGGGGTTTTTCTTCGCCTATAAGACACATGTCAGGACTCTTATGGCCCAATGGTCCCCGAAAATCATTCGGCCATCATCATCATCCTTCACCGGTGTGGAAAGCAACGGGATGCTACCACACCTATGATTCCCTAGTAAAGCTGCAAAACATAGCATGAAAATGCTATGATTGCAGTGAAAGAGCTGCCCTCGGGCAGAATTACTATGGATGGATGAATGGATGGAATATAATTTAAATAATTTCCTTATAATATTAATTACTTAATCAGTGGCGGAGCGTGGAATTTCGACAAGTGTTAGCCCCCCTTTAATGGATATAATATTGTGTATATTATATTATTTCTAGTCTCGAGGTAGTGTGGTGCCTTGTCACGCAGCGGGCCCGGGTTCGATCCCCGGTCGGGGCAGTTTTTCTGGGTGAGGTTTTTATCGGGGTTTTTCCTCACCTGTAAGACAAATGTCAGGAAAACTTTAAGGCCCAAACGGTCCCCGAAATCATATGGCCATCATCATCATCCTTATCATTATCATCATCATCATCCTCCTTCACCGGTATGGAAACCAACGGGAAGCTACCACACCTACACAATTCCCTAGTAAAGCTGCAAGCATAGCATGAAAATGCTATGATTGCAGTGAAGGACCTGCCTTCGGGCAGAATTACTATGGATGGAAGTAAATGAACTTCAAAAAAGAACGACATGCAATGTTAGGAGTATCAAATATAATAAACTACTGTAGGTTTAGGAAATGGAAGGAGGTAATTGGACATATTAATAGTTAATTAAATATATAAATGCATGATTTTAAAACACAGATGTTCGTCTGCACGACCACCTTGTTTCTAGAACTTGTAAGTGAACTCTATCGTCGGTAGCCTCGGAGAGATACTAAGGTTTAGATCTCTTGTTTCATTTTATTGAATACCGTACAGTAGCGGATATAGATCATATTAAGTCTTTTTAACATCGTGTGATGTGACAATGAACACAGTAGAAATTTTCAAATCGTTTCTTAATTTCTAATCTATGGTGCAATAATTCAATATAATTAGGCCCTGCCTCTTTTGTTAGATTCAGCGTTTTCTAAATGGCAGCTCTTATTCGGCTAAGAAACACACAACGTCTATTAGGCAGCTAACAATGTATTTGTTTGCTTTAACATTTTCGTTATGCTTATCCATATTAACTTAATTTTGATAGCCCGGCTTCGGGATTCTTCAGTTATAGTGTTTCCAGAATTATGTAGCGCTGTTTCACAGTTAACGTGGGTTTCAACTAGTCCATGACGTTTTTCAGCGCATGAAAACTATTTACATCAGAAACCCACTTTGTTGTCCAAATATTTTTCACCGTTGAAAATGGAAGGCAGGGCTAACAGGGATCATGACTTCCTGCAGTCATATGTCATGTTCATACCAACCTTCATGTTCTTCATTAAACGACGCACTTTTGTTTTTGTTTGACTTATAATGATATTTAAACAAGGAGTTGGTTTATAACTTTTTTTCTTTTCTACAAAGCTTCGTCAGGAAAAGTTATAACTTAACAAGTCTTCAGTAACTCAAGCACATTCCTCTCCCATGATAATAGGACTTACTCGGAGCAACTGAAACCTCGCTGTTGGCCGTTTCTAGAGTGCTAAGAGCAGCTACGAGTAGCATTGGGCTCAGCTTGAAATGCAGCAGGATGTACTACCGATGAGCTTGAATGCGCCTGTGCAACGTACTCTCATAGTCATCTTCCATGTTTGCCTCGGAAAATCCGCTAACAGTGTGTGCATTTAAAACGTTGAAGCACATGGTATTGTATTGGAATGCTACAGTATATACGCAACGCATACCTTATATTATTAAGTTACTATTGTTTACAACATTTAGACTATCAATGCATTGTTATATCTCGTTCCGGTATTATGTTTCTTTTAATTAAATATCAAAGAGTTTAATTCTAGCTTTTGAAAGCCGGGCTAACACTGCTAACATGGACGCTCCGCCACTGTGCTTAATAAAAGCTTCGTGCCGGGGTCGATGGATTTTTTCATCCTAAAAAAATCCAAGGAGCAAGTCCTCCGGGAGGGACTTTAAGCCGTGGGTCCCGAGTCTGAAGATTTTCAGGCTCGTAAAAGATCCTTAAGCCTGAATGAAAGGCCTCTAAGCAAAATTTACCGAATTTTCCCGTCCTAGTACTGCCTTGGTTTCCTAGATGTCAGTATGAGGCGGAACGCTGACCACGGACCACTCAAATGACATCTATATGAAAACAAGTGTAACTAAATTAGTATGGTTCAAATTGTTCCCTGTAGGGGGAGAGCGCCTAAATCTCTGTTAAGGGAAACATGGGCTTACAAGATTACAAGAAGATGTTTAATCAACTGTGGTTCCGGACCTCGACCGATTTTACTACTTTGAAAATGGACCTCCATGAAATCTAATTGGTGACCCCTGCATTAGACAATGTTCTGCATGCGAAATCAGACTCACAAACATGTAATAACAAGGTTGGAATAAATGTGAAGCATGTGTTTATATGTGGATACAAGGACTCATTGTAAAGCTGCCTAAGAAAGGAGATCTGACATTATGCAAAATTGAAGAGGTATTACTTTGCTATCAGTTCCTAGCAAGATTCTATCAAGAATTATATTGAATAGAATTAAAGACGCCATAGAAACAAAATTAAGAAAAGAACAAGCTGGTTTCACACAACATCATAGCTGTACAGATTTAATAAATACACTTCGTGTAATTTTGGAGCAATTGGCAGAATGGCAAAGTACAATTTATTTAACATTCATAGATTTTGAAAGAGCATTTGACTCTGTCAATAGACGTGCTGTTTGGCAAACTCTGAAATAATACGGCATTCCACAGAAGAGTATTAATATTATTAAAGACATGTATGTAGGTTCCAAGGTAGGCCTACAGATAATACATAAATGTAATCTCTCAGAATCTACAGAAACCAAATCTGGAGTAAGACAGGGTGTATTCTCTCCCCAACAATATACCTGATGATGTTGAATATGAGAAGGGTTATAGGAAAATGGAAAAGAGGAATTCTATGGGGGATTCATAATCGTCTAGCAAATGGAGCATTTGAGCAGTTATACCCCATACGGAAAATTATGAACATCTCTTTGAAGACAAAACTTAGACTGTTCAACACCAACGTAAAACCAGCCCTCCTCTATGGTTGCGAAACATGGAAAGTTACGGAAGCAACAAATACTAAGTTGCAGACCTTTGTAAACAGATATCTGAGGTGTATTTTAAATATAAGATGGCCGGAAATAATATCAAATGAAGAACAGTGGGAAAAACTAACCAGTCTCCAATATTCCAAATAAAACAAAGAAATTATAAATTGGATAGGCCACACATTCAGAAAACCAGACGAAGCCATAGAGAAGACTGCACTAGATTGGAATCCGCAAGGAATAAGAAAGAGGGGACGACCTAGAATAACTTGGAAACGATCAGTAGAGGAGGAAGCAAAGGAAAGAGGGAAATTCTGGAAACAAATGAAATGGCTGGCTGTAAGCAGAGTACGCTGGAGGAACTTTATTGCTACCCTAGGAATTACAGGAAATAAATAAAAATAAATAAATGTGTTTAGTATTTTAGTCGTTAGGTTCGGGGATTCCGAGTTCCAAAGCAACTAATTGCAGTGCTCAAATTAAAGTTATTATAGTATAAAAGGTCTAGCTATAATTTCGAAAGAATATTGAACATTTTAGAATTTGTTGCGCTGTATGTAGCCTACGTACACAAGTTATAACGGACCACAGGTTACAAATCATTGCTTTTCTTTTTTTAATTCATAATTTACCGTGCTTAAATATTATAACTTAAGTTAAATATCGGAGAAGGTTAAATATGTGGTTAGATTGAGTTTTTTCTGTTTATTATATACACGTCTTTTAGGTTATATCTACGTAACTTCATTTCTACTCATTTTTCATATTATTTATCGTACTTTTGTCGAACTAAAAATCGTACGTATACATATATGACATGAAAATAAAAATAAATGTCTGAACCGGAATTTGAACCCAGTACTCCTAACTTGATACGTTAGTACGCTATTAAACTACTCTATCCAGGCATCCTAGCACAAACTCTTTTTCCTTTTTATATATATATAAAAGTGTCGTGAATGTATCGATAATTTGGAGATCACTCGTGGCATTACTTATGATAATCTCTATGGCTGTATTTTTCAGGAGAATGCTGTTGCATTCTTTTTGTAGATTTTTGCAATTAGATCTAAGTCGCATTAGATTGTTTTAAAGTGTTCTCCAAAAAAGCTCCATGGCACGACAAGCATATAAGGCCCTTGGCCCACCAGCCGGCTGTAGATGATCACCTTGCCAGTGTTAGGGTGACAGCATGTCGGGTCTCTCAGCCGTTATAGCTGGTTTTCTCAACCTGGAGCCGCTACTTATTGTAGATACCCAAATGCCTTACGGTGGGCACCGGTCCCATACTGGCCGAAATTCCATGAGAAAATGTCTTCCCCCCGGGGACTCGAACCAGCGCAAGTCCCGCAGCTCTGCGTCAAGGTTTCCTGCCTTAACCAGTCGGCTACAGCGCAGGATATTAAATTATTCTCGGTATGTTGAAATATCAAATGTATGGTCTGATTATTTAACTTTTTTTTAATAAAGGTGGATTGAGTGTTCAGTTTTCTTGACTGTGGCTGTTTCTTTCTCCATGTGTCTTCTGGTAGTCGCATCATTTTCTCGTGTTGTAGGATTGCTTTTTCTTGGAGTGATAATGAATTTTGATAAGGCTGTGTCATAATTCTCACTGCTACTATAAGGGGTTGTTTTAATTGTACCTATCATCATCACTTGGTGACAGCTATTGGCGCTGTCCGGTGTGCCTTTTCCTGGGACTTGTGTTTGTCCCTTGTCGGCGAATTCGCGTGTGTATTCGATATTGGGTTCAGCTGGTATACCCTAGCCTACATGGCGATTTTATGGGGATTTATTTTGTTTTTTGAGTAATGTGATATTTATATGGATATTGTTGCCAAGGAGAATAGATCTCGCTTGATTGGGGCATCGGAAACTGTGTCACTGAAGAGCTCGGCTCGATTCAGGACCGGAATGAGCCACTCTGCGCTGATCTTTCTGACCTTGGTTGCTTCATGCTAAGTACTATGGATTATTTATTTGGTCGAATATGTTTCTATGTGTAGTACGCCATTGTGGAAGATGTCCTATATTGCGTACTATTGGGTTTCCATGATCATTTATGTTTTGAAACACGGTGGTGATCCTTTCTGTTATGATAGTATCAATATATGATACCTTCGTGGCCTCGTGCATCTCTGTTATCCTTGTGTCACGCGGGGCCGAAAGTATGATTTTTAGACACTTATTTTGCAGTGTCTGCAGTTTCTTTTTGTGGCTTTTCGCAAGGATACTAAGGGATTCGCAGCCGTATAATAGCATACTACGGATCACAGCCACATATAATGTGAGCTTGATCCTACGGGACAGTGACGGCGACTTGAAAAACGGATATAATATTGCTATGCCTTGATGTGCTCTAGTTATTATATAATCGATATGGGCTCTGAATATCTGAGAGAAGTTTCTACTGGCAGAGGTTGTACACCCATAGTGAGCTGGATTGGACATGGAAAGTTCGATCTGGAAAACAGGACGACTTGCGTTTTCCCAGCATATAGATTAATGTTTCAGGAGCAAAACCATTCATATATGATGTTTATTGCTCGCTGGAATGTTGCAAGTCTGTGAGGAATGGATTAAAGTTTGGATTGCATGAATAGACAAGTGTCATCAGCAAAGCAAGCTATTTGGAGTGATGGAGGTGAAGGTAGGTCAGAGACATATAGGGAATACAATAAGGGTGAATTGTACCTATATTATTTGCATAGTATAATTTTGTAATCTGTCGAGTTTTTCCATCATTCTAGAGGCTATTATGAGAATTTCTCCACAGTATTGTAGAATGGGTTTCATGCATATGTTGTAGGTAGCATTTAAAGTTTTTCTAGAATAGACCCATTTTACCAGATATCTTTTGAGGATATTCAATCTCTTTATCACTCTGCTACTTACTTTCTCTACATGATTTTTCCAAGAGTGTTTACACTTACAGTCTAATGTTACTCCTAGATATGTATTGAGATTGCTCTGCACAAGAGGTATGTTGTGTAAATCTAGTTTTCTCTTTCCATCCAAGTGAGAAAATCTGATAAACATTTATCAGTGTTCACAATTATCTTCAATCCATTTGTGGCAGTGGCGGCTGGTGAACGAAAAAATAGGTGAAGTGATGACATGATGACATATTTAAATGTAGTACAGCTCTAATGGATTAGTCTCAAGATTTGGCGATTCAAAGAAATACATTAATTAAATCGAAGAATACGCGGTCTTTCATTTTTCCCTGCGATTGTATTACGATTTTTTCGAAAGTTTTCAGCTGCAAATGTCACTTCAAATGCTCCTCAGAATCGTTATGCTTATTTAAAGCACGCGCAATATTTTGAAAATCACAAAACCCTTGTTTATTCCAGACACCAAATCAATTACTAGGCCTACACAAAACACATGGCCAACGAAAGAGTTTTCGCAATGTCACACTACTGCATAACCACGAGCATTGTTCAAATCAAAATTTTTTAAATGAAGATTGTATGACTTGGCAGTAATATTGAACGAGCCTGGTGTAATGAGAAGTGATATGCTATTTGTGTTTTAAGAAATCAAAGTAATTTAGTAATTTGAAGAGAAAAATATATGCTCAGACTGGGGGTTGAACCCAGGAGCTTTGGCTTTCTATGCCGCGAGGCTACAAAAATGCTCACCATTGAGTCAAACTAAAGTGAAATCTAAAATGTACATACTGTGGCGCCAATTGAAGACAACGTACTAATCCAAAACACCCTCGTCATCCAATTTAAGCGCTGACATGTTTCGTTAAAACGTACACTATGTCTTCACCCCCAGTCAGAATTTTAGTAGTCTAGAACCGGTTCTCTATGGTCTGGATCATAGATCAAAAGAATCCCTGGTCTGGATATCCTTAATATCTGTTTACATTACGGTTGTCATAGCAACCGTGAGAAGGCAAAATTGTTTTTCCAAAGTTGTTAGGTGTCAAAGATATAACCCATTAAATTTTAGTTCAGTTCACTGTGGTAGGAACGCTCTAACGGACAGTGTGAACTATTAGCAGCCACTGTTCTTAACGCATTCGCTTCAGGTTTAAATATCAATGCATTTCCCCTGAAACCGGATTTAAGTTACCGTAAATTATATAGTCTATTTTCAGACATTGAAAATAAACAAAAGATAACGGTGTTTGATATCACTATAAGGGTGAAGGCCAAAACACATACTATTTATAAATGTTAACAAAATATTGCCCTGCCAAGGGTTGTATAAAGTAATGCAAAATATATAACAGCAGAGTTAAGTGAGTGTACCTCGTCTTCTGAGTTGAAGGTCATTTAACTGCCGGCGAGTCTACCTCGTCTTTTGAGGCGAATGGGTTAAGAAGCTGACGTAAAATAGACATTCTTTTGTCAGAGGAAGATAATAAATAAATAAATAAATAAATAATAAAATAATTGTAGTGTTATATAATTAGAATATAGGCGAAGTGGCACTTCACTCACTTCACCTGAAAAGCCGCTACTGATTTGTGGATCTTCTTCAAGGAGTTTGTTAGTTCTTGTTGTAAATCAAAGTATTGCTTTGACGACCAGATGATGATGTCATCAGCAAACATCGCTGTACTAACTTCTGGGGTATTTAAAATTCCAGGCAAGTCGTTTAAATAAATATTGAAAAGAGTGGTACTCAGAACTGTTCCTTGTGTTAGGATCCACTGCGTTTGTTTGTACCCTGACAATGTGTTGTTGTACCTCGTTGCGCAGTATCTTTGTGATATGAATTGGGAGATCCATTGAAACATGTTTTCTTGGATGATATTGTGTTGTTATAAAATGTATGAGTGCTGAGTAAGTAATAAGAGAATCCTTAATTTTCGTCATGTCCACAGGAGGTAGATTACAAGTGCCACAAAATTTTAGAACATCTATTAGCGCAGATTGATTTTTGTCGCAGTTCATTGCGAGGTCTCACATGCATTAATTAGATTAATGGTAAATCTTACCAACACCAAGACAGCGAAAACTGGCATTGTGTATCTTGTATTTGGTAGAAAGTATATATTCCCTTTTTTATTATTTTTGTAGATGTTTCAAGTCATATGCACAATTTTTCATCTATATGTCATAACCACATCCGAAGAGAAGATACACAAACAGTAAAAACTGTTTCTTTGTAACCAACAGCCAAGAAGTATTATAGCAGATGCATCTATCAAACTTTTTTTATATATGTCGCCCTTCGTTTGCATTTGCCTTGTATCTCCGTTATATTCAAATTAGGTGATGACCTACCATGTTTAATTTTTTTCTTAAATTTAACGCAACAATACTTAGTACTGTACCGTTAACTCCGAAACTTTCATCTTCCGCCATTTATACATGGACGACTTAAAACAAACTACTATCTTGGTATGTAATACAGTTTCTACTAAGACATATGTCCTCGGTGGTTACACTAAATGGTGTTGTCATTTATTTTAAATAAATTTATTGTTTTATATTATTTCATGGTTTTGTCAGATATCCTACACTGTAATGTTTTAATATTTACATTAATTCCGGGGGAAAAAATTGAAAAATACGAAAACATACACTGGTGTCCAAAAGTTTAGGATAATTTGTAAAACGGAAAATCAAAATGCTTAAAGAGGAGCAAGGAGTAAAAATTATTTATCAAAACGTTTCTCAGTACATTTAGTTTAGTTTACATACTAAATTATAATCTCTCTTCAACAATGAAAAAATTAATAGCAATTATAAATGAAAATTGCATTGTTGCAGTTAAGCCCTGTTCCATAAATCTTCATTTTTAAAGAGAGTTATGATATAATCAGATGTAGTGTAAGAACAGATTGCAGTAAAATGGCACAAAGACAACATCTGGACCCTCTGCTTCGGGGTAGAATTATTGGGCGGCTAGAAACAGGACAGACACAAACTGAGGTCTCCATAGCACTTAATGTGCCACAAAATGTTATATCTAGATTATGGCGACGGTTCCAAGAGACCGGAGACGTTAGGCGAAGACCAGTGGGAGGTCGTCCAAGAGTTACAAATCCTCAGCAGGATCGATATCTTGCGTTAACTGCAAGAAGAAACCGAACAATGTCTGCCAGACAACTGAGTTCAGAACTTGCGGCCGCCTCAGGTATCAGAGTATCCAGACAAACTGTCTATAGAAGACTCAGAGCTGCTGATCTGTATGCTAGACGGCCTGTAGTGTGCGTCCCACTCACCCTTGATAACAAGAGAGCACGTTTACGGTGGAGTCAGGAACATCCCGACTGGACTCTAAATCAGTGGAGCAGCGTGCTATTTACAGACGAGTCCAGATTCAGCTTGAACTGTGATTCGCATCGCGTGACTATCTGGAGGGAGCAAGGAACTCGTTACAACTCCATGAACATCATGGAAAGACATCCATTTGGTGGCGGTGGTCTCCTGGTATGGGGAGGTATAATGATGAATGCACGCACAGAGCTTCACATCTTCGCAGGTGGCACTGTTAATGCTCAGCGGTATAGAGAAGAGATCCTGGAACCTCATGTAAGACTTTTCAGGGGAGCTGTGGGTCCAGAATTCATATTCATGGATGACAATGCCCGACCTCACAGGTCACAACTGGTGGATGAGTTTCTTCAGGAGGAAGATATCCAGCGTATGGAGTGGCCAGCAAGGTCTCCGGATATGAATCCTATAGAGCATGCATGGGATGCCTTAGGGAGACAAATTGCATCTCGTCAGCCTCCTCCGAGGACACTTCAAGACCTTCACATTGCTCTTCATGAGGAGTGGAATTTGCTGAGCATCGAACTCCTGAACAACCTCATCACTAGCATGCCACGTCGATGTGAGTCTTGTGTAGCTGTCAGGGGTAATCACACCCCATACTAATCATTTGAACCATTGTTGTTCAACTTTTATGTTCGAATTCTGAAATGCAGTTTTCGTTTGTTGTGAAAATGACAAGTGAATGACGTATTCATGCCATTGTTTCTTTCGTGCCATGTTTCTAATTATCTGTGACATACCCTTACCAAATTTTGTATTATTCTGACAAATGCTTTATAATAAGTCTGCAAATGAACTAATTATCCTTAACTTTTGGACATAAGTGTATGAAGGATCCAGGGGAAAAACGATGAATGTCACATTAAACTCAAACTGAGATAAATGAATTTTAAGTTTTGAAACGCTATATCATTTCCCTGTACACATTATTTTCAAAGCCTTATAAAACGTAACCCATAGCTTCTTTAAACAGTTTTCGCCTTTTAAATGTTACTAGGGAACAGTACAAACACTAAGAATATGAAACCTCAGTTTTGTGATTTTGTGACATTCATCGTTTTTCCCCTGGACCCTTCATATTTAAAATGAATGGGTTTTACCATCTTTAACATAAAAAGAAGATACCCACGCCTCACTACAAACAATTTCCATGGCTTGATCTCAGCCCCACAATGAACCATATAACCGCCTCGTGTTACCATGGCAACGGCACATGCTTTAGGCTCTATAGAAAGGAGATAGATAGGTGCTTAGTTCCAACACCCGTCATGTCCACACCAGACTCGAACACGAGACGCATCTGTTAGCGTCGCGCCGCACTGGTTGTTTGACCACAAAATAAAGTACGTATCATGGTACAACATTAATAACGAAGAAAAGGCCTCAACCGACTACAAATAAACATACACTATCTAAATAAAGTAATTCAGTGAATAAGAATATTAAATATATATATTCGAGTACAACACATTCAGCCCCCCTTCAATAGCCGCTACTGTTTTTCACTTGATGTTGAAATAAGTTTTTCAATGTAAGTTATTTTCCTATTAATTGAAAATCGACAGTCCTTCAAATATGAAAACTTGCAAAAGGCGTTTGTAACCTATTGTAATGCTGTATTGAGCAGTAAAATATACGCCTAAGTGATAATATGGAAGGGAGGACAACAAAATAAAGGCAATTCTTTAAGTCGTTCTTTTTTATTACATAATTTTTATCGATTTTAAAGTCTTATGACTTCGTTCATTTTAAGGTCACTTTTTAGTATTTTATAAGTCAACAAAATCCGGACCCTGGTAATAACATTTACTACCTTTGGTAATAATATAAATGCGACATCTGGTGACAAATATTGGAATAATCGTGTTCCATAAGGCCAAAACTGTAAAATAACTAGGATTCGTTGTCTAGTAACAGTGATATGGAAAATCGAACTATTCTCTTATATTAATTGGAGACTTCAATATTTCCAGTATTAATTAGGGTTCCACATAATTATAACTATGTCTTGAAATTTACTGGCATCATCGGTAATGCTTTTGAATGTTTATATTTAAATTTGTCCGATCCCATGGCGTGAGCGGTAGGGTCCTTATCTTCCCTCTAGCAACGCGGGTTTATTCCCAGCGGGATAAGGGTATTTTAAATTTGCATCTTGGCTTATAGATTGTGTTCATTGTCTTGTGCTGTCTTTACCGGTGTTGCCCTGGCATACTGCGAACCACAAATCACAGGGAGGCACGCCGCTTTGCACCTATCTAATGTAATGTGTGATACATCTCTACTCCCTGTAAACGTAGGATTGTGCATAATATGGGGCATTTGGTTTTATTTTACCGCTCAAGGTTATGTAGTGAAAGACAAACAAAGATATACATTTACAACGATGCTGATTTTCATTCAACTGTCAAACCAGCTCTGGATTGAAGTGGTTATTGTAATGACTTGTAGAATGGAATGCGTTTCGCACGGCAAAACGACAGAAAGTATGTGTTGTCAGTTGCCGTACGCAACGACTACTGAGATAAACAACCCCTCCCCCCAAACAATTGTGGGGATGAGAAGTAAATGACCTTGAGCGGTAAAGTAAGACCAAATACCCTATAACAGACGATACCTTCTACTGCTTCTCGGCCAGAAGCATTCGACCCTCGACCATCAACTTAAATAAAAAATAAAACAAATATATACACAGACGGATTTACAAGTGCCAACAGATATCAACTCCGATAAGACGCAAACCATGAGCATAAAATAGAAAATGATAAAAATCGTCACATAAAGAGCACTATAAAGCAACGGTCAAATACAATCCCATCACGTACAAAAACAAAATAGGCTACACTATACATCAACTAACACCAAATTCACACTTAGCCGAACTACATAAAAAATCCTCACACTATACACATCAGAACACTATCTTCCATGCACAACCCCCACCTACATTACTCTACAAAACGCTCATTCTATACACTTATCCTATGTTCACTAGCATCTCAAATAACAATATGAGGAAGTTAAAGACACTAGAAAGACGAATACTTTCCCAGATTCAGAGTTAACCAAGTCGACGCCCCAACACGTTAACTTAATGGAACAACAAACTTATAGCCAATCAAGGAATCCTTAATAAAACTCTATGGCGCGACAGGCCTAGAACGCCCTTGGCCTACCAGCCGGCTTCAGGCCCCGCATCAACATGTGTTTATCGTAAGTAATGCCACGAGTGATTTCCAAATTATCAATAAATTCACGACTCACGAAGTGAGGAGTGAATTTATCTAGAGAATTTGGAAATCAAGAGTGGCATTTGTTAGGACTATTTAACGAATAAAATTAAGCTGTTTACTCACAAATCATTATTTAACTATAGTTATTTTAAAATATTTATATATTTAATGTAAACGGCGATGTTTGAAAACAAATGAGAAACGATTGGTACGCTTCATTTCCTTCCTTTGTTCATCACTGCAACCAGATCATAATATTATTTATTGCCAAGGGATCGCAATATTGTAAGAATGCACCCTAGTGGATAAATTTATAACCAATGTTATAGGTATTAATTAATTTGATGTCCTATGATGTAAATATGTCAATTATATTTTTCTGCAACGTCATTTCCTGGAAAATAATTCGTTTAAGAAAGTGCAAACAGTGTTTTTTTGTGGTATAATCAATTGTTACAAATATTTTTTATATTATCTATCGCATGCGCTTTCTGCTGACATTCATGCACTATATATACAATCTGATAGCCGTATTTCTTAGAGGGTCAGTGACTGCAAAATAATGCTATGACCTATTCAGAATGTTAAAAAGGAGGTGCTTTCTTTATTATGATAAACTTTAGTTGGTAAATTTTAGGCGAAACACGACTGTGATTGGTTGTAAATCAAAAATCATTGAAATGTGATTGGTCATTGACTCCCATTTGGGGCATGAGTTAAATAGTCACAGAGATTAACGATCGTCCAGACAATATATGAGTGACATGTGGTAAACTTGTCGGATCCCTCCACCGTTGTAGCTATCAGGTTTTCTCAACCTGAGTCCGTTACTTACGGTAGCTAACCAAATTCCTCACGATGCTGGGTCTATGCTTATGCATTATAAGCCGAAATTCCATAAGAAAATGTCTTCTCCCAAGGGGATTCGAATCAGCGCAAGTCACTATCCTGCACCAAGGGATGGTCCCTTAAACCGGTCGGCTACATCGCGGAAAAGGACTACATACAACAAAGAAATAGCACTATCATAAAGCCTTCCAACCAACTATCCGACTTACACTAAACATAGACAACAGATATAATATGCAATTAGACAGAGCTTAAGCTTTCTTTTCTTTCCTCCGAAACATTTTCATCCCGTACATCTTTCATGCCAATCAAATCCCATTCCCATTCCCACGACACTTAAATCGACCAAACTGGGAGCTGGAGATTGGCATGACTATAGAACACCTGACTTGACAACCTTTTCCTCTGCCCGACTGAAATGCAGTACAGAATAATCAAGACTCCTACATTTTTAAATAACTTATATATGAAGATAGAAAAGAGTATGAAATAGGTCTCAAATATATCGAGTGCACTAGATCAATCAATATGATTCATTCTTTTCGTTTATATTCACGCCATGCCTCTTTTCCATCCCTCATAAGTGCCAAATGCCCTGCCCATCACAGTCTACAAGACTTAATTGTACTTATTGCAACTGCTTTCCCATAAATATAATGTAGCTTACTGTTACGTAGTTCTAAATAATTAAATTTTGAATGACTTTATTCTTATAGCCCTTACGGTAAGTGTAATTCAAGTAAGCAAATTAACAAATTCGTCGTGCGCCCTTGGATGCAAATGTTTTTATCTAGTTATTGATATAAAATCTTGCGGTGCAGTATGTATAGTTTGAGAACTAAGTTACACCCAGAAATTGTATCATCTAGCATACCTGGTAATTTTCCAATATCTGGTCATTAGGTTAATATCAGCTTTATGTGGACATTATAACAAATTCTAATTTTAAATTTTATCCGAGGTGGCTAAGACACAGCGCTTCGGAACTTAGATTCGTTAAGTTCGAATTCTCTCTCAGCCATAGATTTTAATCCATCGTCGTAACATAATCGGTTGAGTTCGTACGCTTCACTCCAGCAATCCGGCTTCAATACCTGGCGTTATAGGGAATTTTAATCTCCACTCTGGGTGTGAATGTTTGGCATGTTCTAGTATTTGTACGCCTAAGAGGAAAATTATAAACAGATATACAAGAAGTCCGTCACGCAGGATCTTCGAATTCCTTAGCAAGTCGAATATGTGAAGTTTATTACAGAGCGCTAGAAGAAAGAAGTTGTATATTGAAATTAGAACTATTTCTTTTGATGATTACATCGCACATAACAAGTTTCGTTGCGAGAAAATAAAAATTGCTGCCGCTAGAATGTTGAAAATTTTCCCGTTACCATTTTAACTTTCCAGTTAACACCCACTATTTTATCGATTAACAAACTCTGTCTTACTTTTGTTATTCAAATATTAATTGACGAATTTTGTTGCGATAATATAAAATTGGTGGACGCTACAGTATTTTTATTTAAATTGACTTTCAGCTAAACCCTCACTCCTAATGGTCCGATTTCCATGATTTCCAGAGAATATTTTCCCAATATTATTTGAAGAGTTTCTTTGCAGGAAAAAATGATAATTGCTCCCTCTAGAGCTATTTTTTTATGTTCAGTTCAGTTATCAACACCCACTCCTAATGGTCCGATTTTGCTAGTTAACGAACTCGATCTTACTTTTTTTTTTGTTTTTTATATGCTAAATCTGGTTACGACAAAATATGGCCGCTAGAGTGTTAACATATATTACTCGCCCAAGTTAAATTAGCACGCGGAAAATATGCTGTCCATACTCTTCCTTCTCTTAATATATTGCCACTTCCTGTCCACTGTATTGTGTTATTTGACTGGGAGGGGAGAGCTAGCAAATACTATGCTTTTTAAATGATCCGTTACCTGTAGTATCATTGACCAAATTAATAATCCGGCAACCATGTTACTATTTGGAAATGAGCTTACCCTCCTATGCCTCCTGGCCCCGTTGGTAGACCAAGAATGAGACGGGAGAATAACTTAACTATGATTTGAGGCAAGCAGATTAAACAGGGGTTGATTGGAAAACATTGGCTCAAGATAGGGATATATGGAGAGTTTATGCCCGCGCGGCCATGAACCTACGGGCTCGAGAGTGCCAGTGAGTTAGTTGAGTTATTATTATTATTATTATTATTGGGGGCACGCCGTAGCGTAGTGGTTAAGGCACTGAGCTACAAGCCGGAGGGTCGAGGGCTCAAGTCCCGTTGGGGTCAGGATTTTTAAACTGACCCAAACCCTCTGGCGGCACTATGGCCCTGGGGTCGACTCAGCCTCTAACTGAAATGAGTACCAGATGCTTGTTCTGGGGGTAAAGGCGGCCGTCACGCAGGGCTGACAACCAGGCTGACATAAAGTGCCGATTGTCTAGAAAAAGTGGGAGCCCTAACCTCCCACTACCCCAAGGGCCTCCGGGCTTGTTGTGGGATCACTTTACTTTACTTATTATTATTATTATTATGAATATTGCTATTATTATTATTACTGAAATATAAATATATAAAACATTTTAAAAAATATGTAAAAACTGAATTAGCATTTACAAAAGTTTACAATTTTTTATAGTGAAGCATTATGGTGCAATGAACATCTGAACTCAATTTCAGATCTCAGTTTGATCTGTAATTAAATAATAATAGATTTGTCAATTTATTGTATTTTTAAAAAGAAGCCTTTTGTTTTAAATAAATTTCTCAAAGTGTAAATGCTCCCTGAACTTGAAAACATAGTCACATTGTATTTACTTATATTCACTATCGCTTGAAAATTTGATATTTACATTTTTCTAAATGGCATAAATTCAATTAATGTACAATTGACTATTTTAAACATGATTTATAAATAAATAAATTATTTCGTACTGATCATCTATTGTCTGATATTTGTATTTATTGGTAGATGAAAAAAACTCATGATTTGTAATTTTATTGATTTTGCATGGAAATAAATTAATGTAAAGTATTACTCATATAACTTACGTGATGCTATTTAAATTAATCATACAACTAAAAGGATATAGAGAATTTAAGATTTATTTTAATGGATGAAATTTATTAAATGAATGAATATATCACTTAAAATAAAGTATTATAATACCGGTAGCAAGAATATTTGTAATTTTTTGTATTAATAAAATATCAGGTGACTCCGTGACACAAGTGGTTAAACACTTGCCTCTCACCGCTGGGGTCTTGATAATGAGTCTCAGTCACTACATGTGAGTTTCACAGTGGTCAAAATTGAGCTACAGCAGATTTTCTTGGTGTTTCTACCATGTTCCCCTGCCACAAATTTCATTCCATTTTCTCATCCATTTCATTCATACACCCCTTTGACAAAGCGTCAGATGTGGTCAGCCAACGCCCTTGTCATTCACAAACCTCTATAAATATGGGGTTTCATCTCATTTCTTGACCCAACCCTGAGTTGGACACGAGTTGAGCATATTATTTTGTTATATTAAAATATCATCCTGCAAATTCCCTATGTGATGTGTATCTTGCTCCCTTGTTATCACATAACATATATACTTCATAATCAAGCTAAAAGTATTGCCAGGTGGGCTTGTAGGACTAATTTTATACAATTGTTCAGCCATTTTATTCACGCCATTTCTTACACAACATTTGATACTTTTATATTTAAATCTATGGGGATTAGGGGTTACATAAGAAAACACAGGAAATATAGCCATATGTGCAAAATCAATGTAAATAGTGCAAGACATGGCTTAAATACAGCAGCCAAAGAATTATATAAAGAAAGGCATTATTGTATTTTTTCAACCTCAAATGTACTTTATCTTTATTTTAAATTTGTTAAGGAATAAGAATGAAGATAAGGAGGAATATCAATTTATTACAATTTAAATTTAATTTTCTTAACAATTAAGTCTCATAGACTGCGATGGGCAGGACATGTTGCACGTATGGGGAATGAAAGACGTGCATGGAAACTTCTTGTAGGAAAGCCAGAAGGAAAACGCCCAGTTGGTAGACCAAGAATGAGGTGGGAGAACAACATTAACTATGATTTGAGGGAAGTGGAATATACAGGGAATGATTGGAAGGCATTGGCTCAGGATAGGGATGTATGGAGAGCTTATGTCCGCGCGGCCATGAACCTACGGGTTCGATAGTGCCAGTGAGTAAGTAAGTAAGTAATAATTAATTTTATTCCTTTGTATCAACTGAAAATATTAATTACTTGAAAGAGTAATTACCATAATCTTCATGGCTAGAATAAAACCAATAATTATATGAAATTCTCTCATAACAGCAGTTAATTATAAATAACAATTCACCATACGTACTTAAACTAATATCTAACATTAGCAATGCCACTTACTTAGTAAAGTTAAATGTAAAACTAAATTATATCATTGAGTCATTTATAAAATATGAAAAACATTTACCTCCATGATGTATTATTAGAGCGGTTGGGACAGGAAATAGTCCCACATTGTTTTCATATTTACGACTAAAATAAGATGAAGATAATTTTCCAGGGCTAAAAAGGATAATTATATAATTATATGCATATTTGTTTCATTTAAGTTGTGTTAAAGTGCTTAAGTAAATATTGATCATGTTACACCCCGCCCACATTTACCACTAAGGTTAATAGTAGTATACAGTGAATAGCAATATCATGTAAGAGGGATACATGCTTTGAATTAAAGCATATAAGTTTAAATTTTACTTTTTGTGAGAAATTGGGAATTAAACTGAAAATAATTCATACCTGATTCAAGTGAATATTTTAATTATAGAGTATGGTATATAGAGTTGGAGATTAAATAACGATCACCTGTGTTTAAATCCTAACTCGAGTACTAATTTTCCTGACATTGGCATCTTTTAAAAGAAATCTAAATTTATATTTGCTCTAACCTCGACTTCATCATTACCCAGTCTAAGGTATATATACTAATTGGTGTTTCTTGTATAATTTATCATATTTATATTATTATATTATTATTATTATTGTATTATTATTGTTATTATCCTATAAAATGTTGTTTGTACATGAAATTTACATTGCTACATCTAATGTATCTTTAACTGTTTATAATTAGTATAGTGTATATCTATATTTGTCAAATATTTATTTGTATTTGTACTGGTTGAGTGGAAGAGAAGGCCTTATGGCCTTAACTCTGCCAGAATAAATAAAGCATTATTATTATTATTATTATTATTATTATTATTATTATTATTATTATTATTATTATTATTATAAAGTTGAGAATTTTTTACATTATAAGATTTTCTTAATAAGAATCAAATTAAATTGTGAATTCTTCTTACCTCAATACATCTATGTTTTTTAACACAGAACTGCAGTATCAGGAAACATATCATTCCCTTCTTCAGCTGTTTTCATGACTGTTTTCATCACGACTGATGGTCTTCCATTAGGCTCAGTCTTGATAATGGCTATGTAGTAGCTGAAATGCGTTGACTTGTTGTTTTTTAACTGTTTTGGTGAATGGAGTGTTTTTTAACTTAATAACAAAATGAAGTTAATTTATTGAAATATGGTGTGGAATTAATTGCAATTGTTGCTAACACCAATTTTACCGACATTTTGTGGATGTTACATTAAGCATTCATGCATCTCACACATGTGCATTGCGGTTATGTAGAACTTTGAAGAAATCATTGCATACATGAACAAATATTTAATAATTGTAAAATATGTTATAAGTATTGTTGTAAAACATTTACAATAGTATAAAATGTTAGTAAAGAAGTATGTACAGTAACAGAATTACAAGAATATAATACGGAAAATCAAGTGGAAATTACTCTAAGTTGAGCCATACTTAGTGTGGAATATTTATAAATAAGCATTAAATGTTTATAAGTATTCATATCTTCACAAGTCAAATTTACATAAGAATTCTAGAATACTGTAATATCTCAATTCACAAAATTCTTTATTCAGAAAAGTTCACGTCTTTGTCCATTCCACAACTTTCTTATTGTGTTACAAATTTAAAGAAGAGTACAAATGCTTGTTTTACCTGTGAAGAAATTTGGTTTGCCAACCACTAGTAATACTTCCAGACAGAGAAATGACCCCATGAACAAAATCATAAGATTCTACATTCTTTTATATATCTTGAAATTAATATCATAATTAACTTCTCACCAGATACTAATGAATGTATCTGGGGATAAAATTTTCATAATAAAAAACATTGGCCCGTCGGTAACACAATGATCGGAAAAAGTCTACTATTTGTCCGCCATGAATTCTTCTAAGTTCTACAGAATCGCAGTGCACATGCACTAGTGTTTCATGTAACCCCTGCCAGGTGGCAGAAAGCTTAATGTAACTCCAGCCGTTGGCAGGATATGTGTATGAAATCAGTATGACCAACTTTCACACAAAATTCCCAAAACATGTTTTCAAGAAATGAATAAAGAATCCACAAGTGTTCACCACATGTTTTATTGTTGTATTTTTAATTTTAAACCTGAAAATTATTTTCCTTACCTGTCCATTAAAATTTGTAGTTTAAAGTGTGTTGCTAGTTTTAAAACAAAATTAATTTAATAAAACCTTGATGTTTTTATTATTGATTTAACATTTCTCCATGAAAGATAAATTATATTTGAAGAGAAAAATTTTCGCCCAGACCGGGACTCGAACCCGGGACCCTTGGCTTTCCGGGCCAAGTGCTCTACCAACTGAGCTACCGAGGCGAGTTATGATCTAGACGCAAATTTTTCTCTTACATACATTGTAATTCCCTATCGCCAAATGGTTTCAAAAGCATTTGGCAATAGGGAATTACAACGTATATAAGAGAAAAATTTGCGTCTAGATCGTAACTCGCCTC
This sequence comes from Diploptera punctata, assembly GCA_030220185.1. NCBI lineage: Eukaryota > Metazoa > Arthropoda > Insecta > Blattodea > Blaberidae > Diploptera > Diploptera punctata. The sequence goes on from JASPKZ010007912.1 coordinate 51,197, forward strand.
GGTAGCTCAGTTGGTAAAACACTTGGCCCGGAAAGCCAAGGGTCCCGGGGTCGAGTCCCGGTCTGGGCGAAAATTTTTCTCTTCAAATATAATAAAACCTTGTTGATTTAGGCCTAGTGTTACTTGATCGTAAAGAATGTATTCAATTTCTGTTGCCTCACTCCGGCAATAAGGCGGAATAGAATATTCCCAATGTTCACTTGTAAGAGAAGGCACCCAGAATTCATCCAGTCGATCACGAAAGGAACTTGGTTCGAGAATTGCAGAATAAATCCTTTCCAAGTTATTTGCATAGTTTATTCATTTGCACATAAATTTACGTATAATCAGACAATTATGCAGGGTTCTATCAGGAACAAATGCCTAAATCGAATGACAGTAGCTGACTGATTCAGTTACTGTTGAGAAGTGTGTTTATTATCTATGAGGATAAATACATAAATTGTGGCAAAATTGGAGGTTGGGCAGTCATCAAAATTGACGAGTGCAAAATTGGTAGGAAGAAATTTCATCAAGGGCATATAGTTGAAGGAAACTGGATTTTGGGCATGATCGATGTCCGAACTAAATTGGTGCGGATGGCAATTTGTCCAAACAATAATAAGGATGCTGTTACCCTATTTAATCTGATAGCAGAGCATGTTAATTTTGGGAGCACAGACTGCTGGAGAGAGTATAATGGGTTACTGGGTGGTGGTTTTGCCGCCCACCTAACAGTGAACCATTCAGTAAACTTTGTAGATTCCATAACAAATATTCATACAAATAATATTGAATCTTGTTGGCAGAGTTTACGAGGCAGACTTTCTAGGGGTGTATAAGACATGATCTGATGGACATACATTTAGCGGAATATTTATGGCACTTAGATTGTAAAAATCAAAATGTGGATCCTTTCCAAGAATTCATTGAAGATACTGGAATGGTTTATCCTGTAGTGTAGTTTCATTTCATATAAGTGGTCTACTCCGTATATTTTTAATTTATTTAGTATGTGAGTACAGTTTAATATTGTTTAAGTGGAATACCATACATTAAGCTTATGTAGGGAATTAAAACTGAATATACTTTGATGGAGGAATTAATGTGGGTTTAGGTTTGGATCGAGGATTAATTTTGGTAAATTCTGGTAGAGCTGTGGATTCTCTTCTCAGGGGTCAGAGGTTAGTATACAGGGGATGTTTCATTAAATAATATTATTGGTTCACTAAATAATTTAGATTAATTCCAAATTTGAATATCCAGCAAGACCAAGTATTTTTCGGTGGTCATATTTTTCACCATATATGTAAATCAATTCCTCTTATTAAATATTGTTATTTTCCTTTAAGTATAAAAAATTCACTTTTCTCAATTCTAGAATCGGAGAGATTATTAAATTTTACTTGAGGAGCTATTTTTTGCACCCTCTTCTTCTTCTTCTTCCTTTGGCTCTGGTTCTCTAAGAACCTTGGCCTCCTTCATAACAACTGCCCATTCTTCTCTATTACTAGCCTTCTGTCTTCATCTTTGCACCTTCAGTTGACTTAAGTCTTCCTCAACCTTATCTAATCATCTTAGTTTCTGTCTTTCAACCTTTCTTCTTCCTTCCGGTTTCCCTTCTAAAATCTTTCTTGCTCGATCTGCAACACATGTCTCTTTCTTCTAATATAATATCTCCTACCAGATCTAAATCCCTATTTATATTTTTTTTCTTCTTTTGCTTCCACTCAGAATAAAAGTAGACACCAGAATGAATAAATTTAACATGTTATAATATATAGTTCATAATTACATCACATTAAATTATATTGGTTACTATGATATGAGGGAAGTGGATTATACGGGGAATGATTGGAAAACATTAGCTCAGGAAGGGATGTATGGAGAGCTTGTGTCCATGTGGCCTGCGGGTTTGATAGTGCCAGTGAGTTAGTTAGTTAATAATTCTATTTAATATAAGGTTAATCCAATTGGTCATATAAGAAAGGGTTTTAATTCCAATCACAATTTTATTTTATTTTATTTACGGGAGTATGAAATTGTTCGATTTTATTTTTAAAGTTTAATAGAAACATTTAGAATTTGACAACAATGAGTTAAGATAATTTTTTTTAATTATGATAAGTAATGCCACGAATAATTTCCAATTTATCTAGAGAATTTGGAAATCAAGTGTGGCATTTGTTAGGAGTATTTAATGAACAAAATTAAGCTGTTTACTCACAAATCATTACTAAAATATAGTTATTTTAAAATATTTATATATTTAACATAAACGGCGATGTTTGAAAACAAATGAGAAACATTTATTATAATTAATTTTGAGTCTTTTTTGACTCACCTCATATTTCTTGACTTCCATGCAGACCTAGGGTTTGCTACTGCATTTGTGACATTCTCAATGCAACACCATGATCACAAGATTTACTTTTAAATTAATGGTTGATAATTTTCCAATCACAATTTTATTTTATTTTATTTACGGGAGTATGAAATTGTTCGATTTTATTTTTAAAGTTTAATAGAAACATTTAGAATTTGACAACAATGAGTTAAGATAATTTTTTTTAATTATGATAAGTAATGCCACGAATAATTTCCAATTTATCTAGAGAATTTGGAAATCAAGTGTGGCATTTGTTAGGAGTATTTAATGAACAAAATTAAGCTGTTTACTCACAAATCATTACTAAAATATAGTTATTTTAAAATATTTATATATTTAACATAAACGGCGATGTTTGAAAACAAATGAGAAACATTTATTATAATTAATTTTGAGTCTTTTTTGACTCACCTCATATTTCTTGACTTCCATGCAGACCTAGGGTTTGCTACTGCATTTGTGACATTCTCAATGCAACACCATGATCACAAGATTTACTTTTAAATTAATGGTTGATAATTTTTCGGCCATAGCAGCATAAAATAATTTTACCAAGGCCTCAGAATTAAGATATCAATATGCAGACCGTCTAGAAAACATTGGATTTATAACAATTTTTTGTCTCTACACAGGACTTATATTTATTTTTTTAAATTTTGCATTAGATTGATCCTTTGAAGTCTACATTAAGAAGGTTGCTGCCGTCCCGACACGTCGTTAGAAATTAAATACTTTCCTTCCTGCCTCCCAGCATTATAATGGACAATTTTTAACTTTTATAATATTTTATTAAAATTGTAATTAATTTGGTGGAGATCAAGAAAATAACATTTGGACATGTGTTTTAACGTTAAGGGAAACCACCAAAACCTTAACAGAATGGTTTGCTGGACGCACGGGTGGTTAAAATGTAATGCTAGGCCACGTGGTTTTACCTAAGTTACTAATCCAGAGTAAAACCACATAGGATGTCGCTGAAGGTTTCTTTAATATTATGTGAAACTAATATTTGTATAGTTTTGAAAATTAATTTCTAATTCCTCCTAAAATTGCATAACATATTATCATCTGTATCTCATATATGTGTTAATGGCTTACAAGTTCATATTTTAAATAATCCGCTATTATTTGCTGGTTAATTCAATTTCGTATTTTCAAAATTTTAAAGTCAATGCTATTTATATTAATGCCTCTCCATTAAAAGAATTAAATTTTCAAAATGTTTCATTCTTTTCAATCATTTCAAAAAAGTGTCATTATTTTCTTCAACCAGTTTTTGCAATTCTCTACAACCAAGTTCCTCTTCCTTACTTATAATCCTAGCTTTCAATTACAAAGAATGGGGCAGTTAACGCATCAGGCACTCATTCATAAGTTCTGGAGTTTAAAAGAAGTATTTTTGGATTGATGATGTTGGCAACGTCTGGAGTTTTTTGGGTTGTTGATGGTGGCAACAGAGGGAATGTAGCAAGTAAGTAATGTAGCATGGTGATGTTTTACGTAAATATATAAATTTAAAAATATTGTAAAAAATGCTTAAAGAATTGTTGCAAAATGTTTAAAACAGTACCAAACATGATAACAGTGTGTAATGCAAGAGTAGCATAAGGATGTATAGAAAATCGTAGCAGACAAATAGTGGACCTCAGCCCAATAATCTACATGTAATGGAGAGGTTATAATAGTAAATTCGTGATGTTGATAACAATCTTAAAACTATCACTGTCTTTTTAAGTTTTATTTAATATATTAGCCTAAAACGATTACCCACCTCGAATGCCTCATGTATTAATGTCCAGATGTAAATAACTCAAAATATACACATCAACCATAAATTGTTTACAGACAATGACTCCATATTTAAACTGAATGGAACAACCCACAGAATGAGAACAACCAATCGGAATCTTCGGTTCTCTATGATCAGAATGGATTCGGCGGTTTCGTTCATCTGCAGCCGCTGCAGTGCAGCGTACTTTTTCTTCGCAGCAATGACACGTTGCAGATAAAGAATTATGCTTCTGCAGCGCTTAGGCTGCTGTACGCACTCATTTTTTGGTGGATTCTCGCTGGAAAGGTTGGTATAGCAAAATCATAACGATAATCAGTTTATTCTATGAAGTAGTTCGTCCACACTCGCACACTCATTTTTGAGAATCATTCAATTGAAGTAATTTGTTCATTGTTGTGGTTGAGAACATTCATAAATACAAAAGTACTCTGTGTTGAGGGTGTTATTAGCTTTCCCTACGGTTATTAGGAAGTTATATTCAAAGTAGTTCCATGGGTATATATATATCATCATCATCATCATAGTACAGTCACGAATTTAGGCCATTTGTTGACCTGTTTCGGCCTCAAGAGAAACACCATCCAGAAGTATTTTGAGTGGATGTCCTGGTCTTCTTCTTCCTGCAGGTTGATATCTTAACATTTGTTTGGGTATTCTGTGATCTTCCATTCGATGAACATGTTGTATCCATCTTGACTTATAATCAGAAATGTTGTTTTCTAACGATTCCATGTGTAATTCTTCTAAGATGTCTTCATTTTTTTTTGTGATCCTGCAGTCCTCCGAAGATATCTCATTTCAGCAGATCTAAGTCTCTGTATATCCTTCTGTTTCAACGTCCATACTTCGCTACCATACAAAAGAGTTGGAAGAGCCAGTGTTTTATACACTTTCAGTCTTGAATGCTTTTGGACTAACTGTGGCTTGAAGATAGAATTTATTAACCCTAAAATTCTTAAAAATTGAGATATTTTTGCATTTGCATCCTTTTCTTCTTCATACGAGATATTGCATCCTAGATATGTAAAATTATTCACCTGCTCCAAAATGTTATTGTCCAGTATAATTTTACTTCTGACAGGATCTACACCTTGAAATGCCATATTTTTTGTTTTTTCTGTAGATATCTTTAATCCATATTCTTCTGTAATTTTGTTAAGTTCATACAGACCTTTCTGCAGATTATCTTCGGAATTTGCTATTATTATTTGGTCATCTGCAAACAATAGGGTGTTTAATTTTCTATTTTCTGATATTCTTATTCCAAATTTATATGTCTTGTTCCAGCAACATATTACTTCATTGATATAAATTGCAAAGAGTGTTGGGGATAGGGGCAGCCTTGTCTCACACCACGATTTATAATTCCTTCTTCAGAAAATCTGTTATTTAATTTAATCTTTATGGTGTTGCCTTTGTAAATATTTTGTATGTTCTGCCGAAGTAAATTTGGTATATTTCTGTCTTCCAATATATTTAAGAGTTTTGATCTCTTGACTGTGTCGAATGCTTTTTCAAAATCTATGAAAGCAAAATGTGTTCTAAGTTGAATTCTCTTCTTTTTTCAAGCAATAGTTTAACAGAAAATGCTGAATCAATACAAGATCGTCCTTTCCTAAATCCATTTTGACATTCCATAAGGAATTTTTCACTGAAACTTTTCAATTTTCCATTTAAAATGTCTGCATAAATTTTGTAGCATGTGTTTAACAAACTGATTCCCCTATAGTTGTCCATTTTTCTCTTGTCTCCTTTCTTGAACAGGGGTATAACAATGCTTGTCTTCCATTCTTGTGGTATATCTGCATTATTGAATACATTATTAAAGAAGGACAACAGTCTTTCATGGAATTGGACTACTTAGCGTCGTGCCAGTAACCTGTCCTAAGGAACTTCAAACTACTTTCAAGTCTCAACACGAAAAATCCATGGACAAGCTGGAATAATGATTTGGATTAATAAAATCATATATATATATATTAATTAAAATTTGACATTTAGCAATGAAGCACATATATACAGAATGTAAAAAATTCCGTATACAAACTTTGAGTGTTTGTAGAGGAGATAAAACAAAACTCTTTCGTTATGTGAAAAAGATTTACAGGTTCTCATTCCCCCGCTAGGGGTCCTTGAACGGTTTGACGCTGGATAATTTGACTGTATTCAACCTGCCGTGTGATGAATGTTTTACAGATGTTGCTGAAAATGTCGTCCGGTTACATTAATGAACAGCTGACATCTGTGAATAAATTATTGTCTCATACGTTCAAAACAACCAGGTGTCTCACAAATAATTGCTGCAGCTTCAACCACACGGGCAACTGGGCTCTTCTGGAGTGTCTATCGGTGTCTCGCACACCAAACACTTCATCTCCCCCACAAAAAGAAATACATACGAGTGAAATCGGGAGAACATTGTGGCCACTGTACCGGACCACCGCTCCCAATCCAACGATTGAGGAGAACATTGTTTCGGTATTATCTAACATCAAGTGCAAAGCGTAGTGAGCACCGTCATAGTGGAACCATAATAGTTGTCTGACTCGTAGTAAGACATTCTCCAACAGTTCCGTTAGTACGTCACGAAGAAAGATAAAGCAATTTCCTCCACCAAGTCGATTAAGCAGAAGATACGGCCTAATCGTGAACAATTCCCGTGTATTGTGTAATCTGCCATCAACAACCTGTAGATATCACTCTAACTCACTGGCACTATCGAACCCGTAAGTTCATGGCCGCGCGGACTGTAGATATCACTACTGTACAGAAACTTTATAATGTAAGCACAACATAACATGTGAACAATAATTACTGTATTTATCCAGGGACATGGACACACTGGCAATAATGAAAACTTACCCTACCAATGTCAACGTCTTGCATACGAAGCAGTCAAAATAACACTGCAATGTCACCGTGTTGTATACATTGAACTACATTGAACGGTGGCCTAAGTGAAGTCCAGCGTTAAACCCTTCAAGGACCCCTAGCGGGGAAACGGAGAACCTGTCAATTTTTTTCCTCCTCTACAAGCTCTCAAAGTTTGAATACGGAATGTTTTTATACCATATATATATATATATATATATATATATACATGGCATCGATATTTCCAATAATATTATAATTTATAATAATATGACGAAATATGCACAATATTCAAAATTCAAACACTTCTAGGTCTATTCCAAAAATTTGTGAGCGTTTCATGTCAACGTTTACATGTTAATCCATGATATATCCCGCATTTATTCCCCGCACATTCGCATTCACACATAGGGTTCGGTTCATGGAATCGTTTATTCACACATAGATTATGGTGGAACCCAGAGATAACCCAGTGGAATCCGTGCACCGCGAATCTTGTCACTACATGCCTGAGTTCGTAGTTTGCTTGCACCCAGTCTCTGCATAGCATCGCGTCCTGTGGTGAAGTTACTCCCCATACGTCCTCCCCGGCGTCTTGTATCTATTATCACTTCTCTCTCTTTCTCACTCACTACTTTCTTGTTGTATTTTATGCGCTTCCGTGTTGATCGCTAAAACCTAGGGATATTGATCAGCACGTTAAATAAATGACTAAATAAAATAAATTATTATTGACGCGATTTTATATCAAAATTACAATTCTCTGCCGCAAACGTTTATCAATAGTATTTATAATTAATTCTTGAACAATATTTACACATATCTAGTTAAATCGAACGAGTTAACATTTTACTTTTAAAAATCAAACATCTACCTTTATGTTATTGTAGGCTATAAAGTTGTATATAAAATACTAATTTACGTATCATAATACCAGAAGCATGCATACAACTTCAGCTATCCCAGCTCTGCTGGGATAATTAGTATATTCATAATTTTGGATTCAAATAAAATAATACATTTGCCAATTTCATTAAAATCAATTACGCGTGAACATTCAAATTTCCCGCCGCGCCAGCAAACATCACATTCACCTTGACGGAGTCTTCTGCATTCACATGTTTCTTTGTGTTCACATTATCCCTACTATAGTCTCTCTGGTTTAACTTTACGAGAAATTTGTATAATGAGACAACTGTACTCACCTCATTCACTCGCACCAGTGTTGTCGGTATTTCTTCACCAGATGTTAATAGGGAAAGAGGGAAGCGGAAAACTGACAACAGAGTGGGTTCTTCCTTTTGTAACTGGACTAAAGTAATCAACGATCTATCCTTGTATATGTACATATATATATATATATCCCTCCCTCCCTCTCTCCCCCTCCCCCTCTCCTTCCTTCCCTCCCCCCTTTGAATGTATGCTGTATTATTTAGTGTAGGTTTTATATGCGATCCTTACATTTCTGTAGTTTTTTTTCGGTTTTATTGTTTCGATTCCTGTGTGTATCAAAGTTAATCATTTGCCTTTATTTTCGTCAATTTCCTTGTTTAGTTTGATTATATTTGTTATTACGTCCTTCCTTGCTTTTTTTTACTAGTTTATTATTTCATCGTCGTATTTATTTTTGAAAGATGTTTAGTTCTTTATTCTAGTTTTCTTGGTTTAATGATGATTTTGACATTCTATGTACGAAGCTGTAATATATTACAATGTAAGGTTGGGAAGTGTGTTTTACAGAAGAATTCCCGAGATTCTGTAAAGCACTTCACAAACGTGCATTGTACATTATTTTTGGCATGATGGTGTTTTCAAAATAATAAATAATATCTTTATTTATTGGAAATATTTGTGTTCATTATAAACAACTGACTAACGTTAACAGTCTGGCCAATGTTTATACGGTAAATACCAAAAATAATTTAATTGAAACTACAGCAGGCTGTGACACCAATCAGGGGTAAAATGGCGGTAAGTACTAATTTATTGTTTTATATTGTTTCAAATAAAGTTTAGTTAATTTAATATGCAGTAATTTGATTCGTGTAATGTATATTACCACTGTCGTTTGAATATATATGTTTGTATATACATTGTACGTACATAAAGGGCAATGGTTTTACTTCCCGCACTAGTAGGTAATTTGTAATATTACAGTATAGTTATTTATAGGTTGGGAACCCCCAAATTTAGGAAATTGAACTTTCAATCATGGTCGTCATTGCTGTAAGTACGACAAAACGCACTATCTTGCAAAAAAGTTTTTTTTCTTTTTCAACAGTATGTATTTCTTAAAAACACCATGAACATGGCGGGCTGATTTAACAGTTGACCAAGAACGTCCATGCGCCCAAGAGTTAAAAATCAAAACTATAGACCAATTATGGAGCGTTTCTTCGTATTATAATATTACGATATTAGGATCAGAAATATAATAATAGGTATCATTGCAGCCAATGGCCATGTAGAAAGAACTGCTTTCATGTCTTACAAAAGTCTGTTATCGATGTTCGTATGTTTTTACACTGTAACAGGTGATATCAGTCGCAGTGCGACCCACATAGTTTGCACTTGCACTTTTCTTCTGGGTTATGGCGCTTCACTGTTGTGCATATCCTGTGGTGGAAACAATGGATCGCGACTCTCGTCACGGTGTGTCTAAGGTCGTATCTGGCTGCTGTCCATTCCCTGTAGATCATCGCATCCGTTGCGTACAACTCAGGCCATATCTGTTCTCTCTTCTCGTAAACACTGCACGATGCTTTCAGAAACGAAGAGACCACAAGCAGGGATTCCTGCCACAAGTCCGAACTGGTAGTTCACTTCTTTGATGAACTATCTGAATTGGTAGTTCACTAAGACAATAAACGACAATAAACCGGAACAGGTCGCATTGACCTAATTCTGGAAAGGAAGAAGAAGAAGACTAAGACACTATAGAGCAGGTATGTCATCGTTCAGAGCTCCAAGTTTCGTGCGGGAGCGCGGTACTAAAGCAATGGTTTATTATACAGCGTGTCGCGCACAATGTGACGCGAGCTCGCGTGACGCTCGGCGTGATGCTAGTTTCGCATGGAGCGCATACGGTACAGCGCTTATGTTTATGGAATAGTCGCCAGATGGCACCACATATACGAGAAATCGAAATGACCAATGTTCATAATAAATCCCCACACGTGTTTATGAAAAAATGGATGTATACAAACCTGTCCCTGCATAATCTAATGAAATAAATTACATACATACTATTTAGTAAACTATAAACTAATCTGATGTACACTAAACTGACCCAATGGAACCTAACAAAATTAAGTGATTGAACATTTACTTTTTTAAATATGTTTTGGAATTAAATGCAAATTTGGCCATTCACACATAAGTCCTGCCATCGTTTTATAACCGTTCGCGGATGCCAACTTCAATTCTAAAGAACTTTGAAAAATAATTGAGAGGAAAAGTCATAATATGTGCACATAGATAAACTTATAAAATTCTTTATAAAAAGTTTTAAGTATTGTTGCAAAACGTTTAAAATAACTAACTGGCACTATCGAACCCGTAGGTTCATGGCCGCGCGGATATAAGCTCTCCATATATCCCTATCCCGAGCCAATGTTTTCCAATCATCCCCTGTATAATCTACTTCCCTCAAATCATACTTAATATTATTCTCCCACCTCATTCTTCATCTACCAACTGGGCGTTTTCCCTCTGGTTTTCCTATAAGAAGCTTCCATGCACGTCTTTCATTCCCCATTCGTGCCACATGCCCTGCCCATCGCAGTCTACGAGACTTAACTGTTCTCATTATATCTGGCTTCCTGTAAAGACTACGTAATTCACTGCTACCTCCATGGTATCTTTACCTTGTCGTGATAGAGTGACTTGCATGCTTAAATTATCCCGAGAGCGATGCCGGCGGTAGCATTACTGCCGATAGGGTTACTCATGCCGGATTGGTCGAAGGTGATAAGCCAGATGAAAAGAGTACCTTGGTCGAAAGAGTGACGATCTTTCACCGTAAAAATACAACCGTCAAGAAATGGGTTCAACTGGGGTAAAATTTTCCGGAGATCAAATAGTCCCCCATTCGGTTCTCCGGGCGGGGACTACTTCAGGGAACCCATGCCAAAGGCTCAAACATAGGGACATGTTCATAGGAAAATGGAATGTTAGGACTTTATACAATAGCGCGGCGCTAGAGGTATTAACCCGTGAATTAGATAAATCACCCTTGGATATAGTCGCTTTACAAGAAGTTAGATGGCCAGGAGAAGGTAGTCAGGAATCAGGAAGCTTTGCATTATACTACGGGGGTGCAGAAAACCTGCATTTGGAACGGGTTTTTTAGTCAGAAGGAGGATCCTATCCGCTATCCGAGATATAAAGTTTGTCAGTGACAGGATATCATACATAATTCTAAAGGGTAAACGGCATGATTTTATAATCGTAAATGTACATGCTCCCACAGAAGATAAAGATGACAAGATCAAGGATGAGTTCTATGAAGAATTAGAATGCTTATTTGATAGCCTTTCACGATAGCATATGAAAATTGTCTTAGGAGATTTTAATACAAAAGAGGGGTGGGAAGATATATTCAAACCAACAATAGGCAAATTCAGTCTTCATGAAGATAGTAACGATAATGAGGTTAGATTAGTCACCTTTGCCACATCAAAGAATCTCATTGTTAAGTGCATAACATTTCAGCATAAGGATATTCATAAATACACCTGGACGTCTCCAGATGGCAAAACTCGAAACCAGATAGATCACGTATTAGTGGGCAAACGCTGGTACAGTAGCATCATCGATGTTAGATCAGTTAGAGGGACAGACTGCAATTCGGAACATCATCTGATCAGGGTGAAAATCAGACAACGGCTATCGCTAATGAGAGGAACAAACGCTAAAGCTGATTCTGAAAAATGTGATTTAAAAAACTTGAAAAATGACGAAATGCGGCTAGAACACGAAATTAAAATTGCTAATATATTTGAAGTACTGAAATATTCAGATGATAATGTGGCAAACGAAGAAGAAACTGATATAAATAAAGAATGGGAGGCTGTAAGATATAACTTACTATTAAATTGTCAGCATCAGAAAGCATTGGTTACTTAAAAAAGAGGCAAAACAAGAAATGGTTTGATGAGGAATGTGCCGACATTGTAAAGAAAAAAGCAAGCAAAAATGAAATGGTTACACGAGCCAAATGAAGTAAATTTGGAGCAATTGGGTAGTGTTAGACGGGAAATCACGTGGTTACTAAAGAGTAAAAAGAGGGAATATCTGAGAGAGAAAATTAATGATCTTGAAATGAATGTCAAAAATAGGAACATTAGAGAATTATATCATGAAATTAGGATAGAGAAGAAAGGGTTTCAGGTTAGAACAAACATAATTAGGAAACGTACTCACGTAGACTTTCACGGCCGGAGTTGCTATGATGATCTTGAAGAAGATTTTCGGGCTGTAGGCCTTGAGGATGCCAGACGCAGTCTCTGGCGAAACGTCGGGGAAGTACAAGCCTCACGACCACGGCCTACCCGAAAATCTTCTTCAAGATCATAATTAGGAAACGTTTAAAATAGTACGAAATATTAGTAAAGACAAGAAAGTATCTAGAGTAACAGCATCAAATGAATGTTGTATGGAAAATTATAGTACAAATCTTAAATAAACATATGGTTGATGATAATACCAAATTTTAGAATAAATATGGATTTTCATCAAGTAAACACCAACTCAACTGATTAATTTTAGAATACTTCAGATTTTCGCCTGGGCAGTTTTATCAGGTTTCGAATTTAATAGAAGACGAAATTCATGTACATCCATAATATCCCTAAGATACACTACAATATTTACAGCTTTTATTTATTTCTTGACTAAATTCAAACCACAATAACTCTTTTTTTTTTCTGTACATCTACTCCTTCATTGTCATATTGTACAGAACTTGATGATTTGCAACAAAACTATCAAACTTTCGTCGTTAAAATTGGTAAGTTACAAAACAAGCGCTGTTTTTCCGACATTTTGTCATAAAATCTTCATTTGTTTTTAGCAATTACACCAATGAGTACGAATATTAGCTTCTATATTCTTTGTTTGCGCCGGCAAATGCGTCCGGAATCCAAGTGATTCAAATACACGACGCGACGTGTCAGCGTAAAATTTTTCGCGCCACCGCTTCGCGTTGTAGAGAAACCACGTCCCAGGGACGTCCATTCAAACAGGAGTAAAGCATTTATTTATGAATAGTATTAACTGGTTTACAGCATTAAATAATGCCTCAAAAAACACTAAGAATCAACAGGCCTCTACGTACAAACAAAACAAAAGATAAGAATACGTTTAAAATGTTCATGTGTCTCTACACCATTTTAACCATTTTAACAAACATGATTTTTATTATTTCTTGGTACAGGAAAAAAAAAAATAGTGGGTATATTTATTGTTCCTACTGTACGAAAATAAATCACCTCTTTTCAGAGTGCTACTTCCGGGCATTCTTACTTGACACTTGACATTTTATTTTATTAATTTTTATATGTAAAACTTTCCTCATTAGAGGATTGCCACAAGGACAAAGTGATACAGACATTTTCGAAATTGATGAAATACACTACAACATCTAAGTATATTCTATAAAGCAGGAATTTTGTAAACATGGTTTCTTAAAATTGAAATTGATCTTCTAATGGCAGCGTGACAGTTATACTATCTAATTGGTATTTATCTTTGTAATAGTCAACTGTTGCTTCATATATGGCATTCTTTTCAGAGTCAACTTCTTCAGGTTGGCTACTATGAGTCTCAAAACGGATTGTGGAATCTAATATCATAACAATTTTAGAAGATGGTCTAAATTCAATAATATTTATTCGTCTATTACTCCCATTTACTAATTTAATATTAAAAATATAAAATTAGTACCTGATAAACCAGTCATCCTCATCTAAAAAAAGTTCTGTTTGAAAATTTTGTCAAGTACTTATAATATTATGGCCTTTTAAAACAATGTTTCATCTTCTGCATTTCAACTGGTATTATCGCCTCACTATGATGGTTGTCCGTTTATATAAAAGCGGGTGGAGCGACAATGCTTGACAATGATTAACATTCGGAATTATTATAATGGCGGTAGTCGGCATCATTGTATTTAATTACATATAATAGCTGCGGGAAGACAAAGCGAACCGCTGGACAACCATCATAGTTAGGCTACAATACTAATGTTGTTGTATAAGTTGTACAACTGGTTCAGGTCTGCGGGCGTATTCTTGTTGAGCAAGTCAGCTTCTTTTAAAATTTCTATGTCTTCTAGGATGCTAATCTTGTTGTTGTTATTCTGTGTAATTTTGACATAGTTTTATCGATTTTGTCCACCTGACGACCCGTTTCTAGTATATGTTTGGCAAAACTTGATTTTTTTCGTTATTAATATTTTTTTAATGTTAAATATATCTTGTGTTAAAATTTCTTGTTGTTCTACCAATGTAAAACTTATCGCAATTTTGTACTTTTAGTTCATAAACGGCTTTATTTTCATATTTATTTGTTACTTCGATTTTGTTTGATACGATATTATTGAGTTTGTTATAAGTTTTAAAGGCGATTTTTATGTTTTTGTCTTGTTTTTTCATCGAATTAGCTAATTTAACCGTTTCAAAATTGGGAGAGATATTCTGTGCCAAAAAATATGAAGGCTTGATTCTCACAAGTTCTCCATGTTGAACTTAGCCATGCTCATCATTGCGTTTGACGAGTGAAACTGAACCAAGTCACCAGGTAGCGTTATCTGTCCAGCGGAGCGTTCCTGGTGCATATCGGTGCGCACCGTCTCACGAAGCTCGTGTTTTATCATCATCATCATCATCATCGTCCTTTAAAGTATTAGGCCCAGTGGCCCGTTACCGTCTCCCGTGGAGACTTGAAACCAAGTTGATTTCCTACCAGTCGGTTGCTAGCCGAAAAGTAGTACGTCCAGTGGTGGTGCTGCCACCTAAAGCCTCTGGACAGGCATGAAGGAGGATTAGCATTTACTCTAATCCTGATGTAACAGTTATACCGCTGTGACTCGGTCCCCAAAGCCTCGTTTGTTATAAACAGGTTGCACCATGTGAAGGTGAGGTTGGGATTTAAGTAGGAGAGGTTATTGAATGCACTTCACTACTCTTTTGTAACCCGCTCGTGTTTTATGCTATGGTTTATTATACAGCGTGTCGCGCCCGACGTGACGCGAGCTCGCGTTACACTCGGCGTGATACTGGATTCGCACGGAGCGCATACGGTACAGCGACTATATTTATGGAATTGTCGCCAGAGGCACAACATATATGGGAAATCGAAATGACCAACGTTCATAATAAATTCCCAAACGTGCTTATGTAAAAAATGGATGTATACAAACCTGTCCCTGCATAATCTAATGAAATAAATTACATACACACTATTTAGTAAACTATAAACTAATCTTAATGTTGAGTGATTCCGGGTTATGTGGCCGTGGTCCATAGTTGGTGTTGATACCAGACGTTTCGCCCTCAACTGCGGAGGGCATCTTCAGTGGCGAGTGCTTCTATGCGTGTTTCCTGGTCGGAAGATCTACTTAGAATGAGCGCTGTGGACGTAGAGGACGTTGTATTAGTGGGGGGTGCAGGGTGAGTGGGCGTGGCTCTTGCTGATTGGCTAATAGTCGATATCTGCAGAAAGACTCTAACCACCATCCAAGACAAAAGCGAGGTGTCATTAAGACACTGTTCGACAGAGCGACTAAGTTATGCCAACCACAACACCTTAAACAAGAACAACACCATCTGTTCAATTGTTTCCAGAAAAATGGCTACACATCCAAGGAAATAAGACAAACCATACATCCACGAAGACAGCACGTCAGAATGGATAACACACCCTCAACCAGCATAGCCTACTTACCATATGTACAAAGAGTCACAGATCGTATCGGAAAACTCCTACGAAAATACAACATAAAAACAGTTTACAGACCTACAAGAAAAATAGAAGACTGCCTTCGCTCAGCTAAGGATCCTCGGCCACCTCTCTCCACTTGCGGGCGTATATCGACTTCCTTGTTCGTGTGGTAAATCATATATAGGGACCACGAAAAGAAGTATAGCCACCCGTTTATCAGAACATAAAAGAAACTGCAGACAAGGAGAAATGGATAAATCAGCTGTAGCAGAACGTGCCATTACGAATGGACACCAGATTCTATTCGACGATACACAAGTTTAGCCACAACTTCCTACTATTTCCCTAGATTATACCGAGAGGCTATAGAAATACACAAGCATAAGGGAAATATTAACAGAAAAGAAGAAGGTATCAAACTGTCTAAGGCCTGGTTTCATACACTAGAAAATAAATGCATTACACCAGTGACAACAAGGAGACGACTATTAGCCAATCAGCAAGAGCCACGCCCACTCACCCTGCACCCCCCACTAATACAACGTCCTCTACGTCCACAGCGCTCATTCTAAGTAGATCTTCCGACCAGGAAACACGCATAGAAGCACTCGCCACTGAAGATGCCCTCCGCAGTTGAGGGCGAAACGTCTGGTATCAACACCAACTATGGACCACGGCCACATAACCCGGAATCACTCAACATTACGATTACCGGCCGTGAAAGCCTGCATTCAACTATAAACTAATCTGATGCACACTAAACTGACCCATTGGAACCTAAGAAAATGGAGTAATTGAACATTTATTTCTTAAAATATGTTTCGGAATTAAATGCAAATGTTAGTCATTCACACATATGTCCTACCATCTGGTGGATTTAATTTTATAAGCGTTAGCGCATGCGCACTTGAATTCTAAATAACTGAAAAATCATTGAGAGGAAAAGTCATAATTTCTGTATATAGATAAACAAATAATAATTCTTTATAAAAAAAAGTTTAAGTATAGTTGTAAAACGTTTAAAATAGTACGAAATATTAGTAAAGACGGAAAAAGCACCTAGCACCTAGAGTAACAGCATCATATGAATGTTGTATGGAAAATAATAGAACAAATTATTCTTAAGTTCTTAAATAAACATAAGGTTGATAATAATACCAAATTTTAGAATACTTCAGTTTTATAATGTTTAGAATTTAATAGAAAATCAAATTTATGTACATCCCTAAGATACAAAACAATATTTACAGCAATTATTTATTTCTTGACTAAGTTCAAGCCACAATAACTCTTTCTTCTGTACATCTTCATACTCACGTCGTATAAAACAGAATGGTTCGAGACGAAACAAATTAAAATATAATTATTGAATTTGTTAAAATTACAAACCAAGCTCTCTTTTACCGACATTTTGCCATGAAATCTTGGTTTGTTTTTAGCCTTTTTAGCAATGAGTACGGATTATAGCTTCTATATTCTTTATTTGCGCTGGCAAATTGCGTCCGGAATTCAAGTGATTGAAATACACGACATGACATGTCAGTGCAAAATTTTTCGCGCCAGCGCTTTGCGTTGTAGACAAACCACGTCCAGGTAAAATAAAGCTATTATTATTATTATTATTTAAATACACGGGGAGCAATTTTTGCGCTGGCGCTTTGCGTCGTAGATAAACATAGGATTACATCGCTGCTATAGAGCAATGAAGCGTTCTTCTTAAACGATTCACTCACGAACAGGAACCGAAGTACCTACTCATTACCTGCCATAGAGAACCTGCGCTCTATGGCTCTATGTTACCTGCTCATTACTAATTCATGGATAAATTATTGCAATATATGCAATAAGCTGTATAGGAGATGTTACTCACTTTTATTGCTATTATATAGTGAGCATAGAGAACCGATAGTGAGCTCCGTTCTGTTCTGACAGACAAATTCAAAATGAATATCAGTATAAATTTATTTACAGTACTTCTTATTATCGTTCTTATAATGCTGCTTTCTCCGTTGTGTTTCTTGAAGAAACCGCCAAAAATTGGTATTAATACTATTATAAAATAATTATTTGAATTGTTATTATACCTAATCCATTTTGTACCATAGGAGGTGTTTGGGTAATTTTATACAATTGCTATTCTTATGTAATTTCTTGTCTCTTGTGTCGCTTTTATTTTTAAACCTATGGGGTTAGGTTACATAAAATGCTATACTTTTCAATTTTAACTTTTTAGCCAAAGGCCGAGAAGAGAGCCATTTATTTAACGAAGCTCCTTTACAACTCGTAATTATCGTCGCAATTCAAATCCGTGACGACAAATTTCCCTGAGAAGCATCTTATTTCATAATTGATGTCCTTTTATGTGCTGTTAATCTATAACATGCGGATTCATGGTTGTATTTCATCTCTGAAGGAAACCAAACCGAAGATCTAAAATTCATCAACCCTGCCCACGCTTAATGGGAATTGGTTAGAGAACATAAGAAAAATAGTAGGTACGGTATAGAAGAAGAACAGATGTATAAAATAAAATAACTGGTGTTTTTTATACCTACAGTAGGCAGTGTTCGTATCTCCTATGTGAAATAGTTTGAAAAATTTATTTTCAGTGCATTTTGGAAATGTGTGTTAGCCAAAGAATGTGTTTACCTTACTATGGCAGATGTTCAATTCTACCTGGACAAGTTATTTTCAAGTCTTAAAAATAGCTCTGGCATTGACAAATGTTTCAATTTTAAAATGTGTTGTTTAAAGACAATTGAATTTTCATGCTTCGACTTCCACATTCAATGGATAATTGTCATTTAAATTTGCACATAGCTTTGACAAACCACTTTGTATAATTATGTGATATATAGGCTTAATGATATAAACTTTCAGTACTGGATTCATAAGTGATCTTCCAAGCTTTTGAGATGTGGTCTATAGATTTCAACCCCCAAAGTTTTGCCAGAGACCATATCTTGCATCCTTCACATGCATGCTAATTGGTCCCATGGCTGACCAATCAGGAACAATAAACAACTTATAGCAAGATGGACCATGCAGAGAGAGATTGTGCCATGAATGAACCTTAAATACTTCAGGTTGACAAAAACTGAGTCAATGTTTTTATCAAGAAGTGGTGGGCTGTGGTGAGTTCAGTAATTTATATTGTAAATTTCATTATGCTATATGTGTGAATATGATTTGGAATGTGTATATAAATTGTCGGGCTCAATTTACCAAAACACCGAACAACAGGCCTTGCTGATAATCACTGATGTCATTAGATCTAAATGAGAATTAAATCCGCTGCATGGAGTAGAGTAAAACTGGAGACCAATTTATAGATGAAGTTGACTCATTTGTTTATTTTGGAAGCACTGTTATAAAAAACAGGAGATACTTTAGATGATGTAGCTCAGAAAATAAATAAATCAAATATGTTTCTAATATTGCCTTTTTGGCTATGAGAAATATATTTTATTTTATATTTTTATTTTTTATAAAAGTATTTCAAGAAATACTAAACTTAAAAGCAATGTTATATATTATTATATGAATCAGAAACCTGGTTAATCAATAATAAAATGCAACAAAAACTAGAAATATTTATAAATCACTGTTTGCTTAGAATATTTAATATACTCTGGCCTGAAGTTGTAAATAACCAGACCTTGTAGGATAAAGCGGGGGGGGGGGCAAATTAGGAGGAAATGGCACTGGATAGGCCATACTCTTACAAAAAAAAAACATTAACTCTATTGAAAGTCTTGCCCTAGATTGGAATCATCAAGATGCTAGAAATAGAGGATGATCACATAGTACCTGGATGCAACTCTCTATGATGAGGAGAAGAGGATAGGAAAATCCTGGAATGAAGTGAAAGCTGTTCCTAGTAATCATGTCCAGTGGAAAGCTCTTACTGATTTATGTTCCTAAACAGAGCTACAGGATCATGATGATGAATCATGTTAAAGAAACTTGTGGCTGCCCGCTAGCCATTTTAGGAACTTCCACTGCTTAGATAGAAGTGAGGCAGTCTCAAGCAAACCCTCGAGGATGTCAGTCTCTGTCAAAACATTGGGAAGTTGAAACCTCATGACCATGGATTGAAAACCCAGAATACTCTTTAACATGGATGTATCTATATTATGTACACAAAGAAATTCAGTTTAGAAAAGTGAATTTTTATGTTGAACTTTTATAGGAATAAATCACTATGAGGTGTAATTTAAGATAAAATCAAATGTTTCATACCTCTCCTCATACTTATTCTTCTAAGTAGATTGTGATTTCAAGACCATAGCAGTCCCATCTTGACGACTGATGTTATGTCGATTGGAAGAAATACTTCTTCGCTCTGTTGGACTGATAAACCTCTGGATCAGGTTAGGATTCGTGGGAATTTTGAAGTTCATAAGTTTTTCTTTGTTTTTCTGAATGTGGATTTTTTCCCAAACTGTGAGTTTCTTTTGTTTATCTATTTGTTTAATTAGACTAGCTTTTGATTCAATTGTTTTTCGGACCAAGCATGAGCAGCTACTGCTGACTTTTCCACTTCTCCATTTTTGACATTTCTAAGATGTTCTCTCATCCTTGTTTTCAAATTTCTTTTTGTTTTTGTCACAATACCTGCATTTGATCTGATAAATTTCTAATTTGTTTTTTTCTTCAATTTTTTTCATTTTTATTGATTTTAATTATCCTATTAAGACTGTATTCATTCTTTGGTGCCAATCTCATATTAAACTTTTGAGTATGAGGAGAGGTGTGAAACATTTTATTTTATCTTGAATTTTTATGTATTGTTGATATTATGTTGTATGTGAGAAAGAAGGTTCATGCACTCCATTCAAAAAAATACTAATGAGAGTGCCAAACTTAATGTCCCCATCTGAGAGACAAATAATAATTGATAATAACAGTACCATATGCCTTTACAAGATAAGTATTGCAGAGGGATTTAGAGTGATTTAATTCAGGTACGTAATGCAAAATATAGTGATTAGAAATTATCTTCAATATTGCAAATTTTACAATAAAATTTAATAATAATAATAATAATAATAATAATAATAATAATAATAATAATAATAATTTTTTTATTCAATGCCCCAAGTTTGTCAATTTGACATTTTCTGGTGTTCTGTCGTGGTATTGGTGTAATTGTAACCCACTTCTGAGGTTGGGGCACCTGGAAGGCAGGGTTAAGCTGTTCCGATATGATGGGTGATGATGATGATGATGATAGTGGTGTGCCAGGAGAGTCCTTAATCCTAAACTTGATCTAAGGCAAATATGAATGATGGTGATTATGATGGCCGTATGATGTTCAGAACATTTTGGGCCTTAAAGTTTCCTGACAGTTGCCTTACAGGTAAGGAAAAACCCAGAAAACACCTCATCCAAGAAACTTGTCCTAACTAGGGATTGCATCCGGGCCCACTGTGTGACAAGGCAGCATGCTACTCCGAAACTGCAGTGGTGGACTTAGATTTATTTACAAGTTAGAAAAAAGTCCTAAATGTTTGAAGTACGCACATGAGCTTAGTGGTCCAAAAGGCCGAGTTACACTCTGACTGAGAATTGCTGAATGATGGGATTTTAATATAACACTTACAAGCTGAAGAGCATAATTGATTCTAATTATTACCAATCTGCTCAGGGTGGAAAAGTGGTTTACAGCACAGGTTCTTTACTAAGTTGTAGACCAGCGATGTAAAACACAAGCTCCATGAGACGGTGCACTCCGATGTGCACCAGGAGTGCTCTAGCTGGACAGATAACACTACCTGGTGACTTAGTTCAGTTTCACTCGTCAAACGCAATGATGAGCATGGCTAAGTTCAACATGGAGAACTTGCAAAAATCAAGCCTTCATATTTTTTGGCACAGAATCATATCTCTCCCAATTTTTGAAACGGTTAAATTAGCTAATTCAATGAAAGAACAAGACAAAAACATAAAAATCGCCTTTAAAAACTAATATCAAACTCAACAACATTGTATCAAAGAAAATTGAAGTAACAAATAAATGCGAAAATAAAGGCATTTATAAACTAAACTACAAAATTGCGATAAGTTTTACATCGGTAGAACAACAAGAAATTTTAACACAAGATATACTGAACATTAAAAAATATATTAATAACGAAGAAAAATCAAGCTTTGCCAAACATATACTAGAAACGGGTCATCAGTTCGACAAAATTGATAAAACTATGTCAAAATTACACAGAAAGCATAATAACAACAAGATTAGCATCCTAGAAGACATAGAAATTTTAAAAGAAGCTGACTTGCTCAACAAGAACACGCCCGCAGACCTGAACCCGTTGTACAACTTATACAACAACATTAGTATTGTAGCCTCACTATGATGGTTGTTCAGCAGTTCGCTATTATATGTAATTAAATACAATGATACCAACTACTGCCATTATGATAATTCCGCATGTTAATCATTGTCAAGCATTGTCGCTCCACCCGCTTTTATATAAACGGACAACCATCATAGTGAGGTGATAATACCAGTTGAAATGCTGAAGATGAAACATTGTTTTAAAAAGCCATAATATTTTTAACTACTTGACAAAGTTTTCAAACAGAACTTTATTTTAGATGAGGACGACTGGTTTATTAGGTACTAATTTTATATTTTTAATATTAAATTGGTAAATGGGAGTAATAGACGAATAAATATTATTGCATTTAGACCATCTTCTAAAACTGGTATGATATTATATCCCACAATCCGTTCTGAGACTCATAGTAGCCAACCTGAAGAAATTGACTCTGAAAAGAATGCCATATATGAGCCAAAAGTTGACTATTACAAAGATAAATACCAATCAGATAGTATAACTGTAACGGGATTGATGATTGGGGCAAGAGGTACTATACCAGGATTCTTAGCTAAATTTTGGAATTTCTTAGATTTGGACAGAGTGTATCTTCCTAAAATTGCCATCGCTGCTATTAGAGGACCAATTTCAATTTTAAGAAACCGTGTTTACAAAATTCCTGCTTTATAGAATATACTTAAATTACAATTTGAAATTTTAAAATGTATTTCATCAATTTTGAAAATGTCTGTATCACTTTGTCCTTGTGGCAATCCTCTAATGAGGAAAGTTTTACATATAAAAAATAATAAAATAAAATGTCAAGTGTCAAGTAAGAATGCCCGGAAGTAGCACTCTGAAAAGAGGTGATTTATTTTCCTACAGTAGGAACAATAAATATACCCACTAATGATCTTGTAGAAGATTTCCGGGCTGTTGGCCATGGTTTTGAGGTTGTGGTTCCCCGACGTTTTGCCAGAGACTGTGTCCGGCATCCTCATGGGTTGTCTTGACACAGCCCAAAAATCTTCTACAAGATCATCATATTAACTCTGGCCGTGAAAGCCTAAGTCAATATAATACCCACTTTTTTTTTTTTTTCAGTACCAAGAAATATTAAATCATCTATGTTAAAATGGTGTAGAAACACATGAACATTTTAAACGTATTCTCATCTTTTGTTTTGTTTGTACTTAGAGGTCTGTTGGTTCTAAATATTTTTTTTTCCCAGGCAAATATTAAATATTGCAGATTAAAATCTTTTGAGGTATTATTTAATACTGTAAATCAGTTAATACTATTCATTAATAAATACTTTACTCCTGTTTGTGCATTGTTTTATATTTCTATTCCTCCTGTTATAAGAGATCATGATAATGGTAGTCTTTCGTACAGTTCCCGCCGGAGAAGTAGGAGGTAGAATGCATGCTCCAGGGTTAGTATCGCGCTCCGCACGGAACTTGGAGCTCTGAACTATGACATGCCTGTTGTAGACCTGTAAACTTCTCTTCCACTCAACCAATGAAAAATATTAGATACGAAAAATTACGTAAGATCAGAATATTAAATAATATTTTTAAAAATGAAACTGGAGTTAAAATTAATTAAATTAATAATATTAGAAAAATGAAAGATTAGATTGTAATCATCTGTTAATCTGGTGACAGACCAGTTACAAAAGAAAGAAAGTTGGATTTCTTTTAAAAGAAGCTGATGTCTGATATTCCGTAACGTCTTGTGGTTGGGAAATCAACAGTCTATCAGAAGATACAGTATAGGATTTTCAATCATGGAGATTCTGTGTTGTGGGATGTTAAGCAACATGTTTTAGTGCAATCATGTTCTTCAATTGTGGTTGGAGAATAAGTCATGAAAGCGAGAAGATAAGAGCTTGATGTAGAGATATGTATAATTTTGAATAAGAGAATACAATACTCTGCATTCATAGAGATGGAGTTGGTATATTTTTCAGAAAGATTAACAAATATGATCATTAAATTTGAAGAGAAAAATTTTTCAAGCATTTGGTGAGCGGGAATTACAACGTATATAAGAGAAAGATTTGCGTCTAGATTGGAACTTGCCCTGGTAGTTAGTTGGTAGAGCATTGGTACGGAAAGCCAGAGGTCCTGGGTTTGAGTCTCGGTCTGGGAGAAAAAATGTTTCTCTTCAAATTTAATTTATCCTTCAATGAGAAGTGTTAAATTGATAATAAAAACTTCAAATGTCATATTTACAATTATTGAATGTATTACATCTAATAGGATGATGTTATGCATCAACCAGCTAAGTACCTTTTTTTTTTAAAAAATGAGATTCTGATGCCATCTGTTGCACTGGCTCACGAAGTAAGTGTACGCACACTTTTACCACAAAATCTCTAAATATAGCCTTATTATTAAAGAAAATGTAAATGCATCAGTCCAGAGATTTTGTGTTTTGCAACAAACGGATATGAAACCAGATCTTTATAAATTCAAATCTAAATTTTGCACCATGCAGCTAAGCGCCAAATGTTCCCACTCTTAGACTGTTGATGCATAATTGACAAACAAGGAAAATAACTTGCAATATCCAGTATTATTAATTTGGCGCTCCAATAAATAATGAAGGTTGATTATACTTTAAGCATACTTTTCTCAAAACTTACATAATGGCACATACGGAGGGTTGTTTCTGATCTCTGAGAACAATTTGCCAAGAAGATTGTGACGCTGGAGTGTGAGTCATCAGGACAGGAGTGTGCTAGGCGATTAAACCAGCCAGTGTGCTGCTTCTGTTACACTCGCACGCGTGTTGCTCTCATAATGCCTAAGCAGATAGACCCGTTTTGGGAAGGATATATTACTGCCCTTTCCGACACTAATTATAGTTACTCCGTGATTATTGAGGCTTGCAAAAAACGTAATTTTGTGGTGTTAAAGTGTGGAATTAGCTCAGTGCTTAATAAAAAGGGAAAGGGTCGCTTGGGATTAATTCCAAAAGGAAAAAAACAGGCAAATCCATGACCTGCTACTACCCGCACCCCAGATGTAAACAGAAAGGTCAAGACCCTTATCTCTGGTGGTAACCCTGCCACACAAAGGGTGATTGCAAATAGATTGGGAATATTCCTTAAAACTGTAAACATCATAATAAACAAAGATTTAAACATGGAGAAGCGCCACAAAAGCAAGGTTCATAATTGTTGTCACGTCACATTGCCGAACGCTGCACCAACAGCAGGAAACTCTATGAAAAGCACCTGGCAGGAGAAAAATGGAAATTTTTGGTCACACTTGATGAAGCATATGTTTATCTAGGAGACTGCAACAAACCCCGGGCAATTTACTATAATGAGAGGGGTGAAAAAAATGTTCAAAAGTGGTATGCCGAATGCAGAGAAAGTTTCTCCAAGGGATTTATGGTCATCGCGGGTTATTGCTACAATGGAAAACTGACCATTCGTAGAGTAGCTAAAAAGGTCAAAATCAACTCCCAGTACTAGCAGGAAGAAGTTCTCACCCCAATTTACTGGACTGAAATCCCAGCTCACTATGATACAGACAAAAACCAAGTCTGGGTGCACCAAGACAAGGCCTCCAGTCACACTTCGGGTTCAACCCTGGCGTTCCTGGAGAGAATGGAGCAGGAAATTGGAATAAATGCTATTCCATTCAGCAACATCCCAGTGAAGTCTCCTGATGCATCACCAATGGACTTTTGTGCCTTTGGACTCTTCAAAAGGGCACTGGGAAACAGGCATCCTCAAACAATAGACAGTCTCTGGAAAGCGTGTAAAGAGGAGTGGGAACTTCTAGACATGGCTGTGCTGCGTAAAAGTCTTCTGCAGTGGAAACTCTGATGCCAAGCCATAGCTCGGGTGAAGGGCCATCAAATAGGGAATGATCGATGTTATCAGAGATCAGAAACAACCCTCCATAGCAGGTTGATGTATAATGCTGTCCAAATAAGTTGCAGTTTATGTGCCAAGTCCATTGTTAATCTAACTTAAATATTTTACCTACCTAACTTCATTGTATAGACATATTTCTCGCAATTGCAACTGGAGATACTTTAAATCTTTCTTCTGACTAATAGAAATCATTGGAAGTTACTCTTATTTTTGCCATCATGTATTCTTAAAAAGGATCATCAATAAATTCTTGTTGAATATTTCAGAGACAATCAATTGGTATAGCTGAATCTCCTAGCTTTTCTGTAATCCTTATGAGGATGTGAATCATAATCATCATCTTCATTCAGTTTTCAAATCTTCATTATAAACAGTGGTTGGTTGATTCCTAATGCATCATTTACTGAAAAGTTTCAATTTGACATCTGTCATCACGATTATATAAAAGTAAGTCTTTATTTCCTAAGACATTGCACTGTATAAGGTAGTTTCTGTCAATCACTGAATTCACTTCATTGCAAAGCACACATCTTGGAAAATGATAGATGTTTAATCAATGTAGATAGGTAGCTAGGCAGTCATTTCCTGTTTATAGCCTGAAGAGGGCATCAGCATTTATTTGTGAATTATCAGAACCAGCCTTTATCCTTCAATATACAATTCCATTGTTTAGAATCACTTTTACTAAGAATTGTTACTGCATATTGTGGTGTTTTTTAATAGTTAGTTTTGCTGAATGGAGTGATAGTTTATAATGATTAGCCTGGAGTATTGTTGTTCCTTTTTTATCCCAAAACTCCATGGTTCAACAGGCCTAAAAGACCATTACTATCTGACTTCTGGCCTCACATCCACATATGCTATTCACTGAGGTCAGTATAGGGGCAACATGAGGTCAGAACGTCAGGTCCCCCATCCATTATAGCTGGTTTTCACAACCTGTTTTATGCTAGAATGATTGCTTTTTATTGTCTTGTAAGCTGCAATGTGAGAGATCCACCAACATTTCTTCTGGAATATCTAGTAATGAAAAGTTTTGGAAACTTGATTAATTGTAGGAGTAAGTGCAGCTATTGCTTGTACAGCAGATGAATTGTGACAGTGCTAATGCCATTCAACTCTAAGCTCAGTCCCCATAGGCATGAGGGGTGAGAAGGGATGATTAATAAAATGACAGAAATTATTAAAATTCATAGTTTTTGGGGTCACTAAGTACATTGGCGACTAGAAGATTGGTATAAACAAATACCCAGGAAATTCCAGGTAATCAGCTAGTCTATATAATAAAAAAATGAATGGATGTATGTATGTCTGTCTGTCCTTTATAGACTTCTAAACTATTTAATCAATATTCTTGAAAATTTGTATATGCAGGGTTCCAGATGTGGCGAGTGTTTAGCTCTTATCTATTACGACCTAAAATCATTAGGTGTAGGAGTTCACCTGAAACAAAAATTTAAAAATTGCTTTAGCGATCATAATTTGTTATATTTCACAACAAAACTCAGAATATCCTATTAAAATAAACCGAGGTATGTATTACCCAAAAATCAGCAAAATCCTACCATTAGAAGTGGGGGTTTACATGAAATCCAAAATTAAGAAATGCCTATACGACTGGACTGATTTTGATGAAATTTTTTGTGTGTGTTTGAGTGCGTCCTAGATGGTTTAGATTCACAATTGGAGCCTCTAAAACTATTAGGTGTAGGATTTTGCTTGGAAGTGAAAATTTAAAAATCGCTCTAGCATTACAATTTTCTATGTTTCACAACGAAACTCAGTATATTCCATTAAAATAAAACAAGATAGGTATTATCAATAAATGAACAAAATCAGACAATTAGAAGTGGAGGTTTACTTGAAATTAAAAATTGCCTAAACAACTGGACCGATTTTGATTAAATTTTGAGTGTGTTTTTGAGCGGGTCGCTGGATGGTTCAGATTCACAATTGGATCCGGTAGGTGATGCTGCGATCGGGTAATAAGATTTTTTTAATGTC
Source organism: Diploptera punctata (assembly GCA_030220185.1). Classification (NCBI taxonomy): domain Eukaryota; kingdom Metazoa; phylum Arthropoda; class Insecta; order Blattodea; family Blaberidae; genus Diploptera; species Diploptera punctata. The sequence goes on from JASPKZ010007912.1 coordinate 79,399, forward strand.
AGATGTGTAGTCATCTGCATTATCGATATATTCTGCATGATAAATGTGATGTCATAATTCATGCTTCTTCAGCCACAACAGATGGCAGTGAGGATTTTCTTGTGAACTTATTCTTGTCTTGTGAGCCCATTTTTCCCTTAACAGAGATTTAGGCGCTCTCTCCCTCTAGGGAAGAATTTGAACCATACTAATTTAGTTACACTTGTTTTCGTATAGATGTCCTTTTGAGTGGTCCGTGGTCAGTGTTCGCCTCATACTGACATCTAGGAAACCAAAATAATACTAGGACGGGAAAATTCGGTAAATTTTGCTTTGAGGTCTTTCATTCAGGCTTAAGGATCCTTTACGAGCCTGAAAATCTTCAGACTCGGGACCCATGGCTTAAAGTCCCTCCCGGAGGACTTGCTCCTTGGATTTTTCCATCCTAAAAAATCCATCAACCTCAGCCGAGTTTGAACCTGCGACCCTCGGGACCAGAGGCAAGGAGCATAACCACTAGTCCACCGCAGCCGATTTGCGAACTTATTAATTAGTGAATTTTATGGTAATATAGTACTTATATTTTTATCTTCCGGCCATGATACTAGAATTGAACGTCTGCCGGGTCCACTAGTATTTAATAATTTTTCATTTAAGAAAATGAAGATGTACTAATAATCAATTTAAGAATTAAATGTGAAATTTAAATTTGTTAAATGATTTTGTCACTAGTCTAAACTGTGTCCATGGAATTTGTAGAGAATTCATGCATTGTGTTTGTGAGAGACAGGTCGAAGCCTATGAGTGCATGCACCCTTTGCTTTCCAAGTTAGTCTGAAGGTGAACACTGGACAGTTGTGATCCCTCCAAGTTTTGCATAAACATTCAACAATGTTCAAAAAAGCTTAAAGCTTATTGCTGTTTAGAAATATTGATAAAATTAATATACTATTATGTTAAATTTCAAAACAAAATGTTTTATTTTCATATGGGATTAACACAATAAAATAATAAAAACTGGAAATGTCAAAACTGTGAGGATTTTTTCACGCAACATGTTGAAAACTTGAAACTTAAATTTTTTTTAAACATTGGCGCAGAAATTAACAAATACTAATAATATTCGAAGAAAGAAAATTAAATTGAAAGAGATTATTTAGAAGGAAAATGTTAAATATTAAGCATTACGTATTAAATATTTTTTTAATGTGATTTGGAATAAGTCGAAAATAATAATATTAATTTGCATTTTAATATTATATTTAAATGTGTTTTATATTATGTTTTGTCTAATTTTTATCAAAGCAAAAGGTTTGGTGTTTACTTAACTTCTTACTTAGTGTCCTTAAATGAAATTAAACAATGTTCCCACATAATAATGATGATAATAATCTAATAATAATAATACATTGTATTATTCTCTAAAAATAAATATATGTATATGGATCAATGATACTGTGTCACAGTCTTGTTTATATTGTCAGAATTTGTAATCAGGTGGAACAAAGTACAGTTCCATTCACATGTTTTAGAGATTTTTATTTGTTTTATAGAATCTTGAAAATCACACCAATTTTGAAACTTTTCCAGGTATTACAAATATTATATCAAATTCATGATTTTAGGTGAAAAAGTGTTCTAGGATTGGGAATTGAACTCGGAATCTTTGGTTTAATACACCAATGCTCTGCCACTGAGCATCCCAAGAACTATTCACGGCACCTAGTCCAATTAATTGAATTTAAAAATTTTATTATGTAATCAAAATCGGTTTTCAACTGATGGAGAAAATAAAATATAGTCACAAAAATTCACACTTAAAAAAATGAAAACACATCTTGAAAACTTTCACTTTTTGCAAATTTATTTTTCAAACCGATTTCAATGAAATTTTCAGTTGCTAATAATGATTTTTAATGTATTTTTTTGTAATGCCTCTCACACAAAAAAGTTATTTTTTTTTAATTTTCAATATACTATAATATTATAATCTGTGAAACGCAAAAACACATGAACTGAGTTTTATACTGTTTTATATAGATTTTGAGAAAATTGTTTCCACTTGTTTCGCTCTTAGGTTTTTTATTTTTTAAATGGTTGTATGAACAAGATTATGACCCCCCACCCCCAAAGAAAAAAAAAATCTTGCTTTCTCCACAACACAACACCGTGCCAGCTTTCCGATTAAATACCTTTCTCGCTTGAAACTCTAAAGCGAAGTGAGTAATGTCACATGATCTGTTCTCCCTCCTACACTTCCTACTGCGGCCTCATTGGCCATGCATTTTTTCCCACCTCTTTCGCAGATGGCTTATTTCGAACAGTTATTCTACAGATGCAGAATAGATATTAATTAAAAAAATGAGACAAAAGATGTTGAAGTCGCAAGATAAAATTGAAACAAAATCATGCATTTTTTATAGCTGTAATTGGAGGAGGTATTGGAGGAACTTCAGCCAGCTACTTTCTTTATGAATTATTTGGTCCAAAAGGAGCTCAGATTGATTTATATGAGCCAAACCAAATTGGAGGAAGGCTGTCAGTTATAGAAGTGAATGGTCGCAACTATGAAGCTGGTGGCTCTATTATACATGGAAGAAATAAATACATGGTCGACTTTCTAAAACATTTTGGTAATTATTTATTATAAAATAAAGAGAACATTACTTTTTTTTTCATCAGAGAGATTATCCAACTTAATTTTGAAATATCACCCAATAACAAAAACAAAGTTAGGGTCATCCGATTAAAAGAATTCTAGATGGACAATGAGAATGGAACAGGCTACTAGACCTAAAACCTTGATTGTTTGATGATGATAATGATTTTCCATCCTAGTTAATGGACATATGGTGTGTTTAAAAAGTTGGATTTGTTTATTTTTTGCCAAAGCTGATTAAAAAATGTATCATTCATAATACATATTAATTAAATTTGTACGAGGAATTATAAATTGTAATTTTAATTAAAGTTTTTATATTAAATTAAACTATTTAAAAAATACATGCAGGGGTTAGTTATGTCCAGGTGGAATGTACTCGTTAAGTCATCTTTTTAGCTCTCAAAATGAATGTAAGCATTCAAGCTTTGGTAGATTAATATAATGTATGTAATTTCTTCAGTCGAGAGCAAACATATTTTGTTGAAACGACTAAAGCTATTATATTTACGGATTTGAAAGCTATAGTCAATAATTCATGCTTTAAAAAAATAATAATGCTTGAACAATAGGAATTGAACCCCGAATCTCTGACTCTACGTGTCAGTATGCTGTCTGTAGAATCAGAGATCCAGGGTTCAGTTCCCAGTTCAAGGGTTAATTTTTCTTTTCATAAAATAAATTAGTCCAGGACTGGAATATGTTAAACTAAATATAACATCAAAATTCATGAGTATCTTCTTATGAAGCAGGACTTCTCCAGTCCTTGGAGTTTTGTTTCTCTAGTGCTATTGATAGTATTCACTAATCTTTAAATGTTACTTTATAATACTAAAAATTAAGTTTTAGTTTTCTTTTATACTGCTCAGTTTTTTTTTGTTTTTTAAGCTTTTATCAATTTCAGGACTAAAGAAGAGAGAAAATGGAAATTCTAGATTTGGTTTATATGATGGAAAAGATTTTATATTAACAGAGAGCAAGTGGGAATTGATAACATTGATTAAGTTGGCATGGAGATATGGATTTGGTCCACTGAAATTGCAGAACTATATAGACGATCTACTTAACAAATTTGAGAGGTATAGAAAGTTATATATCGACGGTAGGCATTGAAAACCTTGTAACTCCATCAGTCATTGAAAACCACATAACTCTAGTAGCCAGCACAGATATATGTGATGCATAACCTGTTGAGAACACGGACTTCAAATTTATTAATAACTTGACTTGTATTCTGTAGTAAAATATGTGGGAACTATTGCTGTATCAATTTTAATAATTATTTAAAACAGTTATTTGTTTCTCCTGTAAAATTTACCAAAATGGATTTACGAGGTTTTCATTGCCCACCATCGATATATATCAATACTTTTTATTTTTTTACATTACACATGCACCATTTTTTGTATTTATCAGTTTTAACTCAAATTGGTATATCTTAAAAATAACGTTTTGCCTTTTTTCTACTTTGCTCAAGTAGCTTGCAGTATCGTAAATAACAAAGTTTCTAAATCAGGAAGTTGTCCCACAGCAAAGAAAACATATGCTTTCCTAAATATAGTTACTACTTACAAAATTATCTGTCACGTAATATAATAACTATTTTAAGAACTCAGGTATATAGAATGTGTAGAGTTAATTAACATCAAAGAAAAGAACACAATGAGAAATAAAATCAAATTTACTTTAAAGGCACTTAAAAGATATAGCACGAGTATGATTGCAAAGATTATTATATAGATTCTATTTTATAAATAAATTACAAAAAGAAGTAACATTCTAAGGTTCTTCTTAATAAATAAGGTGAATCTGGTGCATCTTACCTCATAAATATTTGTGTTTCATTTGACATGTTTCGATATGCTGTCCATATCATCAGCTTGTTCAGACTCTTGTCCAAGCTGAGTGCATATCAAAACATGTCAAATGAAACACATATATTTATGAGGTAAGATGTACCAGATTCATCTTATTTATTAGATTCTCTCTTGATTATCGAAAGTACAATATGAAAATAGCATTAACAAAAACTAAATCAATAACTATAAGTAAACTCCCCATAAGATTAATAATGAATGGAGAACATATTTTAATCGACTCACCTCATACATTTTCAAACTTATTTGATACCGACGGTTTCAGACAATATCATGTCCTTCATCAGTCATGGCATCAGACAATATCACGAAGGACATGATATTGTCTGAAACCGTCGGTATCAAAGAAGTTTGAAAATGTATGAGGTGAGTCGATTAAAATATGTTCTCCATTCATTATTAATGATATAACCTCATAATGTTTACTTCCCGATATTAATTTAAATATCCCCATAAGATGTTAGAAATAGAAATAAATATAATATAGTGTGTTCAAAAACGAACAGTACATTTTTTTTTTTGGGATAATGTAGTCCAAATAAAACGAAAATTATAAAATTTAGCATCTACTATAATCTCAGTGTTCCACATGACCTCCATCAATCTCAAAACATGTTTCCCAATGACTCGCCATCACCTGGAAAACATTCACCAACATGCCCTCTGTAATCATTTCTCTCGCTTAGTGTACGTGTTCTTTCAGCACTCGCAGATTAGGAACCTTGGTTCTGTACACCTGTTGCTTGATGAACCCCCAAGCAAAAAAGTCCAGAGGTGTGAGCTTTTGAATTATGAATTTAGGTGCCCAGATATGAGGAGATACTCTTCCAGTCCACCTGTCATTGAGATACTCACCTACGGTCAGAGCAAAGTGTGGTGATGCTCCAGCTTGTATTGCATGATACCATCTTGCAGTAACTGGAGCTGTAAGAATAGTTGCACATATCAAGGTACAAGTTTGTTTGCTCAGCAAACAGGTATGGGCCATAAACTTTTTGTTTAGTTTAGCCAAGCCAAACATTCACATTCAGTGAATTCCTTTCCCACTCACTAGTTTGATTGGGTAGTTTGTCTGCAACAAGTTGTAGTACCATCACACTTTGCTCTAACTGTACGTATCTCAGTGACATAATAAATAAGTTGAGTCTGTTGTCATCTCACTTCATATTACTAATACAGTGAGTTTACTGTACGACTTGGCCGGCGATAGCATGTGCAGGCGAGGTCACCACTTACTCCTGACGAATTGCGTATATTCCAGCAAACTCAAATCACATTAACAATTTTTTAGAATAAAAAACAAACGTACCTTATCACAGATGTTGGAAATGCTGTCCTTCTGCATCAATACATCTACGGCATTGTCTGAGGAAATTTGCATTCACATGCATTAGTTCAGCTTCCGAATTAGCGTTAATTTTTGTCCTGATATTTTGTTTTAATTCATCTAAAGTGTGGGGGTTAGTTTTGTAAACTTTATTTTTCAAGTTGCCCCATAAATAAAAGTCACATGCCGTAAAATCAGGAGACCAAGCAGGCCATAACCTCCTACTGATTATTCTATTCTCAAAAATTTCTGCAATAAAATCTAATGACTGATCAGCTGTATGCACGGTGGCAGAGTCCTGCTGGAAATATCCAGACCGACATTCAGTGTCGAAAAATGGTGCCAGTATATTATTTCTGTATCTTTTGGCATTTATGGTACCATCATAAAAAATAGGCCCTATTATTCTGTAACCATTTATGGTGCACCATACTCCGATTCTTTTATCATGTGCGCCGCACGATCCTACCAAGAACCTTGACATATTACGCCATATGGTGCACAATATAGCAATAATAAATTAATAGAATATATTCAAATAATAAAGTCCAAAAATAATTTAAAAAATTATATGTCTGATTTCATTGCTGAGGTACAGTGTTTCAGAGAGTTAATACAATAATTTGAGACATTCTGATACACTAGTGAAAACAGGTCAATATATTATATGAGGGTCATACTGAAAGTCGTGAGCAACCCATTGTTAAAATTCAAATTTCAACAATGTAACAAAAACAACTGCAGGATCGTAATCTACAGACTTTATACCACAACATTGCCGTTTTGTGGCGTCATAGCTTCTATCATGTGACCACACGCAGTGTTTCCAAAATGGCAGACATAAATGTTTCGTTTCGACAGCGCGCTGTCATTGAATTCCTTGTTAAGAGGAACAATCTGCTATTGATATTCACCAAAGACTTCAATGTGCTTACAGAGATGCCTGCATGGATGCCAGCAGTGTTAGGAGATGGGTGAAACATTTTAAAGATGGAAACACGAGTATCAAAGATGAGCCTCATAGCGGTCGCCCTCGCTCTGCCTCCACGGATTGCAACAAGGAAAGAGTTGTTGCGCTCATTAGAGATGACAGGCATATCACAGTGAATGAAATCATTACAAAACTTGCAGTAGGACACAGTGCAGTGCAAGAAATGATTCACAGCTTAGGTTACCGAAAAGTTAATGCCCGTTGGGTTCCACATTTATTGAGTGAAGACCACAAACTTCAGAGATTTCGAAATGAAGGTGATGATTTTTTGACGAGTATTGTGACAGGTGACGAAAGCTGGTTTCATTGCTAGGAGCCTGAAACAAAACGCCAGAGTATGGAATGGCACCACTTGAATTCGCCATCAAAGAAAAAAGCGAAGACAGTGCAATCTGTTGGGAAAGTTATGGGCAGCGTCTTCTGGGATGCGCAAGGTTGCATTCTGGTTGAATTTCTTGAACCTGGACAAACCATAAATGCTGCCCGCTATATCCAGACACTTGTGAAGCTCCGTCATGCATTGCAAGGCAAACGCCCTGGAAGGAAGATCATTCTGCAACACGATAACACGCGTCCTCACACTGCTCGTGCCACTGTGGAGAAGATCAGGACATTTGGGTGGGAAACTCTTCCACATCCTCCCTATAGTCCCGATTTGGCACCCTCCGACTACCATCTTTTCGGTTCTGTGAAGGACCAGATGAGAGGCCAACGCTACGAGACGCTGGAGGATATTCGGAAAGCAGTGCGTCAGTGTCTTCGAGCAGCTAGAACGGACTTCTATCATAAGGGAATTTTCAAGCTTGTAGAACGCTGGACAAAATGTGTGCAAAGAAATGGAGACTATGTTGAAAAGTAGCACAAAGGTCTGTAGATTAACATGGTGTACTTGGTTTGTCTAAAATAAATATTATGATTTTGTTTATTTTTTATCATTTCACTCACCTCATACTTCATATGATGAAGTATGAGGTGAGTGAAATGATAAAAAATAAACAATATTAAAGAACCTCATAGTGTTATTTCCTATCTACATAACTTAAATATTATGATTGTTTAAAAAAAATGTTGCTTATGACTTTCAGTATGACCCTTGTACATATATTGTATGCTAATTGCTTCATTGCCAGAGGTAAGGCATTAGAAAACAATCTATATTTTAAATGTTAAATTTATTCTTTCAGAATATATTTTCTTCAGGATAATGGCAAAACTTTTCTATCAGTTACTGACTTGCTGAATGCAATGAGTCCTGACTTTGTACAAGAATTACATGTTACAGCAAAAGATGGTTTTATTGGAAATGGCTTTTCTGAGAGGATCATAGATGAGTTGATAACTGCAACTCTTACAGCAAACTATGGACAGTCAACCATCGTGCATGAATTTGTTGGCAAGTATTTAATTATATAAATGAAATATTGCAAGTACATGGGGTGAAATGTAAAAGTGGAAAGAACCCAAGAATAGTGTCCTCACTTGAGAAAAAGTTGGTTACAACATGAATCTGAAAATACTTAGTTTCTGTGTTTTAGGACACAATAAGGTTGATATCATCAGCATGAGGGGACTTTAGTAGTAATAATTTAAAATAATTACTTCTTTTTTATTAAATTGTAGGTTCAGTTTCTGTAGCTGGAGCTGGAGGAGGATTATGGTCAATCCATGAGGAGAAACAGAATTGTTCCACAATTTCTTTTGCAGCATTCTAAAGCAGCTCTCATAGATGCCAAAGTGACAGATATAATAATGAGGCCAGAAAATGACGACTTCTTAATTCATTATACTGACATTGAAAACAGAGGAAACAAAACAGCTTATGATATTGTAATTGTGGCCACACCTCTAGCTGAGGAGACTCACACTGGTATTAAATTTAACAATTTCCCACAAGAATTTAAATTTCCTGGACGGTATCATAGGACAGTATGTACCATTCTTCAAGGAAAACTCAACCTAACTTATTTTGGTTTTAGAGTGAAGAAGATGCTATAGATGAAATTTTAACAGTGAAGACAGGTTTAGACTTTAATTCTGTGGGAAAAATACAACCGGTTTATTACAAAAAGGGCGAAAAAGATTTTGATGTGTGGAAATTTTTTCACAAGAACCACTTACACAGGGACAACTGAACAAGTTTTTTAAAACTCATAAAAATATAAATGTTATTGATTGGCTAGCTTACCCTCAATATCACACAAAACAAAGGAATGATACATTTGTTTTATATAAGAACTTGTACCATATTAATGCTATTGAGTGGGCAGCAAGTGCTATGGAAATGAGTGTCATTGGTGCAAAGAATGTGGCTTTGTTAGCATATAAATACTGGAATAATATAAAAGATGCAGAAAAACAAACAGTGAAAGAAGAATTATAGCGTGTTGCCAAAACCATTGTCTACATTATACAAAAGGCTGTGGCAAAATTACTTTAACAGTTCTGCAAAAATGCATAAGAAAATCATTAAAATAGATGTGATGTTTTGCATTCCCATCAACTCTCAGTTTCATCAACAGATGTTAATATTATGCTAAAATTTAAAATGTTATTAATATTTAATTTTAGGAAGTTATATTTTGAGGTTATTTTAATTATATTATTTTTGGTCTGGACATCTTACCTCAATATTAATGTTGATTTGTTCTTGGACATGTTTCAAAACAATTCTCTGTTTTATCTTCAGCTTTCCCAGACTGAAAAGCTGAAGATAAAACAGAGAATTGTTTTGAAACATGTCCAAGAACAAATCAACATTAATATTGAGGTAAGATGTCCAGACCAAAAATAATATAATTAAAATGTTATATTAAATGTGTTTCACTAAGCATTTTGTTGAAAGTGGTCTTAAATTAAGCTACAAACATAACAAATTGAGATATGGTTCTTGTCATTGGAATTTCAACACATATTGATGTTGAAATTCATCAGAGAACATTTTTTTTAAACAATTCATCTCATAGAATTCACGTTTTCCACGATACTGCGGTTTCAAACGCAATCGCGTTCATCCTCAGCCATAACTAGGGAGTTATGAGGTGAGTTGTTTAAAAAGAATGTTCTCTAATGAATTTCAATGATTATACCTCATGATGGCTGAGGATGAACATGACTGTGTTTGAAACCGCGGTATAATGGAAGCATGAATCCTATGAGGTGAGTTGTTTAAACAAAATGTTTCCGATGAATTTTAATTAAAAATACCTCATAATGTTTACTTCCCAACATTAATTTAATATAACATGAGATAAAATCAAATGTTTTCTACCTCTTCTTATATCAATCTTCTGAGTAGATCGCAATTTTAAGACGATAGCGATCCATCTTGACGACTGATATGTCGATCGGAAGAAACACTTCTTCTTCCCTCTGTTGGTGGACCAATGAAAACCTCTGGATCAGGTCAGGATTCGCGGGAATTTCGAAGTTCACAAGTTTTTCTGAATGTGAAAATCCCACATTCAGAAAAACAAAGAAAACTTATGAACTTCGAAATTCCTGTGAATCCTGACCTGATCCAGAGGTTCATCGGTCCTCCAACAGAGGGAAGAAGAAGTGTTTCTTCCGATCGACATAACATCAGTCGTCAAGATGGTACTGAAGATGGGACCTCCATCATCTTGAAATTGCTGTCTACTTATAAGATTGATATGAGGAGAGGTAGGAAACATTTGATTTTATCTTAAATTAAACCTCATAGTGATTTATTCCTATAAAAGTTAAATTAATATAGCATATTGATGTATTTTTTAATACAGAAAGATTATGGGGTGGGTGTAGTGTAATGCCAGCATATTTTCATATTCCTTGAAATTGTGATTAACATAATTATGATTTTGTTTATTTTTTATTATTTCTCATTGAGAATGTCACAAAAGATGTGAAGAAACCCAGGGTCTGCTATGAATTATGAAGTATGAGGTGAGTGAAATAATAAAAAATAAACAATATTAAAAAACCTCATAGTGTTATTTCCTATCTACATAACTTAATAATTATGATTGTTTGAAATCTTGTTAAGTTTTATCATATCAGGATCAATTGCTACCCTAAACTTACATGGTGGATGGATAGTATTAATGTGGTCAGTTTTTAATTTAGGCATTTTGTATGGAAAGGAGATGTATGTAATCAGGACTGAATTTTCCTGGGCAGCATTTTTTTTCTTTTTCAGTTAAAGAACAAGTTCTCTTTTTTTTTTTTTTTTACAGTGCATCAAGTTTTTGAAATGTGGCTGTCATAAAGATTGAGTTTCTTTTAAAAGGTGTAAACAGCAACTGAATTGTTCTCTAGACCAGTGCTCACTAGGTGTGCAAAGACGATTCCCCTTCCTACCCACATTCAGGTGCACTCCCAATGAAATAACACTTCTGACAAGTGAATAGCAGTGTCTTTACTTGCCAGCCTATTCAATTTAAGTTAAATAGAGGAGGGGGAGGGGCATCTTGTTACATTTAGTGAATACTGTTTTACAGCCCTACTCTACACAATCAAAAATAACTATGTAACTAACATGTTCAACTTACTTTTCCCCTTTCAAATATATTATAAAGGAATGGATTATAACCTTTTGGCTTTTCCAGTGGTACTCTCTGTACATCATCTTGTGAAACTATGCTGGAATTTTCAGAAAAATCATAGGTGACATAAAATTGATTTTTTGGGATTTTATTTTGTGAGGTTATGCAACGATTCCTGCTGCTTGGTAATAAAGTCATGCTGAACTAGAAAGGACAACTTGCAACTCCCACTAAAATAAGTTATGTTTTTCTTGAAAGTGATATATGCCAAACGTGTGGTTTTTATCAAACTTCAAATGATAAACATGTCCTATTAATTTGAGTTAGAAAATGCACGACTCGCATTTGTATAAATATAAATATGAGGCGAGTCGTGTATTTTCTAACTTAAATTATTTAAAATAAACCTCATAGTATCACTTCCTGTAAATATTGAATAAAATGTCCTATTACTTAATGATATGTTTTACTTTTAAATTCATTACTGTATTCTTGCTTCAGGTTAGTAATATCATCATCATCATCCATACAAGTGTTAGGCCAAATGGCCTGATATGTTCTCGTAAAGGAGGAATTTTCCTTCCATCACTGTTTGGGATGTCCCAGATCTCTCTTCCCATGGGGTTGCTTTTAAATTATCTCATCCATCCTAAGTGCTCATCCAGTTATTTTGACTATTTAACTCATGCCCCAAATGAGAGTTTCAATTATTTTTGATTTACAACCAATCACAGTCGTGTTTCACCTAGAATTTACCAACTAAAGTTTATCATAATAAAGAAAGCACCTCCTTTTTAACATTCTGAATAGGTCATAGCATTATTTTGCAGTGACTGACTCTCTAAGAAATACGGCTACCAGATTGTATATATAGTGCATGAATGTCAACATGTAGCGCATGCGGGAGTTAATATAAAAACATTTTTAGCAATTGATTATACCACCAAAAAAAGAAACCAGTTTGCACTTTCTTAAATGTATTTTTTCCCAGGTAATAACATTCCAGAAAAATATAATTGTCATATTTACATCATAGGACATCAGAAATGAATATATACTTTGATGTGTTTCATTTTTTCTCCATTAGAGTGCATTCTTACAATATTGCGTTCCTTTGGCAATAAATAATATGATCTGGTTGTAGTGATGAACAAACGAAGCATACCAATCGTTTTCTCATTTGTTTTCAAACATCGCCGTTTACATTAAATATATAAATATTTAAAAATAACTGTAGTTAAATAATGGTTTGTGAGTAAACAGCTTAATTTTATTCATTAAATAATCCTAACAAATGCCACTCTTGATTTCCAAATTTTCTAGATAAATTGGAATTCACTCATGGCATTACTTATGATTAGAGCGAGGAATTTTATGAAATTTCATGTTTTTAACTATTTGTCAGAGAGCGCTGAGACTAAGTATCTTTACATTTCATGATATGTAGAATCAAATAAGACCAACAAAAAACTTCATATTTCATAATATTTTAGCAAAATGTTCATATTTTAGTGAACATTTCATACTCCTTCATATTTTTCAAATTCCCGATTTTTTTTCAATAAAAGTTCTAGGAATTCATTAAAATATTTATTGAAATAAATGTATTTATGTAATTTTTGACAGTGTAATGTGGTAGACAAGTGAAAATTCTTCTCAGCATCTCTTCTGAACAAGATAGCTTTTTATAAAAGCAAATAATTAGAAGAGGAGTCACAGAGTGACAGTGTGAGATGGAGGTTTTTGTCCTAAACTCGATCCACAGACAAGAAAATGAGCCGAGATGACTAAGTAGAAGAACAATTTTGGAATATTCTATAGTCGGGTATAATAGCTGTCAACTCGTTATTGCTACCTGAGAACAGTCCTTACATTGTGAACAGATTATCATCATCATCATAGTACATTCACGAATTTAGGTCATTTGTTGACCTGTTTCGGCCTCAAGAGAAACACCCATCCAGAAGTCTTTTGAGTGGACGTCCTGGTCTTCTTCTTCCTGCAGGTTGATATCTTAACATTAGTTTGGGTATCCTGTGATCTTCCATTCGATGAACATGTTGCATCCATCTTGACTTATAATCAGAAATTTTGTTTTCTAAAGATTCCATGTGTAATTCTTCTAAGATGTCTTCATTTTTTTTGTGATCTAGTAGTGTGTATCCTGCAGTCCTCCGAAGATATCTCATTTCAGCAGATCTAAGTCTCTGTATATCCTTCTGTTTCAACGTCCATACTTCGCTACCATACAAAAGAATTGGAAGATCCAGTGTTTTATACACTTTCAGTCTTGAATGCTTTTGGACTAACTGTGGCTTGAAGATAGAATTTATTAACCCTAAAATTCTTAAAAATTTAGATATTTTTGCATTTACATCCTTTTCTTCTTCATATGAGATATTGCATCCTAGATATGTAAAATTATTCACCTGCTCCAAAATTTTGTGAACAGATTACAACATTTAAATATAGGAGAGACTGCTGGTAAACTTGAAGCAGTAAAGTAAAGTAATCCCACTACAGGCCTCGAGAGGCCCTTGTGGTAGTAGGAGGATAAGGCTACCACTTTTTCTGGACAATCGACACTTCATGTCAGTCCTGCGTGACGGCCGCCTTTACCCCCAGAACAAGCGTCTGGTACTCATTTCCGTTTAAGTGCTTTGTGAAATTAGTAAAGTTCATGCAGGTAAGGGCATGAAACCATGGAATATAGCATGATACAAGTATGCTGCCATAACATCGTGTGATGTTGAGCATAATTTTTCATCGTGCAAAATAATTCTGGCCGACAGGCCTTATAGTTTACTATCAGAAAATATAGAAAAAAACTTCTGTGGGCTGTACTTTCCTTCAGGTCCGAAAAATTTTTCATTTTATATCTTATTCCACTGATGCACTAAACACTCTTAAACACTTTCAAAACATTTTGCAACAATTTTTAACACATTTTAAACATCTTCCAATGTTGCAACGAGTTTTTTTTTTCATATTTATATATTTGCGTAAAACACGGTCGTGCTACATTGCTTACTTCCTTCTCTTTGTTATTTTCCCTCCACTTCCTATGTTGTTCCAGCGTTGCCACCATCAACAACCCGAACTTGCTTTTTAAATGTGATTCCACGTTCCCTGGATTTCACCTACGTTAGAGTAATTGATTTGTGTTACAGTAATTGATTTAGGTTTGGTTAGCTTTTAGGTTCCTTGCTTTTTAAAAGTGATTTGATACGTAAAATAAATTATACATTTTTAGACAAGTTCTGGGAATTTTGTGTCAATGTTGGTCATACTGATTTCACACATATATATATATATATATATATATATATATACATATACCGCCAACTGCTGGAGGTTGCATTTATCTACCTGGGATAATTGGAGCACTAGCGCATGCGCACTGCGATTCTATAAAACTTAGAAAAATTTTCTACCGACCTAAAGGAAAGCATATCCCTTCTGTGTGTTAGAAACAGAATTGACAATTGGATTGTTCAAAACACAATTAGACCAAGATTATGGACACTATGTTATTAGACCCATTTCATGAAAAAAATGTTAAAATAATTCTTAACTACATTTCACCATGTTTGAAGTTCAATATTAAATGTAACTGTAATTGCAAACAGAGTTCTGAAACAATCCCTAGAATCTATTGTGGACTAATAACTTTTAACATCTTGTTTCTCCAAATATGACATCTGGAATGGTTTACTTGTATTTAAATCGTCCAATTTAATGCTATTGTTACACTTGCATCTCCAGGAATTTAATATCTTTATGCAATGTCTCATATGAAGAAGAAAAGGTATGTAAATGCAAAAATATCTAAATTTTTAAGAATTTTAGGGTTAATAAATTCTATCTTCAAGCCACAGTTAGTCCAAAAGCATTCAAGACTGAAAGTGTATAAAACCACTGGCTCTTCCAACTCTTTTGTATGGTAGCGAAGTATGGACGTTGAAACAGAAGGATATACAGAGACTTAGATCTGCTGAAATGAGATAACCTTCGGAGGACTGCAGGATACACACTACTAGATCACAAAAAAAATGAAGACATCTTAGAAGAATTACACATGGAATCTTTAGAAAACAAAATTTCTGATTATAAGTCAAGATGGGTACAACATGTTCATCGAATGGAAGATCACAGAATACCCAAACTAATGTTAAGATATCAACCTGCAGGAAGAAGAAGACCAGGACGTCCACTCAAAAGACTTCTGGATGGTGTTTCTCTTGAGGCCGAAACAGGTCAACAAATGGCCTAAATTCGTAAATGTACTATGATGATGATGATGTGATGCAATGTAAAAATAGCAATAATGGAAATTATACCTTTTCTAAACTTTGTTAGTGCTATATTTCATGGAAACCTGTTTGTTTTGGTTACAATGTTTTGTTTCTTGCATATGTTTAAATATCATTCAATACATTAATTAATTGTATTATATAACCTCTCAGTTTTTATTTATGAAGGTAAAGTGATTCCACTACATTCTTGGGAGGCGTTTGGGGTAGTGGTATGTTGAAGCACCCATCTTTCTAGACAATAGGCACGAGATGTCTACCGGGTTGTCCTATCTGCCTTATGGCCGCATTTGTGCCCAGAACATGCATCTAGTACTCACTTCCATTAGGATCTGAGACCCCAGGTCCACAATGCCGCTAGAAGGTCTGGTCCAGCTAAAAATCTTGACAATATCGAGACTCGAACCCACGACTTTCCTGTTTGCATCACGTTTCCGTATACAACTACACTATGGCGTGATCCATTAAAATTGTTTCAGATCATGAATATGATACTTTATATTGCGTCAGAATTAATGAAAAAGCTAATTAAAATCGAAATATACAGTGAATATCTTCTTGAGCTATAAATAAGTTCTATTTGTCTCATTTATGTGCTGGTATGTACACTTATAAGTTATAGTGGGCCTAAGTATATAAATATATGTAAAAAGTATGGAAAATAGTAGTTTCATAATATTTTGCGTCATAATTTTCATATTTTGTCTTTATGATTTCATATTTTCCTTCATATAATTTCTCGCTCTACTTATGATAATTCTGCATAAAATGGAGCACTGGTTCCAGACCAAGTTCTTCCATTGTTTTCTCATTACGTTTATGATTCCATTTTGTATATCCTGAACTTTCTCTCGCAAATCTCATTTAATTAGGTATTATTTTGTTTTCCTCCATTTATCTCAATGCCCATGCCTCACTGCCATAATACAGAACAGGCCTTGCCAATGTTTTATATAGGCATATTCTTGTACTTTTTCTGTACAAGGGAAGGTTCAATTACTTTGTTAATTATTCCCGTAGTTTTGGAGTATTTAGAGTTTTGCTTTCTATATCCACATCATATTTTAAGGAAGTGTAAATATTAGCATTCCTTTACTTTCAGCAGAAAACAACTTAAAAAATAATATGTTTAGAAATAAACACTATGAGGTTTTTATTTAATGATTATTCAAAAAAACAAACCTATTACTATAGTGTAAAAGCACTAAGTTGGCATGATTTCTGCTATCCTTGTCTTGAGAACTGTTCTTCCACCCTTCGCAAAACACAATGAGCTACCCTTGTAAAATTACTTAGGAATGCTAGAAAAACTCCACCCCCCCCTCACTTCCGTGTAGTCACTTTTGTGTCAGTGGCGACTGGTTCAGAGTGCTCTGTTAAAAGTGATGCAGAAAATTGGAGAAGAGCGTGTGAACACACTGAAAAGATTGAAGAGTCATATTGGCAGGCAGACGGTTTAATGGACAAAATTAGCGATCGGTTTGAAATAAATTTAGACGATACCGACGACGATGAAAATGAAGACATAGAAACTTGCCAGGAAGAATATTTAGAAGAAGGGAATACCACCACTGATCTATGTTCACTACAGGGAGTGTCTGCCCTACCGCTGTCACCGTGAAGAGATATGCGTATGAGTGAGAAAGAAGATGGCGAGTCCTCTCTTTCTAAAATGTTCTAGACACTTTAGCCCTCATGGACTATACTTATATTATTGCAGAAACATATTATTAAGATTTGTTTAAGAAGGCCCATGCACTACCCAACAAAGCTTATTTATTCAGAATTTAATGTCCCTAACATTTAGCAAATGAGTCCACCGCTGTGGTCTCGAGATAGTGTGCTGCCTTGTCACACGGTGGGCCCAGGTTCGATCCCTGCTCAGGACAAATTTCCTGGGTGAGGGTTTTTCAGTGTTTTTCCTCACCTGTAAGACAAATGTTAGGATACTTTAAGGCCCAAACGGTCCCCGAACATCATCTGGCCATCAATATCATATTCACCTCATTAGATTAAGTTTAGGTTTAAGACCTCTTTTGGCGCATTGTTACCCATCATGTCATTGGGGCAGCATAACCCTGCCTTCCAGGCGCCCCAACCTCAAAGTGGGTTACAATATGCCAATGCCATGAGAAATGTCGAATGACAAACAGGTGGCATTGAAAAAAAAATTATAAACATACCATACTGATCTATTATACCCAACAGTAAAAATCATTACAAATCTAATCCACATAATCACAACATTCATATAAGATTATATTATTTTTGGTCTGGACATCTTACCTCAATATTAATGTTGATTTGTTCTTGGACATGTTTCAAAACAATTCTGTTTTATCGTCAGCTTTCCCAGACTGGTTTTATTTATGTTGCACCACCTGGATGTCGATGTCAGCTCCATCCTGGATGGAAAGCTGACGATAAAACAGAATTGTTTTGAAACATGTCCAAGAACAAATCAACATTAATATTGAGGTAAGATGTCCAGACCAAAAATAATATAATTAAAATAACCTCAAAATGTAACTTCCTAAAATTAAATATATTCATATAAGACTTTAATTGAACCCAAATGACACACAGCTCGATGCTACAGACACAGTACCGGTAGTAATTTTGGCTCAAGGTTATATAATTCCATTATGAAAATAATAAAACCAGAGCTCAGTAATCAGAATATTGGTATTTAGAACTGAAATTACAAGATGCATATTAAACAAGCAGTAGACAAATAATTAAAGATTAAGTTAAAATACTTCATACCTCACCTCACATTCAGTCTTCTAATTAGACTGCAGTTTCAAAGCCTTGGCAGCTTCATCTTCAGTAATTTCTCGTCGACTGATGTTATCAGCCAACAGAGAGAGCAGAAAGCAACCACCAATTCAACAGTTAGATGGAATTGAGAATGACGCATAGAGTATCAAAACAAGTCTTCAAGAAATCTACAATTATGAGGTGAGTTGTCAAATCTAACTCAATTTATTAATTAAAATAAACCTCATAGTGTCACTTCCTTTAAATATTACCACAAAACTGGCATAAAGCATAGAACCCTGGAAATGACAGCTTTAGCAAGACTTAAAACATGAAACATTAGAACTCCTAAAATGATAAGAGGCAAGAAGACTTTCCCAATCTGCCCAAAGTATATCACAAAAGAAGCATCACAACATATACTTCAATGCATCAACAGCTTAGCAAAGGATCTCTGGAATCAACCTGCAGATGTTAACCAAATTTTTGCACAAAATGGTTGGTGAAACAAAAATAATACCTTGTTAAATTGTAGCTTTTTGTTAACAAGCAAGAAGTTAGTGTACTTTTAACAACTGTTGATGAAACCAGCCCCATATGTAATAAATAACTCTAGGCTGTACTGGAGCTTCTAAGAAATTACCAATATATAGCAGGATAAAAAAATAATTTTACAATTGTTCTCAGTTATATATGTATATCTGCACATGTGTGTGTAATATATTTGTACAACACATGCATGATCAAGTTTAAGGTATTTTCTTATCTTGTGTTAACCAGTGTTATGATCATCTAGATTAATACGAAGGATTGATTCAAATCTCTTTGGGATGAATTAAAAATATGTCATTATTATTTGCAGCAGAATCATCACACACAGGAGTGCACTTTCATAGAGTCGATTGTCTTCTGCCACACTAGATAGAACCGATTTGATTGCAAATGTACCATAGAAAATCCATTCTGGGTGGGCTACATATCAGCCCTTTCCAGTGTTACGTTCAGCTATAGTCCTATCATAGAAATGAGCAAGAAGTGTGGTTTCTATATTTCCAGAAATAGCATTTACTCAGTTCATAAGGCAAAAAAAAAAAAAAATTCAAGCATATCCTAGGCCTGCTACAAGCTGCACCCTGAAGTGACCAGGAAAGTCCTTGTCACATGAAAGTATCCAGGGACTAAAGAGTTATAGCAATGGAATTGGGCACCTCTCTAGACGATCCACCATAATAGAGATTTAGGGCCATATGCAAAGATATTTGTCCCTTCTCAATTTATTTCAGTCACTGATGAGCAGAGATTTCTGTGAGAATCCCACTGTCCATTCATATATCGAATTAGTGAGAATCTCACTAATGAAGCATAAATCTCTTTCTTTTTTTTTTTGCAAGGTTGGCAACAGAAACTAGTTTTCAATGCTTTCAAAAGCATTTACAATATGCCTGAAGGCATATTACAGCAAAACAGCTGATGACTAATGGATATTTTCGCACTCAAACATAGAGAATTGTAAATATGTAGGCCTACAGATATTTCTATAATAAATATTTTTGAACATACAATATAAATCATATTTGAAGAGAACATTTTTTTGCCCAGACTGAGACACAAACGCAGGACCTTTGGCTTTCTGAGCCAATGCTCTACCAACTGAACTGCCAGGGCAAGTTCCAATCTAAACGCAATTTTTTCTCTTATAAACGTAAATTCCCACACACCAAATGCTATGAAACCTCTGTTTCTATCATTGCAAATAGCAGCTTCTTTATTAAGAAGACATTTATTTGGGAATATTTGTATTACATTATGAAGCCAGTACGGCTTCTTTGATGTTTTTAAAAAGTTGTTCTCTACAAAATATGATTTATCCATCATTGAGATGTATGAAATGAATAATAAAAACATTGATAAAATATAATATTTAATAATTTTATGTATTCATGAAAGTAGCTTCATATCCTCAAATGAAAATTCATACCGTAGTCTCAAAATTATTACATGAAATTACGATTTTTGTCTGATTATTACTCTTATTATTCTGTGTGAGGTTTATGCCTAACTAAAAAAAAAAAAAACCTAAATAAGTAATTTATTAGTATCGTACGGTTATTGAAATATTGCAAAAATTTATACACAGGAAATTTGGTTAATAAATAATTGATTAAAAATAGTTATACCTGGAATTGTGTTTTTTAATAAATATAATGCTAATATTTAATTTTAGGAAGTTATATTTTGAGGTTATTTTAATTATATTATTTTTGGTCTGGACATCTTACCTCAATATTAATGTTGATTTGTTCTTGGACATGTTTCAAAACAATTCTCTGTTTTATCTTCAGCTTTCCCAGACTGGTTTTATTTATGTTGCATTATGTTGCACCACCTGGATGTCGATGTCAGCTCCATCCTGTGGTTGGCCAAAGAACCTCCAAACAAGGTCACCCTCCATCGGAATATCAAAATTCATAACTCTGTTTCTGTTCTTCTGAATATAAATTTTTTCCCAAATAGTCAGCTCGTTTGTATTTTCTAACTGTTTTAATAATTTAGTGTCTGAATTATTAAAACAGTTAGAAAATACAAACGAGCTGACTATTTGGGAAAAAATTTATATTCAGAAGAACAGAAACAGAGTTATGAATTTTGATATTCCGATGGAGGGTGACCTTGTTTGGAGGTTCTTTGGCCAACCACAGGATGGAGCTGACATCGACATCCAGGTGGTGCAACATAATGCAACATAAATAAAACCAGTCTGGGAAAGCTGAAGATAAAACAGAGAATTGTTTTGAAACATGTCCAAGAACAAATCAACATTAATATTGAGGTAAGATGTCCAGACCAAAAATAATATAATTATAAATATAATGCTACCTACCCAATAACAAATCACGGGCATTATCAAACCTGGAGATTTATGGCTGCATGAACATAAGCTCTCCATACATCCCTATCCTGAGCTAATGGTTTCCAATCATTCCTTGTATAATTCATCTCTCAAATCATGGTTAACTTTAATATAAAGTTTCCTTGTCCCTATTTCATTCCCCATGTCCTGCACATCGCAGTCTATGAAACTTGACCATTCTCATTAACATTTGGTTTCCCATAAAGATCATGTGTAGCATTTCATTCCCCATGTCCTGCACATCGTAGTCTATGAAACTTGACCATTCTCATTAACATTTGGTTTCCCATAAAGATCATGTGTAGCTTTCTGCTGTGTATAGTCTTCTCAATTCACTTCTTTTTGATTTAAACATTTCCTAAGAATTTTATTATCAGATCACCTAATATTAATGCATCATCAATATATACCAATAATGTATTAATACCATTTTAATTATACCTCTTCTTTGTCCTCTATAGAGATTTGAATACTTGCTCTAGTACAAAATTGAATAGCAGAGGAGACACAGCATCAGAAGGTGGAAGAAGTCAAAATCTTATATTATTTATTCGGGGGAAGGCCATGTCAGGTGCCCCTAACATTAATGGGACTAGTCAATTTCCAAACCCTCCAATTAGAATTGGTATTACCATAAAGAAAATTATGATAAAGGCATGGGCAGTAACAATAACGTTAAAAATTTGGTCATCTCCAATGCTTGCCTTTAAACCATTAGATAAAGAGTCTCTATTTGTTATTTTTTAAAATAAAATATGGATATTAATAATACTAGAACCTACTACAGCTATGCCTAGATTCACAAATGGATGTTAAAATTGAATAAATTGTTTATCACAGAATTTTAAAAAACTTCTGTTTTAATACAAATGTTTTTTTTAACAATAAGATTTACTGAGTGCTAAATTAGCATCCTCTTTCCTTTATGCAAATGTCATGAATTTGAAAATGATGTATCTAAAGCGGATTTGCTCTGTTTGTATAATTATGCTGTAGTTAATAAAGGTGTAATGTGGCACACTGCATATATTAGTAGCACTGTTTAATTATATATATATATATGCATTAATCAAATACTCTAATGTTAGGTCAGATAGTAACACACCTGCCCGTTGATCGCATATCTCAGTTTAAAAACTGAGGGGGTATTTTTTTTATTAGCTATTAAAACCACATTTAAGAAGTATAATGAAAAGATTAGGTGGGTGGTTCTGCGTACAGCAAACAGTTTAACACATCATACCTTGGTGCATGTTCAAATCCCCTGAGCAGAATTTTTTTTTCAATTATCTTTGGCCAATATGGGACCGGTGCACACCCAACATTGTTGGAATTTGGGTAGCTATAATAGCTAGAAGTTCCAGGTTGAGAAAATCAACTATAATGACTGGGGACCTGATATGTTGACTACATGTCACCCTAATACTGGCCAAATGATCGGCCACTTCTGTGATTTACACATGTGGATGTGAAGCCAGCAGGTAGGTCAAGGGTCTTATAGACCTCTTGTGCCATGGAATTGGAGATTAAGTAGGTACCAAATATTTGGATTAATTTTATGAGCAAATATACTGTATTGTTGTTTGATAGAATATTAACCCATTTGTGCCTAGTGTTACATAAATGCCATATTTCCAAATATTTTTGTCTGCTGAAAAAAAAAATCATACAGAGTTTATATTGGGAAGTAAACATTATGACATATTAAATTATTTTCAGTCTGACCATCTTACCTCAATATTATTAATAATGATCAGACTGAAAATAATTTAATTAAAATAACCTCAAAATACCACTTCCTAAAATTAAATATTGACATATATTCATTGAAATTCATCGAACATTTTGACAATAACTTGGTTATGGCTGAGGACGACTAGACTTAGTTTGAAACTGCAGTATCATGAAAAAGAAATTCTATGAGGTGAGTTGTCAAAAATGTTCTCTGATGAATTTTATACAGAGTTTTATCTCCTAACTTGTGTACCTGATTGATATATTTGACAGAGTTATAATGCAATGGAAAAAGTTTAGGCTCTCTATGATAACAAAGATTAGGCTATGAAATAGATTTTTTTAGTAATGTTGTGATTATTTTATACTGGGATATAATAAAATACCTTATCAAGCATTAACCAGTGAATGACAATTCTTTACCAAAATTAATTGCCATAGATCATTTTGCTACACACATATACATAGTATTAGTCGTTCAAAATATCTTTGCAGGCGGAAGAATTGCGAAGCTCTCTTCGTTGGCACACGTGACATCATCTTAGGTAGTGTTCACTGTCAGTGTCCCACATCCCGTTCCCCCTCCGCACTCATAGATAGCAGTGTCACGTGTTCTATTCCTGCATAAACACGACTGCAGTGCCCTCCGTCAACAACTGCGTTTACTCCTTAAACGGGTAATATAAAAACCTCTAAAAATTGAAAAATAAATTAATTTCTCGTAAAATTTGTTAAATAATAATTGAAACATTTAGTCTTACCTCTTATAGTTGTTTTTGTCGAACATAAGTTTCTAGGCTTCTTAGCCCCATCATCAGTGATTAGACTGAACTTTCTCATGTTGTCGACCCTGATTCTTGATTCCTACTCTCTCTGCCTCTGGTCCAATGAATTTACTAATGAGGTTCCTTTCTCCAGAAATTTCATAATTATTTCCTTGTTTGTCTTATGTAGATTATTTCCCATATGGTAGAGTTCATTTTTGTTTTAATAATTTTGTTTTTCTGACCAAACGTGAGTAGCCACTACAGATTTTTCTACTTACCTTTTTTTACATTTCTTGTGTGTTCTTTAGTTCTAATGGTTAAATTTGTTTTTCCTATGTATATATTATCACAGTCTGCACATTTTATTTGATATATTCCTGATTTTTTACCATCATCAATCTTTTCATTTTTTATTAGTTTATTTAAACTATAATCATTCTTTGGTACTGAATTAATATTAAATTTTCCAAAAATCTTTTGAAATTTGTTGTGCACCCATGGGTGATACGTGAATTTCCTGCATTTCTCATCTTTTGGTTTTTCTATCTGAAGATGCTTTTGTTCCTCAATTTTTGTTTTTTGTACTTCTCAATTTTTTGTATATCATTTTTTCAACCATTTTCTTTTGCAACCTTAATTATGTGTTTCTTCTCTAACTCGTAATTTTTCTTGTCCATGAGTATATTTACCAATCTATGTACTAGGCTGTTGAAGACTGCCATTTTGTGTGAAATATGGTTGAAACCTGTTGATTTGATATAGTTATTTGTATGTGTTTCTTTTCTGTAAATGCTGAATTCTATTTTCTTCGTTTCTTCATTCCTGTGTAATTTCCGATCTAAAAACGGTAATTGTTAAATAAGTTAAATTATCAACACAGAGTATCATCCTAGTTATAAATAATCTTTTGTATCGTGATGAGCAAAATTGTTAGTTTATACTACTGTTTGATACCTATTTAATAAAAAATTATTAAATATTTGTATTATCGCCCCATTAAAAGCTAAGTGAAAATGCTGTTATGTACTTAATTATTTAACAAACAAAAGTGTCAATAGCGCCTAACTTAAGTGTAACTAACTATAATTACATTCAAGCAGTCATATAATGGCAAGTTACTCATAATTTCATGCTTGAACGCGTTAAGTTGGGTCAGCTGACTAAAAAATTTCCACTCGAATTGACAATTATTTATTGCATGAACAGATTCCTGAGTCTGGAAAACATCTTTGCAAATGATTTATACCTGAATTTACACCTTTTACGCATGAGTGCATTCTTACATACTGGCCTTAAACTTAGAGAAGCCACATAAGAGCTGGGCTAACAAGCTCCTACCTAGACACATTGCAGAAAAGCATTTCAATAATAGAAATGCTCTATGATTATCATCTTGCTGGCAATAAATGGAAGTTCATGGTGACTTTAGATGAAGCACATGTGTACCTTAATTATATGAAAAGCTCCAGGCAATTTTTTTACCAGCCAAGATATATAAAAAAACTTTCAAGATTGGTATACCAAATTTAGAGGAAGTTTTCAAAGGGCTTCATGAACATTACAGGATTTTTCTGCAATGGCAAGTTTACCATCCAAAGAGTCGGAAAAAAAGAAAAGCTAAAGTTAACTCTGCTTATTACCAAGAGAATATCCTCTCACCAACTTATTTCAATGAGATCCTTTCCCTCTATGTTAGATATCTGAACAATGTCTGGATCCATTAGAATAATGCTTCAAGCCATACCTCTACTTTGACACTGCATTCTTGGAGGAAATGGACAAGAAAACTGGAATACAGTTCTCTACAGAGATATTCCTGTCAGTCACTCTAAGCTACTCCCATCAATTTTTTTTATGTATTTGGTCTTCTTCGTTGCAGAGAAACAAGGGTCCAAGGTCATCAAATAGAAGAGCACTGCTGGTGGAGACGTGAGGTTTCACAAGCCAGATTAGTAACACGATAGTCCCAGCAAATGGAATCAACCTCTGAATTACTAGTAAAAAAAAACTCTAAGAGAAATTTATATGGTATGTGTCATGATTTTGTACACTATAAAACTAAGTGACTTCAGACACACACACAAAAAAAAGCCATTTTTAGTATGATAATGAACGCATTTTAACAAACAAGCTAAGAAATCTATAAAAGTACTCGATTATTGCAAAAAGTAATCCCCTTGCCCAAAGTCATGGGAAGAAGGTGTTAAATAAACAAACCAACTATTAAAGTACCATCCTTAAAGTTTATTACACGACAAAAACTTGACTTTTTTTTATTTCCATGCCAATTTCAATCCTAATTTACACCCTTGATGCAAGCAAACATGCCAATTCAGATCTAGTGTATTGTAAAATATTACTAAATTAAAAACTGTCTTTTTTGTATAATTTGCAAAGAAATACTGGTAACTGTTATAAAAAATCTTTCAAATAAAATACTTTCTTTTTAAACAAAATTGCTTACAGCAAGGGATATACATACAAAACCAGCAAGCCAAGTGTCTCTATCCATGTTACTATTAACTAACTCTCCAATCCAAAAAGTCTATGTTTTTGACAACAGTATTCTGACCAATTGATTTTCACAAATTAAACAAATAATCTTGTTTTAAAAATCAGTTACTTTAACATACATTGTTAGCTACTTATTACATAACCTTGAAGTTTTAAGCTTAATTTTTAAAGGTTGCACACATACAAGATTTCAGTATGATTTAAATCTTACTTTTCATTCATCACCAAAATGTAAGCCTGCAAATTTGAATGCTACATCTAGTTTCAAATCCAAGAAACCTCCATGGTAAGACATAAAACTTGGGATACCAATAATACGCAATACATGTTTTAACATTTTACAGATAAGATTATACACTGTATTATTAAAAGCAAATGGAGATGCAAAGCAATTCTGCAATTTTCAGAGATAAATGTTACACTTTCACTTTGTGAAAAGTGCTTATCAAAACGTAATAGGATATTATCTTGTTAGCAAGTAGCAAACTAAATTTGTAATTTTTTTACTTACTTTTAGTAGTTAAAAAAAATCTCTCCATATGCTTTTATTTCAAATTCCTACAATAACAATTGCTTTCTTAGAAACACAACAAAAAAAATTAACTCTATTTTTAAAATGCAGAAACAAATGTTTCATTGCAACCTTTTTTTTTTTTTTTGATGTCTGTGGTTTAATGTTAACAACCACAAGAAATACAGGGAGGAAGAAATTTTAGGGGCCCACTTTTAT
Organism: Diploptera punctata; assembly: GCA_030220185.1. Lineage (NCBI taxonomy): Eukaryota > Metazoa > Arthropoda > Insecta > Blattodea > Blaberidae > Diploptera > Diploptera punctata. The sequence continues at coordinate 106,481 of JASPKZ010007912.1, forward strand.
TAAACTTTTTTTTTGATAATTTTTTGTTTCTTAATATACATAAATCCTTATTTATAGAAGAACTATTACATGATGTGACATTTCTTATTGTGTTATACGATAAAAAGTTCAAATGTGAAACAAACATTACAACTGGGAAAAGAGAACAGTAGCATAAACCCAGTTCTCCAAAAATGCAAACACAAACATCTGTTTGAAATCGCAAGCAACAATCACACCTTACACAATACTGTGTAACAGGAAACATCAACAGAAATGTACTGCTAATTCATGATTTGCCTTTCACATATTTTCTACAGTCCCTTGGTGCATGTCTGCACTCATCCCAAAGCAAAAAAAAAAAAAAAAACATTGTCTGTGTATAGACGATAACCATATCTGATACATCATTTTATACACTTAAAAATACAATTAAACAAAGTTAAGCTAGAACATTTTCAAGTATGTCATATATGAATATGGGCAACTGTTTTATTATACAAGCTTATATTATTAAGTATTAACTTTACTTGAAGTCATATCTATAAAAAGGAAGAAAAAGCACTAAAATAAGCTTAACTTACACTGCACCATCAACCATTGGGCTGGAAAATCAAATTAAAAATTCAAGAATATCTTTTCTTCATCTTATGTTTAACAAGGAGAACCCAACATTATCCAAATCCCATATACAAAAAATTATATTAGTGTACCAGCAGTAGCCTATTTCTTCAATTATAACATGTGACCAAATTAATCTAGTGTGATAACTGCTTATGATTTTTAAATGGTACTCACTGTATACACTAACTGTAGTCATGCATAAGCAAAATATATAACCAAATTGATAACAGTGCAAGCAATTTTTTCTACTAGTTTTATATAGACAAAATTCTACCATGACTATACAAAATAAATCGATTTTGAGACATAACGATTTGTTCATCACTTTGTGGATCATGCATTCCACATAAACAAACCCAACTTTATTTTTTTTTTTTTAATTTCTGTAGTTTCAATATATTCAAGCAATTCTCATATTAACCATGTAAATATTATACATCATTTAAAGTATGTAATGCACATGAGAAATATCCTCTTGATGGTGTTGTTTAAACAAAAGTTCCACAAATGTGCAATATTTTGTAATTTCTACAATTAATTCAAAATTATAAGTTCAGTACAAATTCTCATTTTAGAAGTTTTACTTTATTTAATGTGTTTTCTTGGACCATTCTGGAATAAACCAGATAGAATAGGTTCAAACACCATCAGTTGGAGTATTCCATTTGTAAATATCTGCTTCTATTTTGTATGATCCCTTATACAAGGGCAAATTATGTCTGTATATTAACATATGGTAAATTTTAATTATAATCTATGTCTTAAACCTAAGTGCAAAAGGCTGTAATTTCTTATTCATTATACTTTCCTTTATAAATACATCACCAAAGACATATAGTGGGCCCCTACAAGGAAAATAATATATTATTCAAGATACTTACCTTTTCTTTAAATATAACAATTAACTATAGTATATTCAAGACTCTGAAAGTTCATTTTAAAATTCCCTATCCATTGTATTGATTAGACCTGTATAGTCTTATATGAGAGAAATTCATGTGTTGTTCTGTCTCAGTTAGCTAGACATGCATTTATACATTTAAAGGAGGTTTTAAAATGTTATATTATGCTTCCAATTTCAGTTTCTATATCTGTATGGTTGGAAAAACAATTTCCAGTATCAATCTACAGAAAGAATCTTTACAATTTCACATATTTCCCCCAAAAGTAGGTGTCACCTCCAGGTGGAAAGAATGTGGTACCTTCACAATAATCAAAACTCATTTTCATGACACATATTCTTGTGGTTTCTTAATTTTTTTTTTGTATCGCCATATTTCATTTTGTGATTCAGAGTTTCTAAATAAGAAACCTTAATTATATTCGAGGCTTTCAGTATAAGCTTTCATTTTGTTCAAAATACAAGCTTGCAATAGTGTTGAGACATTAACAGTGGGTGTTTGCTTAAAATCAACTATGTCACAAACATAGTTTCTCAACATCTGAATTGTCAAAAATGTTATATTTCATATTTCCAATCTACATGTTTATATAGAATATAACAATATTGAGGAATTTTATAGGCATGAAAATATCCTATTTGGAACAAACCAACTTTTACTTTCATATCTTTCCAGAGTTAACTATATCAAAGGAAATTTCAAGATCCTATAAATTTGTTAAGTAGAAACTCATATGAGCTGGTCTTAAAATTACAGAGGAGGTATGCTTAAGTTCTTTGTCATTTATACCTTTCATTGTACGTTTCCTTATTTCCAAATCTTTAAATATCTTTTGAATACATTTTTTTGCTATCCTTCACAGTATATATTACATCAAATATCTCTAATTCAGCAAATCTTAATGAACATTAAACAACCTTTATTTACGATTTGTAAAAATTCCCAGTTTTAAGGGTGGCCTTCTCATTTCTTGCATCTCCTACAACTTCCCTTACCCGTACCAATATTAACATATATCAGGTAAACTTACAACTCACTTGACAATTGTAACCAATGCTTTAGCAGACAGGAAACCATTAAAAAATAAACATATTAAATGTTTAATGAAAACCTCATAATGTAAAAATTCCCAACATTAATATATGAATATTAAATTACATTTATATTTTTTTTAGAAATATCAGTCTTTTGTAGCCACTGTGAGGTAAGTATAATTCAGAATCATTATTACTGATTATATATATATATATATATATATATATATATAAAAAAGAAACTTAGTAAATAATCTTGAAAATTATTGTATTTTGGATTCCATACCACAATGCTGTGGTATGTCTGGTCTTTAAATAAAAAAAAGTGTTTTTTAGGTCCAAGGTATAATTGTAATGCAGAATTCAAAATATTGATGTTTGTAAATTAAATTTCTTCAAAAAGTTGAATTTTTAATTATTTTTTACAATTTCAGTTATTTTATAAATTATCATCATTACATAAAGGTGAATTTTTAATGATTTACATTTTAATTACATATTCAATTAAAAGAATGATGTAACAAAAACATTTTGAAAACTTGAATTAATTGACTCTATATGTTAATACAAATAATTTGCTTTTAATGAAAAACTTTCCTGACTGCTAAGGCTACCACCTGTTTATTCACATTCTTGGCAAATCACGATTTTTAAGTTACATCATATTAATACAATGTATATCTTTGTAACAATATAACAAAATATAGAAAAATAGATCAATTTTTTCTTAATCATTCTTCCCTTTTTTTTTTTAAATTATTCTCTTTAAATAGTTTTGTATGAAGTGTAGTTGTTTCATTGTCTCTCATTCTGCATATTCAATTGTTCAATTTATGCAATGAGTGAATCACACGCTACAACTATCACTCAGAGTTTACATTCTTTTTTCACCGTTAACAAAAATAAGTTTTTACACATTCCATGATAATTGTTTTCAAAGGAATATGCCACATCTTGCAAAACACAGTCTCTTCTCTCTTCTTTTCACCACTGATAAAGTATCACATGATTCCTGTCTCATCACCGTTTATCAATATTTAACTATAATTTGTCCTTTGATTAAAACAAAACAAAATTATGCCTTTTCACATAAAGTCGATCGTAAAAGCATATTTTTTACAACTGCATAATGAATAATTCTTTCTCATATTTAATGGCAGTAACTGGCAACATCCAGCAAATTTCATAACTTTTTTTCTTGTCAGGGAAATTTGTGATCTGTCATACTGCTTATTCTAAACAATAAAACAATGTTAGAACCTGCAAATAGATCAATAATGAGAATTAATATCCTCTTAAGGTTTAACAATGTTTTTTTTGTCAGAAATAACAACAGTTAATTATAAATTTCATAATCAGTCAGAGAGTAACAGACAAGAAGATGTTCTTTCAAATGCAATTTGAGAGCAAATTATAAACTTCCTGTCAGGAAATTTTAGTTGTTATAAATACTATAAACTCTATTGCCAATTTACATGACACAATCATAATACACACATATTTTCCATGTTCAATTTCTAGCAACTGTATAAAAAGCAGAATATTACTATAAAAAAATTCATGTAACTGATTTTAATTTGTAGCATTTAGTGTTTATGTAATTAAAAACATTAAAAACACAAATTCTATTAATTATGATTAAAAACTAATTTAAAAAAGAAAAAAGATCATATATTTCGACAAAGTATAAGGACAGAAATTAAAAACTTGACATATTAGTAAGCATGTTAAGGTAGAAAGTATTCAGTAAATTATTTATATAATAAAACTTGGGAAGTTTATATTTGCTCCAAAAAAATAATCTTGTTTAGCTGTTTCTAATTTCCAGAGGTTTTAACGCCTGCCAACATTGAGTTAGTAGGACCATCTCCCTGTCCTTTTTCATCTATCAGTTTCAAGGCAATATCAGCATCTTTCTTCTTTTTTGGACTAGGAATTGTGTCATTTTTATTAGTTGTGGAAGAAGGTGCGGCATCATCAAACTGACCAGGTGCCACGTTCTTGCCTCTGGGTTCAGATTTTTGCTTGTCTCCACCAGCACCACTCATATCATTACTTAGCAATTCAGCTGCAGAGAAAGTACTGCTGAAAATAGATAATAAATATTATTAGATTTTTGGAAATATCACACACTTTCAATCCAATATAATTTTACAATCTAGTTCAACATCTTAAATTCAAAAGTATTGAAATATTTTTATGCTAGAACAATGTCTATTGAGAGATAATAATATTCAAGTTCTGAAAAGAATGAATAAAAAATCAAACTCTTTGATTTTGATAGATAATGTTCTAATAAGAATGTGTTTTCGATGTTTTTATTTAAATTAACACATTCCAATTCTAGATAGAATAGAATTTTAAGAAAGAAAAATTAATGTTTGACCCCTGAACTAGGGGTCCAGGGTTCATATCCCGGTTCAAACATTAATTTTTCTTTCTTAAATTATATTCAAAACAATGTGTTTTGTTTTTAGAAAACAACTTAAAATTACTAGGATATATAATCTACAACAAATGAAACATTCATAATTACTTACCCAGACTCAGGTGCTTCCACTGTCATGCCTCGGCCTTTCCCCTTTTCGGATTCACGATGAATTATTTTTTTGCTTCCCGAGGTATTTTTCTTTTTGTTTCCACCAGCCTAAAATAAATTATTATTTCAACAATCTACTCTATTCCTCTGTTGCAAAATTATAACATTTCTTTAATAGTATATCCAATAAAAAAAAAAGAAAAATTGAGATATATATATATATAAAACAAATTGAAAGGTACAGGAAACAAGTCAGGTAAGTCACTTTTGCATGAAATCTAGAAAATGGACCATTTAATTATACAATGTACCTACTTCTTTACCTATTGCCAAACTATAGTGGTAAATAAATCCAAGACTACTGTTTCACATTTCTAAAAGATAGTCCTTTCCATGGAGAATTTAATGTCCAGCTTTTCCCCTATATCCTTCATATATCTTTTAAGTGTTCCACGTAGAGTATTTCATTTACATCTATACTGTGAAAAGTTACTTGATGAAGAAAAATCAAGCTCATATTTAGATTTAGCCTCGTGGAATTAATGATTTTAACATCGTTTTCATATTATGAAAATCACAAAAAATTAAAATATGTTTATCAAAACTTCAGTACTGATTGGAATAAAGTTATGTGCATAAGAATCACAATATTATAAATCCAGCTTAAAATTGCAATTTATTTAATCCTGAAAAAATTTCTGAATTTTCTTTTTATTTAATAATGGCAAGTTACATCTCATCCCTCTGACCATCTTAACTTTTAACATGTGCATATGTACGCATACTCTAAGTGCACGTGTTTACTGCATTTATCTGAATATAAGACCTTTTTTCCTAAAATCTGAAATAAAAAAAATCATGACTCATCTTAAATTTGCCAATTATAAAATAAGCCCAGTCGAGGTCAATGTCTTTATGCTGTACAATATACAGTTGCCAGCTCAGAAACGATCACAGATACAATAATGGATAAATAATATGTGCCTGAAATTTAATATATCATGTTAATTAATTGGAAAGTCATAAAAAAGGGTAAAACGATAGCATTAAAAAATTGTAATGGTAGTAGTATGGATGGAGGAATAATTTTCTTATGGACATTAAAATGAGTGCTAAAAATCCAGATTATGTCCAAAAATGCAGTACCACCTTGTGTTAAGAAGAAAAACCATCCCAAACAAGGAGCTGCCTCAAGATGTAGTCTTCAGATTTCAAAGTAAAGGATGAATGATCAATGATCTGATGCTGAAAGTTGTTTTGAACCAAAGACCTGGCATACTGCTAAAGATGGGAGGCATGTTGGTGTTGGTTTTCTTCTGGGGACACATCAATCCAGAAGTTAAGGAACATGTTTTTAAAATGAACTGTGACTTATTAAAGTCCAGCCACTGGAACTCCAGCTCTGACATTTAGGTTGTACGAGGGGTAAAAAAAGAAACTTGTCCTCTACTGCCAATAAGGGAATAGTTGAGGAGGAGTGAACGTCTGCCACAATCAATCACTGCTCTTAACGTGGCTATAGCGTGCTAGTAAGATTTGAAATTGCTGAGATGTTGTCAACTGTACTTCTGCTAACCGCGTACATAAAATGGCTCCTCCCACTGAATATCCATATTGGCAACACTGTCGTGAAAATGTCAGAGCGGGAGACTCAGTGGCTGGGCTATACCCTACCTGATGGCATGACTTCATAACTTCGAGTGATGGATGTTGTGAACAAGAACTTCAAATACAAGTATCAGCAGTACAAGGGGCTACTTGATGGAAAGGATTCCCTCACTCCAACTGGGAAACTGAGGAAGCCTTCAAAATAGCATTGTTGGGAAAATGGATCCTTACTGTCTGGGAAAGGATTCCTAAGCATCATCATCATCCTGCCAGATATTAATCCTAGAAGAACTGTTACGGCCTGAAAAAGAAGTTTTCATGCCTTCTTTTCATAGGTCGACCAAGTGACCGTTTCCCATTTGGACTGTAGTTCATTATTGCCTTGGGGATCCTGGATCTAGCCATTCTTGAGACATGTTCCTTCCAGTTTAGCTGATATCTGGAGATGTAGTCCAGTATTGGTGACACATTAAGTTCTTGAAGGATTTCTACATTTTTCTTTCTATCCAATTTGGTGTAGCCAGCTGTTCAGCGCATAAATTTCATCTCACAAGCTATTAGTCTGGATTCCTAAGCAAACTATTGTAAAAGGGTTCAAGAAGTATTGTATATCTTTGGATGGATCAGATGATGACATTTTGTAGCAAGTGAGTCCAGATGAAGAAAATAGCACAAGTAAAGACAGCAATGGTGATTGTAATGATGATGGAGAATATGTTGGTGAGTACAGTGACAACATGGAATAGTACTGGTAAGTAAATAAAATTCTGAAAATGTGACAAGGATGTTTTAGCTATTTTAATATGAAAACCATTTTCCCCAAAGAAAATTAAAGGAAAGAAAAAATTTATTTCTATAGTAAATGAGACCTACTATCGACATTAGGTCTCCTACTTAATACTAAAATGGCGGTGTAGAAAATTCTAAAGATGCTAGAATTTGAGAACCTTGCAATAGACAGTTCATTCTAAATAATAGAAAAATTAGAACACATGCAAATAGATCTAATAGACATTAGTTTCATTTTACCACAATTCATTATTTTTAATGTTAAAAATAAAGAAGGAAAATTTTGGAAAAGTGGCCAATTAAAAATAATATAGATAAAGAATGCAGAAAAAAAAAACAAAATTAATAAAATTATGTGTTGATTATATGTTTTTCACATAGTAAATTATAGATAAAACTCAGGGCTTGCAATGGGGACCCATTGGGTGGATTTCTCAACCGAAGTCTAAACCACAACCCCAGTTTTCCAATTTTTTATTGTTTCCATAGCAACTATACAAATGACTGAAAATTCTCAAAAACTGTTATGAAACCATAGACATGATTCAAACATTTGTTTTTCTAATTAACAGCTGTAGATTTTCAGTTTTTATGGTTGTTATGGAAACAATAAAAAATTGGAAAACCACGGTCGTGGTTTAGACTTCGGTTGAGAAATCCACCCATTAACGGGAAGCTACCACGCCTACACAATTCCCTAGTAAAGCTGCAAGCACAGCATGAAAATGCTATGATTGCAGTGAAGGACCTGTTTTCGGGCAGAATTACTATGGATGGATCTCTATTTACAGTGAATCTCTGTTCATGGGTAATTCTAAATGCCAACTAGTCCTGATGAAACAAAATAAGAAGTAAAATCTAATTAATTTTACTGATATAACCTCATAATGTTTACTTCCCAATATTAATTTAAATATAATTTTACTGATTGTTTAAATAAAACCTCTTAGTTAAGGACCCAGAAATTTCATGAATGCATTTTCTGCACAATTTCTTCACCTTAAGACAAAAAAAGCAAGAAATGTAGTTAATATTATTCGTTTTTAAACACCTTAATGATGGACAAATTATATTTGGCTCAGATGGAAGAGCATTGACATACAAAGTCAAAGGTCCTGGGTTCAAACCCCAGTCTAGGCGTATATTTTTCTTTTCAAATATAAAGAAATGTAGTGTTTCACAGCATAATAAATAAAATTGAATTAATTTTATGACTGCAAAATTCAACAAAATTTTGTGAATTTATTAATAGTGAATGGAGAACATATTTTTAACGACTCACATCATATATGGCAGTTAAAAAGAAGATAGAATCCAGAAAGAGTTTAAAAATGGATTATGAAAAATTCGCGAATAGAACAAAAAATCTCTGGAGTTCGTTGAAAATTCTAAATTTCAGTGTTATTTTGCATTATCGCAGGATTGTGCGATTCATAAATGCTTTTTTTGAGGTTATGGGAAGTGGAATTAAGATATGGTAGAAGAAAATGACAAAATCAGAGCATTTCACGTTATCGCAACTCGCAAATTTCACAGATCTCTATTAATATGGCATCCGAAAATAATGTTGGAGAAAATACATTGCAGAGATTTTGCAAATAAACAAAAATTTGAAATATGCTTAAAAATTTAAATTATAGTGTTATTTTGCGTTATCATAGGATTTTGCAATTCAAAAATGCTTTGTTTTCGAGTTATGGAAAGTGGTATTTAGAAATGGTACAAGAAAATGACAAAATTAAAGCTATTCGCATTATTGCAACTCGTGAATTTCATGGATGACACCACATGGCCATATTGAAATGTTGGTTTGTACTTAATCGCTGGACTCTTGATTCACATAATTAGTCCCCTGCTTCCCAATAGAGGGCTGGCAGGTTTTTCTCTCTTCCATTTTTCAGGATCCAGTCGTCTGCAATGTAGTAGGTGGTCTTGATTCATTGTGTCATTACTTTGGCATAATGTACATTTATCAGTTGAGCTGATTCCTATTTTATGCAAGGTATTACTTACTTACTCACTGGCACTATCGAACCCGTAGGTTCATGGCAGCGCGGACATACGCTCTCCATACATCCCTATCCTGAGCTAATACTTTCCAATCATTCCCTGGATAATCTACTTCCCTCAAATCATAGTTAATGTTATTCTCCCACCTCATTCTTGGTCTACCAACTGGGCGCTTTCCTACAAGAACCTTCCATGCAAGTCTTTCATTCCCCATACGTGCAACATGTCCTGCCCATCGCAGTCTACGAGACTTAATTGTTCTTATTATATCTGGCTTCCTATAAAGACCATGTAGTTCATTGATATGTAGTCTTCTCCATTCACCTGTCTGTTCATCTCTCTTTGGTCCAAAAATTTTCCTAAGTACTTTATTCTCAAATACTTGTAATCTCCTTTCCTCCCTTAAAGTAAGAGTCCATGTTTCGCACCCATATGATATAACTGGTAGAATAATAGTTTTATATATTTTCAGTTTAACGTTTTTTGAAAGGAGTTGGGATATCAAGAGTCTCTGCAATTTATAATAGCACGCATTTCCAGAATTGAGCCTATGTTTAATTTCTTTGTGCATCTCATTCCTATTTGTGATTATTGTTCCTAGGTATTTGAATTCAGCCACTTCCTCAAAATTTCCCTCATTTGTCATTAGCTGTCCATTTCTATTATATAATGAATTTCTACGTGTGACCATATATTTAGTTTTGTTGATATTTACTTCCAGTCCTAATTTCTTAGTGTTACTCAATAGTGTGTGCGTGTTGTCCTTCAGTATCTCCTCGCTATCGGCCAATAATAATACATCATCAGCATAAACTAACAGCTTATTAATACCATTGAGTTGTAAGCCTTCCTCATTCTCTAAAGATTTAATTGCATGCTCTAGTACAAAATTAAATAGTAGAGGAGATAGTGCATCTCCTTGCTTCAACCCATTCTGGATTTCAAAAGTGTCCGAAAACTGTTTGCCTACACGCACCTTACTCTTTGTGCCATGCAAGGTATTTGTTTAGGTAATTGTGTTCAGTTTGTAAAGTAAAGAGTGCAGTGAAGTTTTTCCTTGTTTGTTTTGCTATTTACTTTGTATATTCTGTTTTATTTTCATCTTTTTGTCAACTTAAACATGTATGAGGTGTAGTGATAATTCCAATTCAATCTCTAGAAAAGTTATCACATAGTATAATGAAAATGAAGTACCTGAGTCTTCTTAGCTCTGCCAGCACCAGATGACACTTTTCCAGATCCTCGAGTGTGGAACGTTGGACGAGTAGGTCCCATTGCACCTACATGGTAGCTTGGCATTGCTCCACCTTGTCTGTATGTCTTCAAACCTCCCACTGATGTTACCTTCAGTAGAATTAAAAAAAAATTTTGTACACAATAGTTATTATTCCTGAGCAAAATTTTAACTTTTGAGTATATCTTAGATTCAATATAGTTAGATTATTTGTAATTGTTAAATTTTTCACACTGATGGAGATTGAAAAGAAAACATCTGCGCATAGGAGTGGAAGATATATTGTTAAAATAACTAAAATACAGTAGGATATTCAAATTCTCTACTTACTTACTCACTGGCACTATCGAACCCGTAGGTTCATGGCCGCGCGGACATAAGCTCTCCATACATCCCTATCCTGAGCTAATGCTTTCCAATGATTCCCTGTATAATCTATTTCCCTCAAATCATAGTTAATGTTGTTCTCCCACCTCATTCTTGGTCTACCAACTGGGCGTTTTCCCTCTGGCTTTCCTACAAGAAGCTTCCATGCACGTCTTTCATTCCCCATACGCGCAACATGTCCTGCCCATCGCAGTCTATGAGACTTAACTGTTCTTATTATATCTGGCTTCCTATAAAGACCATGTAGTTCATTGTTATGTAGTCTTCTCCATTCACCTGTCTGTTCATCTCTCTTTGGTCCAAAAATTTTCCTAAGAACTTTATTCTCAAATACTCGTAATCTCCTTTCCTCCCTTAAAGTAAGAGTCCATGTTTCGCACCCATATAATATAACTGGTAGAATAATAGTTTATAATTCTCTACACCAATATTTTTTTTACTACTGCCAAGGATTTATTTTGACTTATTAACCTACAAAAATAAACAAAACTCTGTACAATTTACCTGAGGAGGAACAAGCCTAACTCCACGATGACTAGTAAGTGGCCCTGAATGAGGTGGACCTCCAACTCCACCTCTTGTTCCATAATTAGGACCCCAGCTTCCAACAACAACACCTGCAATTTCTAACTGTCCACCTCTGGTAGGCATTGAACGACGCAGCATGCCTCGGGAAATACCATTTGCGTTAGAGTACAAACTACCTCCACCTCGTCCAACAGGTAACGTGCGAGGAGCAACTAATGCACCTCCAGCTGGCATTACATTTGATGGAGTCAGAGAAATTCTTGTGCCTATTTGAAATAAAAACCAATTAAAAACAATGAATGGAGAAATAAGCTAAAGTCATTCTTGCAAATAATAGAATTTCTTTCCAGAAGAGCCTAGAAATTCCACAGTGGCAGCTTTCTGCATAACATACCAACACAAAACTGGTATCTCCCACCTCATTCAAATGTATCATATGCATATAAGATAAAAACAATGAATAACTACCACCAATGTATTTGTGAAGCTCTTCCTGTTAATCTCAACTCAATGAAAAATATTACACTGCAAGATGGCAAATGGCTTAATTACCATATCACCTGATCATTGGCCAGCTACAACAATTAAAGATAATGTAATATTTATCTCACCTTGTACACTTTCTTAAACAAGAAGTTGCCATCTGCATGATCGAGCAAATGCTCGTAGCATTCGGCAGGAAATTGGGAATTAACAATGTATAAAAGAAAAATTTGCATTCAGATTGGAGTTCTCAGGTAGCTCAGTGGTAGAACATTGGCCTAGAAAGCCAAAGATCCTGAGTTCAAACCCCAGTCTGAGTGTATAATTTTTCTCTTCAAATATAATTTATCCTTCAGTAGAAGTGTTCTTCTTCTTCTTCCTTTCATGTGATAGACCTAGTGGTCTGTTACGGTCTCAATCCAACGTTTGAAGGGTCTGCCCAAAGATCTCTTGTCTGGTGGCTGGTAATTTAAAATTTGACGTGGTATTCTTGTTCTGCTCATCTACTTACGTGAGATTTTCAGTTGTTTCTGCATTTTTGTACATATTCCATGACTGATTGATTCTGTTTGTAATTCTTTGAGAATCTCAGAATTCCTTTTATGGTCTGTTCTTGAGTAACATGCAGTACGTCTCATAAATTTAATTTCTGCTGCAGTTAGTCTTTGTTCATCTACACTGCGAATTGTCCAGGCCTCACTGCCGTAACATAATATGGGTCTGGCCAGTGTTTTATAAATTCTAGTTCGTGTGTGTTGCTGTATTGTGTTTGGCTTGAAAATATTATAATACCTTTTACTCTGTTAAATTTAAACATCGAAAGAAGCCCTACTGGCTTTATAAAATAGTGTTTAAATTCCCAATAAATGTCTTAAGCAAGAAGCCGGCATTTGCATGATCGAGCACCGTAGCATTCGGTGATCGGGAATTAACAGTGCTTTTTATCATCATCATTAGTCCTAGAAGAACTGTTACAGCCTGAGAAAGCGGTTTACATGTCATCTTTTCATAGGTTGACCAAGTGACCGTTTCCCATTTGGACAGTAGTTCATTATTGCCTTGGGGATCCTGGATCTAGCCATTCTTGAGACATGTTCCTTCCAGTTTAGCTGATATCTGGAGATGTAGTCTAGTATTGATGACACATTAAGTTCTTGAAGGATTTCTACATTTTTCTTTCGATCCCATTTGGTGTAGCCAGCTGTTCGGCGCATAAATTTCATCTCACAAGCTGTTAGTCTGCTTTCATCTCTCGTCCTTATAGTCCACGCTTCACTCCCATAACATAGGACTGGTCGAGCCATTATTTGATAAAGATGAGTACGAGTTGAATTTTGCACTAATTAAGGTTTTAAAACTCTATTAATAATTACCATTGATTTGTTGAATTTCAATATTTTCTCTGGTAAATCCAAATTTTCAACAAAAGAGAGTTTATATCCTAAATAAGTAAACTCATTAACTCTTTAAGGTAGAATATTTTTATCACTCACCTCATATTGTTGTTCTTATTTGATTATAAACTAGTTTCGGAACATAGTTTCTGTTCCATCCTCAGTATCGTCACGACCGTTGTTCTGTCGTCTTGAAGAGCTTTTCAAGACGACAGAACAACGGTCGTGACGATACTGAGGATGGAACAGAAACTATGTTCCGAAACTAGTTTATAATCAAATAAGAAGAACAATATGAGGTGAGTGTTAAAAATATTCTACCTTAATGAATATACCTCATAGTGAGAATTCCTAAAATAAGTAAGTCATTAACTCTCTCTAAAATTTAAACAAATTTTGCTTGGTATTGGGGATTTTCCACAAAAGGCCATTATTTTAGTTTTATTGGTAGATATTTCCATAGAATATTTCTGGGCTATCAAATTTAAATTATGTACTGACCATTGTAAATCATCTTCAGATGTTGCTAGTAAAACAAGATCATCTGCAAACATTATTATATATAATATTAAATTTCTATTGATAGTGATACTTCCATGTTTTGTTTCTCTAAAGTCTTTTACAATGGCATTCATATATATATGTTAAAATGTAGAGGGGAGAGGCCACAACCTTGTCTGACTCCTGAGTTCATTTCTTTCCACTGAGTTATTTTTTCTTTTATTTTTATTGCAGTGAGAGTTGACTTATAAATGTTATAAATATTATATATGATTTGCTTTGGGATCTGATCTTTCATCAAAATTTCAAATAACAGACTTCTGTTCACTTTATCAAAGGCTTTTTTAAAGTCAATAAATGCCAAGTGTGTTTCTATATTAAATTCACAATGTTTCTCAATCAAAATTTGCATTGTGAAATATCCGTCAGAGCATGATCTAAGATTGGAGTTTTCAGGTAGATCAGTGGTAGAGCATTGGCCTAGAAAGCCAAAGGTCCTGTGTTCAAACCCCAGTCTGAGTGTATAATTTTTCTCTTCAAATATATGTCATCTTACATTCAAGGAAATATGGTAATTAAATTACATATAATGCTAAATTTATATGTTTATATTTCACTGAGCTGCTATACACTTATCTATTGGTATATTCAACTGCCGTGGATGATGAAACACACTCATGCATGAATTGTGAGATTGTAACAGAATATATACAACTGAAAGAATTTTTTAGTGTGTTTTCTATCTCAATATGATGAGCAGAGCCCAGCATTATGGCAGAGGGTGGGCATTTCAAAAATGTCTTGTAAAACTATTGAACATGGAATATAATCTAAGATTTAAATTAAAATTCTTTATACCTCACCTCATATCCAGCCTTCTATTTATACTGGTTTCAAAACCTATGATTTCATCTTTGACTGATGCTCTGTCATTCTGGAGAACTGCTACATACTCCCTCTGTTGGTGGACCAATGAACCTCCAAATTAAATTAAATTCCCTGGGAATTTCAAAATTCATAATTCTTCTTGTTTTTTTTATGTAGATTTTTTCCCAAACCGTGAGCTCTTTGGTTTTTCTATTTGTTTAATTAAATTAGATTTTATATCAAAACCAAAAGAGCTCATGGTATGGAAAAAACCCACATTCAAAAAACAAGAAAGAAAAACTTATGAATTTTGAAATTCTCGGGGAATATGATTTAATTCGAGGTTCTTTTGGTTAACCAACAGAGAGAGTAAGAAGCAGTTCTCCTGAACGACATAAAAACAGTCATAAAATAACTGAAGATGACATCACATAGCCTTTGAAACAAGCATAAATAGAAGATTGGATATGAGGTGAAGTATAAAGAATTTTAATTTAAATCTTAAATTAAACCTTACAGTGATTTTCCTTAAAAAGTTCAATGGAATATCATCATTGTAAAACGAAACTGGGGCTTGTAATGTTCTAACTAATCTATTTCCTCTCCTCATATCTCAATAAATACCCATTTATGGATACACATTGATACACTTTTTATTTATTTTATTTTTAATTAAAATTACAGTGGGAGGAAACACTATCAGGTATTTACATTAATGAATGAGTTGGAGAAAATGCTTTAACATCTCACCTCACAAAGTTGCATGTCTTCACGATACCAGTTTCAAAAGTATACTTAAACCAGTTGGAATGACTGAAGATGGAAATAATACTATACTTTTGAAACTGGTATCGTGAAGACATGCAACTTTGTGAGGTGGGATGTTAAAGCATTTTCTCCAACTCATTCATTAACACTTGTTATTCTCTACATGTGGAATATCTTCATTGAATGGCCTTCTTTTTGAACGCTTTTAGCTCATTAAGAATGCATGTAAAATATTGTCAATATTTTTTAAATTTTAAAATCATTAGGAAGTTACATTATGAGGTTTAATTTAATATTTGAGTTTGTATTCTTTAACATTCTTACCTCATATGTTTGTTCACAAACTTGTGAACAAGCTGAAGATGGAGCAATAGCTTTGAAATGATCGTCCAACAGAATAAACATGAGGTAAGAATGTTAAAGAATACAAACTCAAATATTTTTTAAATGCCCTATATCTCCCTAAAAGTTAAAATTACATGTCACTACTACTGCATCAACCTAAACCAAAATATAAATTTAAGGTTACTTGCCTTGCATTTGCGGAAGTGGGGGTCTAGCAAATTGAACATTAAGTCCTTCCAATACTGTTTACGCATTCGTTCTACTTTTACTACATGTTCAATATGGTGATCACATAATTCAAGGAGATTTTTGACAACTCCAGTTCGTGCCAATTTATGATGAAATAGTTTGCCATCGAAGAACAACCATGGGCAACACA
Organism: Diploptera punctata; assembly: GCA_030220185.1. Lineage (NCBI taxonomy): Eukaryota > Metazoa > Arthropoda > Insecta > Blattodea > Blaberidae > Diploptera > Diploptera punctata. Next base: position 122,852 of record JASPKZ010007912.1, read on the forward strand.
TGAGCCATGGAATAGGTGCACCACAAGCATCATTTGCTAGAAGAGCAGTCTCTACACCTTGCATGAACAATGCAGCTAGCTGCACTCCACGACTTGTCACCACTGGAAGCTATAACATATAACAGTTTACATAATAACTGACAACTTCAGACCATAGCTTAAATATTTAAGGAAATAATATGCTTCAGAATATGAACCGTTTGTTCAGTTTTATGATATGACACTCTGCTATAAAGTTCTATCAAGATACTCATGTCAACAAATATCCTTGTAATATTAATTTTTTAACATTTGAAGAGAATTTTTCATTATTTAACTTTCACAGGGAAAGAACACTATGAGGTTTAATTTAAAAATTAATTTAATGTTTTATTACCTCACCTCATATCCTTTTCTTCTAGACTGCAGTTTCGGAGCTTATCTCCATCATCAGTAGCCTCTGGTCGACCAGTGTTATGTCGTTTCTTGGCGGTTTTCTTCTTAGTTCTATCAGTGGACCAATGAAACTCTGGATCAGGCCAAAATTTGCAGGAGTTTCGAAATTCATGAGTTTATCTTTCTTGTTTTTTTGGATGTGGATTTTTTTCCAGACTGTGAGTTTTTTTTGTTTATCTGTGTGTTTGATTAGGCTAGCTTTGTATCGATTAAATATTTTTCAGACCAAGCATGGGTGCTGCAGCTGACTTGACAACTTCACCCTTTTTCACATTTCTAGGTGTTCTTTCAATCTAGTTTTTAAAATTCTTTTTGTTTTTCCTTTATAGATTTGTCACAATCCTTACATTTGATCTGATATATTTCTGATTTCTATTCTTCTTCAATTTTTTTTCATTTTTGTTGGTTTTAATTATCGAACATTTTTTTGGAACTTGTGGTGTTTTAAAGGATGGTAAGTGAATTTTTTTAATCTTATGTTCTCTTCTGTTTGTTTTAAGTGTGCTTTCATTGATTAGTTTTTGCCTTTTAAACTTATTTATTTTCTTGTGTACCATGTTTTCTTCATAAAACCATTTCTATTGCTACTTCAATTATGTATTCTTTTTCTTCTTCATATTTTCTTTATTCAGGGGTACATTCACCAATCTGTGTGTTAGACTATTGAATACAGCTTCTTTGTGAGCGAAATGGTTGAATCCTGATGCCTTAATGTAGTTACCTTATGTGTGTTCTTTCTGTATATTCCAAATTCTATCTGTTTTTTTTTTGTTTCTAGTTAGGGTTAGATCTAAAAATGAAACTAGAAACGAAAAAAAAAACCCCAGTCTAGGCGTATATTTTTCTTTTCAAAATAATTTGTCCACCATTAAGATGTTTAAAAATTAATAATATTAACATTGAAAGAAGCACTACTGGCTTTATAAGTAATGTTTAAATTCCCAATAAAAAGTCTTCTTAATAAAGAAGCCACCATTTGCAAAAATCGTAGCATTTGGGATTAGGGAATTAACTATGTATAAGAGAAAAATACGCATTTAGATTGGAGGCTTAGGTAGCTCAGATAAAAGAGCATTGACATACAGAGTCAAAGGTCATGGGTTCAAACCCCAGTCTAGGCGTATATTTTTCTTTTCAAATATAATTTGTCCATCATTAAGATGTTTAAAAACAAATAATATTAAAACTTATGAACTTCGAAATTCCTGCAAATTTTGACCTGATCCAGAGGTTCATCGGTCCACCAACAGAGAGAAGAAGAAGAGTTTCTTCCAATCGACATAACATCAGTCGCCAAGATTGTACTGAAGATGAGACCGTTATGGTCTCGAAATCGCGATCTACTTAGAAGATTTATATGAGAGGTAAGAAACATTTAATTTCACCATCTATTTATATCATTCATTGCTACAAACACGAGAACTAAATGTTAAGGCACTGAGGATAAATTACTCTAAGCACACATCTGTTGTGATGCAGGTAAGCCTAATGTAAGTTTAGTACAGTAGTAATTTGTAATTTTAGCACAGTAAGTAGTGCTCCATACCAATGACTTGCCGGTCATGGCAGATGGCACGCCAATACTCATCGAGTCCAAGGCAGCAGAAGAAAGGTCTGGCTGAGCTATGAACACATTGTGTGTGCATATATATATATATATATATATATATATATACATATATTGTGGCAGCTGTTTCCTATCTATATTGACATTTTAGTAAAACTGAGATATCTTAAAAACTCTGGCCACAAAAGCAGTTTAAAGAACTAGCTGTTCGGGTCAATACCTGTAGGTAACATGTAGAGAGGCCCGCGGCATATTATAATTATAACTCATAGGTACTAACAGTGTACATTCAAAGGTTAAGTAAAAACTGGCCATGAGTCCTAATGTATGATGATGATGCACTTTTCGAATCAAAACTTAAAAGATTCAAGTTTATTGTTTAATTAAATATGGGCATACTATTCAATGTATGTTTCTCTATTAATTCTCTGCCATGGTGAGTTTGATTTCAAAGCATAATAATACAATACAAAATGCACATAATTTTCTCTTTGGTTATCGGTACTTATCGCAGATTGCCAACTAATTGACTATTACAATACAAGTAATTTGATTAATTTATAATTATTAATTTACCTGTAATTCCTGAAGATAGTGAGCATTCATCAATTCTGGAGAAAAAGCCTGTGCAATGAATGCATCAAGTTCTGGCTTTCGCAAAATTTTCTTGTCAGTAAATGACATAATATATCTGCAAAAAATTAATATCATTACTTTAAATAAGTATTTTCAGGATAACAGTTCTGTTAATCTTCTATTTATAATCTTTTACTAGAGAAGTTATTTTATTTTTACTTACCTAAGTACAGTTGCCATTACAAGTAAGTGCTGTGGAACAAAGGCAGGATTCAACATAAGAGGTGTATCAGATCGCATACAAGTAAGGAATGCTCGTAAACGACGACGTTTGTCATCAATAGCAGATCTGTAAATTAATTTGAATCATTGCAGTTAGTGAATATAGTCCATTGTGGAGTTAAGGGTATGTGGTCTCTTCTACTCAACCAGGATAAAAACATTTACATTAAAATCACAATAATTAGATAATAAAAATTGTTCAAAGTTAAAATTGGGAAACACATTATGAGGTTCTTAATTAATAAATTAATAAAAATTGTATCAAACTGACAATGATACAAGTAGTAATGATAATTAATATTAATAATACCTCTATCTTATAGACATGAAAATTTCAAGAAAAGAAAAAATTAATTTAAAAGTGAGAAATTGATGTAACAATAAACTATCTGTGTGTTCATATGAGCTGACTAGGTATGCTCAGTCACTAAGGCATACCTTGAGGAAAAAATGGGCACAACAGCATATCTGCCCAATTATTATTTTGTAACCCTGATTCTATACATTAAGGAAATTATTTTTCTTTTAAGTAGTCAATTGATTTGTGTTAAATTGATGAAAACCCACGATGCATTTAATAAATAAAACTATTACAGTTTTACATGATCATCATCAAGGATAAGACCTTAAGGTACGTACACACCTGCGCGCCGCAAACACGAACGGCGCGCGCGCTGCACCATGTTCGTCAGATTTGGACGGGGTTTTAAGGTGCGTGCGAACGGCGTGCGCGTCTCTCACCACGATCCACTCATTGTCGGTTTTTTCCACAAACACTTTGATGGTTCGCTGCTTAGATTTGGACGGGTACCTAGAAGGTTCGTTGCTTTCGGTGCGCACCTATTATTTGAGTATGGAGTGGTCAGAGGAAAACGTGTTAAAACTTGTTGACATTTATAGAAGCAAGCAATTATTGTGGGATCCACAACATAAGGATCATTTTAAAAAATCATTGAAAGGAGATGCCTGTTTTTTTTTTTTCAATGATATGTGTTTTTTTTTCGTGTGTACTGTAATTGTATAAATAAATTAGAATTATTTAGAAAACATTATTTATTTAAGACGTTCATTCATAATATTATGTATGAAGTATCACAAAACAATACAATATATAAACACATTTATTGCTAATTATTTATTTATCTCTTCAAAGACTCCAAAGAGCAAGACTGCTCATGTTAAGGGGCAATATACAAAAAATAATGGCCATAAAACAATTAACAATAAAAACAAGAAAACAAATTCAGGCATAAGTTTAAGTAATACAAACTACTATAGAGTAACATATATATATACACATATAAAGACAATATTTAAACCGTATAATATTAATAATAATAAAATTAACAAAATTAACTGTAAAGGCAATGAGAAAAAAAAATCTTTTTTAATACAATTAGAAAAATGTTTAACATTCGTGAAATGTTGATATTCACTAGGTAAGTAGTTATTTTAATATGTTGATTAATGCATAACTAATCCCTCTTATATAACCTTTTTTTTTAGAAACTAAAGTCATCTTGTGTGCAATAAAGTAGCAACCTCTATAATCATAATCATGTTACATTTTTATTAAAAATTAAGGCCACTGTTATGGTGAGATAGATTCTTAATAATTTTAAACCTATATATATCAATCATGTCCACCGCTGTAGTCTCGAGGTAGCTGTGCTGGGCTTGTCACGCAGCGGGGCCTTCGCTGCGGTTTCAATCGCGGCGTTCGGGAGCAGTTTTTCTGGGTGTAGGTTATTTATTCGGGTTGTTCCTCACCTGTAAGACAAATGTCAGGAAAACTTTAAGGCCCAAACGGTCCCCGAAATCATATGGCCATCATCATCATCCTTATCATTATCATATCATCATCATCTCATCATCCTTCACCGGTGTGGAAAGCAACGGGAAGCTACCACACCTACACAATTCCCTAGTAAAGCTGCAAGCATAGCATGAAAATGCTATGATTTCAGTGAAGGACCTGCCTTCGGGCAGAATTACTATGGATGGATATACAAATCATATATTTTTTTAAATTCCTTTAATGCTATAATATTTGAAAAAGTATAAATAAAGTTATAAGATGTAATAAGTAATAAGCGTGACCAGACGTCCCGATTTTGGCGGGACAGTACCGATTTTTAACAATTTGTCCCGCGGCATTTAAAAAAAATGTCCCTATTTTTGGGAAAGAATGCAGGACAAGCGGGAGAACGGAAAGGGAATAGACATCGTTGGTTACACCTGGTCTGCAAAATGTCTACTGAAGGTTTGTGGGTTTCCTATGGATCGCAGGAGGTTCGTTGAAATTAATAATTTCGACGAACATAACACGCGCTGCGCGCGCCGTTCGTGTTCGCGGCGCGCATATGTGTACGTACCTTTAAGGTCTGTTCCAATCTCATGTTAGAAATTGGTCTGTCCATCTTTTACTGTATCTTCAATTTATTGAAATAGCTTTTATGATTTTTTCTTTTTAAAATAATAATGTCCAGCAATGGAAAATATTAAATTTAAAACCTAACGTCAAAATATTAAGCTTTTATGAATGTTTAATAAAATTAATATTTAATAAAATCATATAAAACTGTGATAGTTAAATTTATTAAGACTCTATTTTTTCTTAAATGTATAGTTTTTTTTATGATATATATTTTATTCTGTAACAGACTATTAATAATAAAACATGAACACCTGCTACACCAAATGGGATCGAAAGAAAAATGTAGAAATCCTTCAAGAACTTAATGTGTCACCAATACTGGACTACATCTCCAGGTATCAAACTAAACTGGAAGGAACATGTCTCAAGAATGGCTAGATCCAGGATCCCCAAGGCAATAATGAACTACTGTCCAAATGGGAAACGGTCACTTGGTCGACCTATGAAAAGATGGCACGAAAACTGCTTTCTCAGGGGGTAACAGTTCTTCTAGGACTAATACCTGGCAGGATGATGATGAACACCTGCTACAATTATCAGTAATATGTTTACTCTTTCCACTTTTTTAGTGATGATCATCATATTCACTTCAAAGTATAGGCACTGAATTGCCCGTTCTGTCTTCAAGTACTTTCTAGCCATCTTCATAAAGCTCTAACCCATTGATCTGTTTCTACTAACTATATAACTTAATATTTAAGGTAGAATTTATCACTTACCTCATATTATTGTTCTTATTTGACTATAAACTAGTTTTGGAACATAGTTTCTGTTCCATCCTCAGTATCGTCACAACCGTTGTTCTATCGCCTTGAAGAGCTGTCCTTCACTCCTTCCATTGGCTGACTGAAAAACCTCAAAACCAGATCTACATTCAAAAGAGCGAAAAGAAGAAATTTATGAACTTCGAAATTCCCGGTGAGAATGACCTGGTTGAGGTTTTACAGTCAGCCAATGGAAGGAGCAAGGACAGCTCTTCAAGACGACAGAACAACGGTCGTGACAATACTGAGGATGGAACAGAAACTATGTTCCAAAACTAGTTTATAGTCAAATAAGAAGAACAATATGAGGTGAGGGATAAAAAATTCTACCTTAATGAATATACCTCATAGTGAGAATTCCTAAAATAAGTAACTCAATATTTCAATGTTAATATTATTTGTTATTAAACATCTTAATGATGGACAAATTATATTTGAAAAGAAAAATATACGCCTAGACTGGGGTTTGAACCCAGGACCTTTGACTCTCTATGTCACTGCTCTTCCACCTGAGCTACCTAGGCCTCCAATCTAAACGCGTATTTTTCTCTTATACATAGTTAATTCCCTAACCCCAAATGCTACGAGCCGTTGCTACGATTTTTGCAAATGGCGGCTTCTTTATTAAGAAGACTTTTTATTGGGAATTTAAACATTACTTATAAAGCCAGTAGTGCTTCTTTCAATGTTAATATTATTCATTATTAAACATCTTAATGATGGACAAATTATATTTGAAAAGAAAAATATACGCGTTTAGATTGGAGGCCTAGGTAGCTCCGATGGAAGAGCAGTGACATAGAGAGTCAAAGGTCCTGGGTTCAAACCCCAGTCTAGGCGTATATTTTTCTTTTCAAATATAATTTGTCCATCATTAAGATATTTAATAACGAATAATATTAACATTGAAAGAAGCACTACTGGCTTTATAAGCAATGTTTAAATTCCCAATAAAAAGTCTTGTTAATAAAGAAGCCACCATTTGCAAAAATCGTAGCAACGGCTCGTAGCATTTGGGGTTAGGGAATTAACTATGTATAAGAGAAAAATACGCGTTTAGATTGGAGGCCTAGGTAGCTCAGATGGAAGAGCAGTGTCATAGAGAGTCAAAGGTCCTGGGTTCAAACCCCAGTCTAGGCATATATTTTTCTTTTCAAATATAACTCAATATTTGTTTAATTAATCTTGTAGTTGGCATTCTTTCTTAATGTTCCTTCCTCTATTGTTTGATAATATGTTAATACTATCATTCTAATTAAAAATGTCTAATTCCTCTCGTATTATTTAATTCTTTTAATTTTTAATGATAGATTTTTTTATACAGGTGCAAAATATTGATTGTTGAGCTTCAAAATCTACAAATACACAACTTTAAATAAAATGCCGATCTTAGGTTAAAACACTTTTTTTTAAATTTTATATAAAAAAAGACCTCACGGTACCATTAACCTTTTAAATCACCACTATAAGTACCATGGACAGAATCTCAACTGTGCTTTAAATGAATTTTAAGGGTCATATCTATGAATGCATTAGATCGTAAAAGTCGTTCTCAGCTTGTACTCTGCTGAGAAAGTTGCATCTAAAGACGTTTTTGCGTACTCAAAAATCTGTTCATCCGATAATAATTGTCGAAATTCCTAAGCTACCTGGCGAGGTGACTTTGCAGAGAACGAATCATGAGCAACCCGATGGGAACCGATGTACTTATAACCTTGCTACTTTATCCAAGATGTCGGACCTTGAAGACTTCGATCATGTTTTCGGTATACGTGGAGAAGAGGAATTTGATAGTCTACAAAAGAATTCAACTGGAAGAACAGGAGAATTGGCGTAATATCACATGATGCAGATGTCATCGTATACAGTTTCATTTGCGGGATGCAAATACGTTCCTCTAGCAGACGAAAATAACGGAAGTGGTTTTACCGCTGAGAATTCTGGGTAATTTCTTGCCAATATTACAAAAAAATACTTTCAAGCATGACCAGTCAGCGATTCGCTGATTCAAACTTTGCACGTGATCACGGAAAACTCAGCTCACCAGAGACTAATGTATTTGCATGCGGCACAATAATTAGATAAATACTTATTTTTTCCACTTAAGCAATCCATGTTAAAATCATAATTACATAAATAGATTAATAATTTCTCAGCAACTACACTACCTAAAAATATGGGGATACTGATAGGCATAAAGAAAAAATTGGATTTTTCCATACACCACCCCAATATTCAATCTCAAGTAGTATTTTTTGGTAAAAGTGATTAACTGTATATTAGTGTGTCATTAAGTCACAAGTGGGCAAAAGTTGGAGGCAGATCAAGCAAACGATCGGTAAGTGTTTCTCTCTTAACTCTGCCTCCTTGGTCATGGAAAATGCTCCTCATTATAGCATGATCCCATTCCTGTCAATGACAGGAAATGTATGTGCACATGGAAAATTACTCTAAGAATATTATGAGTTGGTTATATTGACTCACCTCATATTTCTTGATTTTTATGCAGGGCTGGTTTTATTGCTTTTGCATGGCATTATCTATGCATTAAAACTCAAGATGATTAATACTTTATTCAGCAGCAATAACAACAAGAATTAATCGTTATCTCAGTAAAAAAAATGAGATCGAAACATTGACTTGAATAAATTAATTTTTTGACTGAGATAACGATTAATTCTTGTTGTTATTACTAACTACTCTCAGGGAATAATATTTATAAAAACGTTAAATATTTATTCAGTAGCTCCGTTTTTCATTAAATAATACAACTGTAAGTCTGAAATATACATACCCAAACCACAATCTCTGTATAGTTGGTACACCCCAACCAATCTGTTCAGCCTTGACCAACTCTGGAGTCTGATATTGATTGTTTTTTGACCAAATCCACTCTTTAACTCGTAGTTCTGGTATATCACATTTCTCTCCTTCTGCAAGACACAGACATCATTTCTCAAAACCCAAATATTTGTGGCTAATTAAATTAATATTCTTCAAGTGAATCTAACAATAAATGGTAATCTCAAATTCACATATTATTGATTTTAATTTTTATGCTGATTACTTGATGGTATAGTAAATATTTCAAGTTCTTATATAAATTTATAATATTTTATTAAGTTCCTGTTCAAATAGGACACTTAAATATTGCATCATAGCAATATTTGCATATTTACTTTATTCTAAAATGCTGCCAGCTGATGAGATTAAAATTTTATTTTACATACTACTTAGTTACCTACACTTAAATTATCAGTCTTAATGCAACAATGGTTAAATATGTGGCTAAATATATATATCAATTTATGATTACCAGTATCCAATAGGAAAACCAGAAAATTTGAATGGCTGAGATGTTTATGATGTTAATTTCAATTGATGGCCATTAAGGAAGTAGAAGCTAAGAACAATTGTGTGGCTGCGAGAATTTGGTGATTCTGAATTTAAAATTCTTAAGTGGTAATAAATTAACCCTTTGCCGGCCCTAACGCTCCGAAGCGCTCGAGATTTAAATGCCTCCTGCCAGTCTAAACGCTCTAAAGCGCTCTTGATGAAAGCATCTTAAAAGATATTGCATTGTGCGTACAGAACACGTGATCTCTTTATGTAGGTGTGATGAAATCACTTAGAAGGCATCCCTGCACGTGTGCAAATATGAACCAAGGATAAACACTTATATAGGTCACAGATAATGAGATTCAAAAGTGGCGAGTCCAGAAAAATGCAGCATGAAGATATGACGGCGGTATTGTGGCAAGACAAACGTGTTGTTCTTCTACTTTCCACGAATTCCGATCCCCGGACTGATGGTTCAGTCACATGGAAAACAGAAAAAGGCAATGAAGAAATAGAAGTTCCATGTCCTAATGCAGTCATAAATTACACGAAGCACATTGGAGGCATGGATATAAGTGATCAGAAATGCGAATATTATGGTGTTGGCCGATCTTCAAAAAAGTGGTGTAAGTTTCTATTACATTTTATCCTAAATGTGTGTATTGTGAACTGTTTCATCTTATATGATCTGACAAACCAGCCCTCGATTACAGCACACAGAAACAGGCAAGTGGCCTTCAGAAGAATCTTAGTGCGTCAGCTAATAAGTACGTTCATATCTTGCAAGCGTACAGGCAGGAAGAGAAGTTTGCCCATCGGAACTGCATCCCCTAAACTTTTTCATTCTTTGGAAAAAATATCAGGCCGTGCAAAAGTGTGTGCTTTGTGTATAGAGAAAAATAAAAAAAGCTCCATCTGGAAGGGGCAAACAGACAACATTTAAGTGTAAACATTGTGACATTCCATTGTGCTGTATGGGGTGTTTTCTACAATACCACCAGCAGCGAAATGTGGAGGTGCAAAATTAAGTGAGTACATTATTACATGCGTAAATATATTAGAAATTAGATAAGAAAATAATTATGATTCTATCTTTTTCACTTTAATTATTATGATTTTTTTTCTTAAGGGGGAACATAGATTCTGCTATATTATCTAAATTTAAATGCCCATTTAAAAAACCCAGCCATCCTGTCCTAGTAGGAGGACGGTAAATGGGAGCGGCAAAGGGTTAAGGAGAAATTGAGAATAGAGCTCACCTCAAAATTGTAATTGTTTTATTTAATGATACACTTTAACAGTTAAGATCATTAGTGTCAATTCAAATCTGCATGAAAGGCCTAACAAATTTTGCTCAGAGGAACTTTTTTTAAGACTTGTTCTTTTACGTTCCATAAATCTACAACACAAGACCTACAAATTTAGAACTCATACTAGGATTTTTACACTTTGAAAATTCCATTGATCACAGTAGGGTTTGAACTCACAAAGCTTCAAACAAGAGACAAACATGGTAACCAACAGTCCATCAGGACCAACCATTCCCGAAAAACATTTGGTAGATCAAAGAAGAGATAACACAGTTTGAAACAAAGTTATTGAGTATGTGCAAGAGAAGAGGAAAGAAAATTTTTCAATCACACGAGATATGATAAGGGTGGAAGCATTGGAACTGAAATGTGAAATGTAAAAATAGCAGCGTGAACCGCATGGCATTCAAAGCATGTAGATGATGATAAAAAAAAAAGTGGGCACTGACCACCACTCATGCTGTGTCTTCCCATAGAATATGCAGAGAAACTTGTTATTTCAGTGCCATATGATTAATTTATGAAAACAACACAGTGAGAAGTGTTAAATCAATAATAAAAACATCAAAACAACACAATTAATTTAATATTTAAAGGAAGTAACACAATGAGTTTTCATTATTAATTTAATACTTCTCACTGAAGGATAAATTATATTTCAAGAGAAATTTTTTTGTACAAACTGAGACTCGAACTCGGGGAATTCGAACATATAAGAGAAAAAATTACGTCTAGATTGCAACTCGCCTCAGTAGCTTGGTAGAGCAATTGGCCCAGGAATCCAAAGATCCCAGGTTCGAGTCTCTGTTTGGGCAAAAAATTTTCTCTTCAAATAATAACACAATGAGGTTTATTTTAATTATTATTAGTTTTTTTTTTCCTGACTCACATCATAGTTGGATGGCATTGAAAATGGCAAGAGTTTGCTGAAACTATAGTCTGCAAGCAAAACATAAATATGAGGCGAGTCAGAAAAAAAAACCAACTCATAATAATTAACACAATTAAATTAATATTATTAAGAAACTAAAGCCATTACTAATGACTGAAATTAGTAAATTAATGTACAAAATTAAACTACTGTAATCAATGGTAAAGAGATTTTTTTACTTAACCGGGAATCGAACCCCAAACCTTCAGCTTTCAGTGCTGATGCTCTAACCACTAAACTAATTCAGGCCACATTCCCATCCAAGCATAAATCTTCCCTTTACCTTACTCTCTTGGCCACACATTCAATGCAATGAATCATCGTTCACAAATACACATTGAATGGCTTCTACATTAAGAAGACATGAAAGGACTCTTACACAGCTATGATTGAAATAAGTAAATTAACAAAAAAAAAAAAAGAATGAGCCACTTCAAAATGCAGAGTCCCTGTTATGACCCACTGTGCATGCTCGAAGAGCTAAAGCTGCGATTTACGAGGTAATGCATTGTTAAATGTTTTAAATATGCTGTATTTAGTTTTAATCATCGAGCATAGTGTAAAAGTAAACAAGATAACCAGGATTTAAATGACTATTATCTGACATTCGAGTAGCATACATTGTTAAACCAATAAGAATAAATGAAATATGTATGAGACCAAGGCTTTGAATTCCTCAAAAATGATTTTTTTGTTATTTATTTGTATGTCTGCAAAATACATCCTGTAATATTTAATTCCAGCCACGTAATCTACATCCACTTTACACTATTTTAAGTAATATTCCTGCTTTTGTAAATTCTGTAACACTATTTAGCTACCAGTATGAATTTAATTGTGTGCGCAGTACCACGTTTTAATAATAATGCTATAAATATATGTAATAAAAGATAATATAGCTTCATATACTTATTTGTTACGTATTAGTATGGAAAAAGTTCCACCCTCCAATTAAAATATTTAGTTTATATAGTTCAAGTCCAGCCTAATAATAGCTCATAGATGATAGACAACAACAAAAATAATAATAATAATAATACTAATACTTCCAAATAGTTAGTTCGTTTTTTCTTTAAGAGTGGACTTACTTACTCACTGGCACTATCGAACCCGTAGGTTCATGGTCGCACGGACATAAGCTCTCCATACATCTCTATCCTGAGCTAATGCTTTCCAATCATTTCCTGTATAATCTACTTCCCTCAAATCATAGTTAATGTTGTTCTCCCACCTCATTCATGGTCTACCAACTGGATGTTTTCCCTTTGGCTTTCCTACAAGAAGCTTCCGTGCATGTCTCTCAATCCCCATACGCGCAACATGTCCTGCCCATCGCAGCCTACGAGACTTGACTGTTCTTATTATATCTGGCTTCCTATAAAGACCATGTAGTTCATTGTTATGTAGTCTTCTGCATTCACCTGTCCATCTCTCATTGGTCCAAAAGTTTTCCTAAAAACTTTATTCTCAAAAACTCGTAATCTCATTTCCTCCCTTAAAGTAAGAGTCCATGTTTCGCACCCATATAATATAACTGGTAAAATAATAGTTTTATATATTTTCTGTTGAACGTTTTTTGAAAGGAGTTGGGACATCAAGAGTCTCTGCAATGCATAATAGCACGCATTTCCAGAATTGAGCCTATGTTTAATTTCTTTGTGCATCTCATTCCTATTTGCAATTATTGTTCCTAGGTATTTGAATTCAGCCACTTCCTCAAAATTTCCCTCATGTGTCATTAGCTGTCCATTTCCACTAACCTAACCCCGTTGTCGCTACTATCTTCATGAAGACTGAATTTGCCTATTGTTGGTTTGAATATATCTTCCCGTCCCACTTTTGCATTAAAATCTCCTAAGACAATTTTCATATGATATCGTGAAAGGCTATCAAATAAGCATTCTAATTCTTCATAGAACTCATCCTTGATCTTGTCCTCTTTTTCTTCTGTGGGAGCATGTACGTTTACAATTATAAAATCATGTCGTTTACCCTTTAGAATTATCTATGATATCCTGTCACTGATAAACTTAGTATCTCGGATAGTGGACAGGATCCTCCTTCTGACTAAAAAACCCGTTCCAAATTCAGGTCTTTCTGCACCCCCGTAGTATAATCCAAAGCTTCCTGATTCCTGACTACCTTCTCCTGGCCACCTAACTTCCTGTAAAGTGACTATATCCAAGGGTGATTTATCTAATTCCTGCATTAATATCTCTAGTGTCCCGCTATTGGACAGACAGAATAAAATTGAAAGCATTGTAACAATTAAAAAATTTAACCTCATCGGGAATTGAACCTGTAACCTTTTGCATACGAAGCCCTAAGGCACTGAACTAAGCATTTGCACACTTGTTTTGTATAAAAGAATGATCTTCATTGGAGGAAAAGGAATGTATTGTAGTTCTACTATGCAATTAGTTTACTCGTGTGAATCGCCCATTAAAACTTTGAATATTCAAGATCAAGAGTCTGCTCAATTTTTTTTGCTAAGTGTACACCTATTGTAAACAATGGTAAAGAGAAAAGTTTTTGTCTAAACCAGGAATCGAACCCTGGACCTTCAGCTTTCTGTGCAGATGCTCTGACCACTTTGGATACTATTTTTAAAACTCAACCAGTTCAACCAAGGAAAATGTTTTAAATGTCCCCTCATAGAAGAGTCAAACTACAAATAAAAATATTACGTTTCTTACCACCTTTCTCTTTATTCTTGGAAGCCATATACATATAATGGTGAAGGTTAAATAATATGGCATAAACCATCTGCCTAACAGGCCGATACAGGACATGAATGCTGGGAAATTCTTTATGGTTCTCATCCTCCATCAACACTGGCAGTTTAATTTCACCCTAAACAAAATGAAACCAAAACAATTTTCCAATATGTACAAACTCTTGTTATATAGTGTACTCTCCAATTCTGTAGTAAATATGAGTGCTATTAATGGAATAATGAAAAAAAAACTACATACATGTAAATCACAAATACATTTTTATCAACAGACTAAATTTATTTATTTTATTGCATGCATATTATCCAATTTTTAGTTTATTTTCAGTTTATTCTCCTCTAATAGAATGTGATTAAATATTCTCTTTTGTCAGTTCTGCTAAAATCAATTCCAGGTATTATATGGTTCTTAAAAAATTTAATATTTCTTAACCTCAAGTTCATATAATAGAAAAGGCGTGCATGTGTATATATATATATATATATATATATACACATACATATATAAATATATATAGCAAACTCTCGATTATCCGTGCATGGCTCTTTCCTACTATATTTTTAAAAATGAAGATAAATACTGTACTGTTATTTTTTATTGTTATGAAAAGTATTTACTTTAAAACGCGCTGCTGTGAACTGCACTTAGAAACTCTCAAAATAAAGATAAATCATCCATAACACCCTCCCGTGACGCATCTAACGGTACCGACGGCATATTTTGAGAAGGAAGGGCTACCTGTTATAAAGTTGTCCTACTTCTAGACAATGCACCCTGCTACCCAAGTTCAAGTAAGCTTATATCTGATGATGGTCAGATTATTGCAAAATATCTGCTCCATGTGTCACATCTCTAATTCAACCCATGGACCAAGGTGCGATTGCTATAGTCCACAAATGAGGAGAATGAAGGCATGGGGAATTTTCAAGCAATACAATGGCAAACTACCTGAGAATAAAGGAACACTCATGACGTATGAAATACCTACTGCTTTCATTCACTTCATCTGTGGACAATAGTGTTTAAACAACATTATCGCACCGACCTTGTACGAAGCCTATACATGCGGGAACTGACGTCACATTTTAGAAATCTTTAACATGTTTTGTGAATACTCTCTATATCATAGAGAGGGGGAAAGAGTCGCTCTTTGCATAAAGATTGGTTTCTGAATACCGCCTAAATGTGTTAGATGCCATTTATGGAATTTGTAGGGCATGGGAAAAAGTGAAACCAACCACAATAGAAGATCGTGGAATAAACTCATGCCATCTAAGAATGAAGAAGACTTTGCAGTATTATTTCTGAAAACTGTGAAAAACAGGATGAAGAAAATGTGGCTGAGTGACCCGTGTGAACCCGGCTCGAAAAATTAAATGACACGGCTATTGTCAATGTGCAAGGGGGAGGGGAAGGAAAAGTGAAGACGAAAATGCAAACGACATTTGAAAACAAAATCAGCCACACAGAAGCATCAAAATGTATAGACGTCTCATTAGAATATAAGGGACAAAAATGAATTACGTAGATGTCTTAAGTGTCAGAAAAAATAAGAACTGCAATCAGAAAGAGTTTAAACGATAATTGAAGCAGAGCAAAATATCGGACTTCTTGGTGTAAAACACGTGGTTTCAGCAGAGATTTGTGATTCCTAGACACAAATTTGCTTTAAGTAACAACCGTTTTTGAATTACAGTATTGTAATAAATACTGTATTGATTTTTATTGTTAAATAACTTAGTTTGATTATCAGCGTTTTTCGATTTTTCATGCTTATCTCGGTCCCAGTTAACACGGGAGTTTGCTGTATATAAAATCCATGGCGCAATATAGATCCTTGGCCTATAAGTCAGCTGCTTGCCTCACACTCACTGCCAATTACAGAGGTAGCTGATCATTTACCTATTAGAGGAGTGACATGGTCCCCCACAATTATAGCTGTTTCTCAACCTGAGCCGCTACTTATTGTAGCTACCTAATTTCCTCATGGTGTGGGCTGATATTCCACGAGAAAATGTCTTCCTTCCATGGGACTCAAACCAGTGCAAACTCCATTGCTATCACTAAGGCATCATGCCTTGAATCCAGGACACACAGACATCATGAATGTGAAACATGCCTTAGATTAAAAATAAGATTTATAAAAAAAATGCAAATTGTGAACAAACAATAAAACTAAGATTAATATTTAATTTTAGGAGGTGTTTATTTTTGAGGTTATTTTAATTATATTATTTTTAGTCTGGACATCTTACCTCAATATTAATGTTGATTTGTTCTTGGACATGTTTCAAAACAATTCTCTGTTTTCTCTTCAGCTTTCCCGGACTGGTTTTATTTAGTTGCATTATGTTGCACAACCTGGATGTCGCATTTCAGCTCCATCCATGTGGTTGGCCAAAGAACCTCCAAACAAGCATCACCCTCCATCGGAATATCTCAATTCATAACTCTGTTTCTGTTCTTCTGAATATAAATTTTTTCCCAAATAGTTCAGCTCTTTTGTTATTTTCTAACTGGTTTTAATAATTTAGTGTCTGAATTTATATTATGTTTTTCAGACCCAAACATGAGCAGCAACTGCAGATTTTTCAATTTCTCCATTTTTAATATTTCTTATGTGTTCTTTGGTTCTAATTTTTAGGGTTTTCTTTTTGTTTTTCCTATATATATATCTTTTCACAACCACATGCATTCAATTTGATATATTCCTGACTTTTTATTTTTATCAGTTTTTTTCATTTGTGTGTGTTTTTTATTAGTTTATTTAAACTGTAGTTATTTTTTGGTGCTAATTTAATATTAAACTTTTCAAATATATTTTTGAAATTTATTATGTACCCAGGGGGGGTGATGTGTGAATTTCCTATATTTTTTCATAGGTGGTTCTTCTTTTTCAAGATTACTTCTGTTTATCATTTTTTGTTTTTTATACTTTTCTATCCTTTTATGTACCATTTTTTCATCAAACCCATTTTCTCTTGCTACTTTGATTATGTGTTTTTTCTCATGTTTGAAATCTTCTTCGTTTAAGGGTAAAGTTTACCAATCTATGAGTTAAAATATTAAATGCTGCTAATTTATGTCCAATTGGATTGAACCTGTTGATTTTATAAAATTTCCGTATGAGTTTCTTTCCTATGAATCCTGAATTCAATTTTTCTTTTGTCTTCGTTTCTGACCAATTTAAGATCCAAAAAAGGTATTTGTTTTTTGTCTTCTATTTCTTTGGTGAATTTATTGTTTGTACTCTGTAAATTTAATAGTTTTAGGGAATCTTCTACATGTTTTTCTGTAAACAATACAACTTATATCATCAACATATCTACTCCAAAAATTTAAACATTGTGGGATGTGCTTTAGTGTTTTTACATTCAAAATCGCTCATAAATAAAATTTGCCAGGAAAGGTGATAATGGGTTTCCCCATTGAGAAGCCCTGATTGTTGTCTATAAGAAAACTCCCATTGAATGTAAAAAACATTTGGTCAATGCATAACTCAGTTAATTTCAAATAATCTTCTTTGATCTCTCTGTCTATCTTGTTTTTTCTTTAATCAATGTGTTCAATATCTCCAAAGTTTTTTGTTTCGGTACATTTGTGAATAGTGAAACTACATCAAACGAAACCAACCTATCTGTGGGTTCAATTTCCACTTTTTCTAATTTCTTAACTAATTCCAATGAATTTTCAATCTGCAGACTTTCAAAATTATTAATTCTTTTAAATTGATTATTCAGCCATTGTCGAAATTTTGTAGTTTGGTGATCCAATATTGTTAATTATTGGCCTCATTTGTTTCCGGTTTGTGAATTTTTGGAAGTCCATGTATAATTAGGGTTTCTTGGGTTGCTTACTTTTAATTGAAATTTTTCTTTCTTGGATAGAATTTTAACATTTTTAAAACAGTTTTCCACTTTTTTTATGGTTTTGGTAGGGGGTCATTCTTAATTTTTTCATACTCTTTTTCTTTCAAAAGTTCTTCCATTCTATTTTGATAATCTTCTTTGTCCAGAATTATAACTTGGTACCCTTATCTTATATTATTTCAAAATATATTTGAGAAGTTTAATATTAAATTAGCACCAAAAAATAACTACAGTTTAAA
Source organism: Diploptera punctata (assembly GCA_030220185.1). Taxonomy (NCBI): domain Eukaryota; kingdom Metazoa; phylum Arthropoda; class Insecta; order Blattodea; family Blaberidae; genus Diploptera; species Diploptera punctata. Next base: position 141,336 of record JASPKZ010007912.1, read on the forward strand.
TAAACTAATAAAAACCAACAAAAATGAAAAAACTGATAAAAATAAAAAGCTCAGGAATATATCAAATTGAATGCATGTGTTGTTGAAAAGATATATATAGGGAAAACAAAAAGAAACCTAAAATTAGAACCAAAGAACACATAAGAAATATTAAAAATGGAGAAATTGAAAAATCTGGCAGTTGCTGCTCATGTTTGGTCTGAAAAACATAATATAAATTCAGACACTAAATTATTAAAACAGTTAGAAAATACAAACGAGCTGACTATTTGGGAAAAAATTTATATTCAGAAGAACAGAAAACAGAGTTATGAATTTTGATATTCCGATGGAGGGTGACCTTGTTTGGAGGTCTTTGGCCAACACAAAGGATGGAGCTGACATCGACATCCAGGTGGTGCAACATAATGCCACATAAATAAAAACCAGTCTGGGAAAGCTGAAGATAAAACAGAGAATTGTTTTGAAACATGTCCAAGAACAAATCAACATTAATATTGAGGTAAGATGTCCAGACCAAAAATAATATAATTAAAACTAAGATTGTTTATTTTTTATTATTTCACTCACCTCATACTTCGTACGAAATAATAAAAAATAAACAATATTAAAGAACCTCATAGTGTTATTTCCTATCTACATAACTTAATAAAACTAAGACTCAAAACTAAGATTTATTCCCCAAAATTTAGTTTTACCTGTGTTAAAATCTGATATATGTATGGTGACATAAGGCCTTTCCTGATGCCTCTCACTTGCAGTACGCATAACTTCTGGTGGTATGCTTGGCCAGCGAAATCATTTACTGGATGCTGGTCCAAACCACATCATCTCCACCACACACCAGACTTTGAATTCTGAAGAAAAAAAAAGCATAAACAAAAATAAAAAACTTTTTTAAAACACATTCTTAATTCTAACCCAGATATTCACTGAGATTCTCCGATTGTTTATTATCCTCAGCTAACTGAATCCAATTCAAATTTTTCTTCACTAAGATCAATGTGAAAGTCCACTTCCATTTATGTCTGTTTTCCTTTAGTGCTTCCAAATATGAACATCATCTTCCCATTTATGCCAGTGCTTCCACTGCCACCCATTTAACTATATAAGTTTCCATGTATAGACTGACACGTTATTTATAACATTATGTCTAAATTAAATATTTCTCAATTATAAAAGGAGTAGATGCTATTTATTATTTTATTTAATGCTACTCTTTAACAGCTAAGGTCATTAGTAGGGCAACCTTCTCATGAAGGTTGAAACATTGCTTGCATATATGAAAATGTATGACTTAGAAAACGGATTAAATAAAAGCAATTCATTAGGGCATTTTTTTAACCTTTTAGGGGTCATTTTTTGGCAATTTTTAGCATTTTTTACACTTTTCTGGAAGGCTGTGACATTATTTGATTTGAGATTTTTTATTATAATATAGTATTTTTCCTTGTCAATACAATTTCTTGGAATTAAGTAGATGTTTTGCTAACTACTCCCCTATTTTTCAAGGTATGTGCATAATGAACCTGCCCACTTCTAAGAATTTTATTCAATTTCTTAGAGCTTATGCTAGCTTCTACCCCTATTTTTCAAGGAATCTGCTTAATGGACATGCTCACATTCCTATTGTTATGCTGTTAAGTGAGGTGGTCAGTTGTTCCCAGCCATCTGTATGAACAGGTTAAGAGCAAAATGCCTAAAGTAAAGGAAAGTGATAATGTTAAATTAAGCATTTGTTTCAAACTATGGAGAAAATATTTTAACAGATTGTCGTACTTTATTCTGCAAGGTTTGCAATGTGAGAGAAAAAAAAGTGTACAGTAGAACAACACACGTCACGGTGGAAACATGAACATGGTCTGCAGCGACTTGAAAATAAATCCAGTGTAAACTTACAGCAAATGCTTCTGGGGGAAACTTGTTCAATGTTTTTGCCATTTCGTGAGAAACTATGTGAAGCTTTTCTATCTGCTGATATTCCACTTCACAAATTGAATCATCCTAAGGTGTGAACTTTCTTAGAAGAGGAGACCAGAAAATTAATTCCAGATCCCAGAACATTGAGAAGAATCTACTTAGCTCGGTGCTATGACAAAACTTTGCAAAAAATAAGAGAAAGGATTGGAAAAACAAAATGTATTTGTATCCATTGACGAGACAACAGACTCTATGGGCCGTTATGTAGCGAATGTTATTGTTGGAGTTTTAGAAGCACACAGCCCTGAAGAACAATTTTTACTACAAAGTGGTCAAAGTCAACAATCAGCTTAGCATTTTGACCATGCATTGAGAATACTTTGGCCTGATGAAATTCCAATGTATTGCTTTTTATAACAGATGCAGCACTCTACATGATGAAAGCAGCTGCTTCTTTAAGTGCAGGGGTGGGGCAGGCTGGTATCCAAAAATGGGGCATGTAATCGTGTTTAGGGCGCATGTATTACACTGGGGTCGCAGAATAAGTACATGCAAATTTCTCCCCAAAGTGGATAAATTAATGGATGCATGAAGAAAGTATTCTTGAAAAGCCCCCTCTCGAATTTTAGCATTCAAAACAGAAGCTCCAGAAATCCAATTGCTCCTTTCACCTGTTTTGACTAGATGGGGAACATGGCTCCAAGCTTGCAGTTATATTGCAAGAATTTTGACGTTGTGAAGCTTCTTTTGATAATGGTGAGTCTGAGTCAATAAAAAGGCGCAAGAACTGCTAGCTGATAAAGAAATTGCTGGTAAACTTTCTTACATAAATACTAATTTTGGATTCCTTCCTGATGCCATAACTTCACTGGAAAAATCCAAAGTGACATTAGTGGAACAGCTACAAATGGTGGGTAAAGCGGTGAATTATTTGAGCCGTGCATGTGGTAAAGTGGTGATACAGTATCAATGAAAATGAAGAAGTGTATAACCAAGAACACAACATTGTGTTCAATTGACAGAGCTTTGTCTGGTGAAAATTTTTCTCTTGCTGACCGTGAGTTAAATCCAGGAGATATTCGATGTTTTTATTATTAATTTCATACATCTGAATGATGGATAAATCATATTTAAAGAGAAAAATTATATGCTCAGACCGGGACTTGAATCCGGGACCCTTGGTTTTCTAGTAAGTCCCGGTCTGAGCGTATAATTTTTCTCTTTAAATATGATTTATCCATCATTGAGAGGTATGAAATTAATAATAAAAACATCGAAAATAGCCGTACTGGCATTTATAATCTAATGTGTAATTCCCAAATATGTCTTCTTAATATACGAGCCGCCATTTGCAAAGATAGAAGCAAAGGCTTCAAAGCATTTGGTGGGCGGGAATTACAACGTATATAGAGAAAGATTTGCATTTAGATCGGTACTTGCTCAGGTAGCTCAAATGGTAGAGCACTTGGACTAGAAAACCAAGGGTCCCGGGTTCAAGTCCCGGTCTGAGCGTATAATTTTTCTCTTTAAATATGATTTATCCAGGAGATATTGCTTGCTTCAATATGCTTTGATTGTTTCCATTGAAGTAGAGAGGAGCTTTTCCATTTTTAAGTCAGTACTAGCAGACAATAGACAATCATTTATGTTTTAGAATCTCCACCAAGGTTTGATTTATTAACTGCAATTCAAAATTGTAAAAGTGCACTGTGTAATTGAAATGGATTTTCTGTAATAAAAGGTCCTGTAATATGTATTTTTTAATACTTCTTTTAATATTTTGACATTAAGTTAAATTTTATGTAATACAGTAATCAAGTAAGTACTTAATCTAATAAATAGTATTTTTATTGCTAATATTAATTTTTATTGGTCATTTTTTTTATTTTATTGATCATTTTTAGGTCATAAATGCACTTTTTAACCTATTTATAGGTCATTAAATGCCTTGCCCGAGCCATTAGTTTCACTATTCAAATCCAGGTAGTGTGAAAGGGCTGACAAATTTTGCCCAGATGCCTTTTTAAGCTTGAGATTATTCACTTGCCATAAATTTATGATAAAGGGCACACTGATTCAGTTCTCTTCCAAAGGAACTCATACACATCCCCTGAGATACCCATCAATCCCAGTTGGGTTTGAACCTACAAATCTTCGAATCAGAGGCAAGAACAGTAATCACTAGTCTATCAGAACCAACTGCAGTTATGTGGATTAGCACATCTGCAAATATTCCAATTTATATGTCTTTTAAATATTACATTTTTAATATTAAATTATATGTCTTTATTATCACTTTCAGTTTGATAGCAAGATCCGTTAAAATATGTTGAACTATGTTGGGTAGTTATTGTGCATTTGAGAAAGGCCTCCAGGTGTTAATTTTCATTCCAATTTATTATCTATGCAGTATAGAAGAAAAAGGATATGAGGGAGGTAATAAAAACATTAATTTAAACCTCATAGTGTTCTTTCCCTGTGAAAGTTAAATAAGGAATTCTAGACTTTGCTTCACCATCACATGGGGACAGCATTTGATTTCTTTGTGCATTAAATGATATATTTACCTTCACAAAACAGTAATTGCCCAATAACTCAATTTTGGACTTTTGTTGCTTGGCTGGTTTTTGAAATAAACGATTCAATTCATGGTGAACATATATCATTTGTAACTATATGTACATAAAGAGAAAAAAATATGTAATTTCATACAATATTACAGTTAGTGATCAGCAACATATGAGGTGAAAAGAATAAAACTGAGCTTATACTTACACATTATTTATTAAATATACACTTCTCTTCATAATATGAAAAATCAAAATGTATACACTTTCAGAATATATTCCTATTCGTAAGGATAAAATAAAGTTTATTCTCCATCTGATAAGGGTCAAACTCAACACTTTAATGTGATAGTGTGATTAGTGGCAGAATTTCAGTTTATGAAGACCGAGAGCTACGCCGGCGGTAGCATTGCTGCCGAAAGAGTTACACATGCTGGACAGATCGAAGGCGATAAGCCAGACGAAAAAATACCTTGGTCGAAAGAGTGACGATCTTTCACCATAAAAATACAACCGTTAAGAAATGCGGACATCGGTTCCACTGGGGTAAAATAGTCCCCCATTCAGTTCTCCAGGCAGGTACTATTTCAGGGAATCCATGCCAAAGGCTCAAATACAGGGACATGTTCCTAGGAACATGGAATGTTAGGACTCTGAAGTTTGGAATTCCTAAAAAGTTAGTTTGACTTATACAAATGTGTCTAAATGGCACAAAGAGTAGAGTGCATGAGGGCAAACAGTTTTCGGATACTTTTGAAATTCACATTTAGTTACTATTCACTTTTTTTATATATTAAATTTGGGAATTTTTAACATTATGAGGTTCAATTAATAATAATTAAATGAATCGTGATTTCTTCTTACCTCATACTTCTATGTTTTTTTAAACACAGCACTGCAGTATCGGCGACACGTCGTCATCATCAGCTGTTTTCACGACAGTTGTGAAAACAGCTGATGACGACGACGTGTCGCCGATACTGCAGTGCTGTGTTTAAAAAAACATAGAAGTATGAGGTAAGAAGAAATCGCGATTCATTATTTAATTATTATTACTATTCACTATTCAATTTTGTATTAGAGCATGGCATCAAAACTTTGGAGAATGAAGAAGGCCTGCAACTCAATGGTATTAATAGGCTGTTAGTTTATGCTGATGATGTATTATTGAGCGATAACAAAGAGATACTAAGGGACAACACACACACACTATTGAGTAACACTAAGATATTGGGACTGGAAATAAACATCAAAAACTAAATATATGTTCACACATAGAAATGTGTTATATAATAGAAATAGACAACTAATGGCAAATTAAGGAAATTTTGAAGAAGTGGCTGATTTCAAACATCATCATCCAGGGATTAAGCCTGTTGGCTCGTTCCGGTTTCATGAAAGCTAGAATTGTTAAAATTGTCCAGACCATCTTCTGTGTGGGCACGTCCAATATTTCTCCTTTCGTGCGGTTTATAATTTAGCAATAATTTTGGAAATCTTTCTTTTGGCATTCTATCAATATGTTCTTTCAACGATCTAGGAACAATAATTACAAATAGTAATGAGATGCACAAAGAAATTAAACATAGGCTTGATTTGTTTATTTCACTCACCTCATACTTCATAACTCCTCCAACTGAACGTGACACAGCATTGAGAATGTCACAAATGATGTGATGAAACCCTGGGTTTGCGAGGAGTTATGAAGTATGAGGTGAGTGAAATGAAAAATAAACAATATTAAAAAACCTCATAGTCTTTTTTCCTATCTACATAACTAAAAGAGGCTTGATTTACCCACATTCTTCAAGAATTCTCTATAGAAACATAAAAGCTAGCAAAAATCCTCAAAAGACTTGATAAAACCCTAAAAATTGCCTACAGTACAAATAAGTAAATAATATAATTTCAAATAAAATAGAGGAAATGAACATATATAAAAATAAAGGAGTTTATAAATTGAAATGTAATAGTTGTGACAAATTTTATATTGGAAGAACTACTAGAAACTTCACTAGAAGATATAATGGACATTTTAGAGATTTCTTGAAGAATGAGGGTAAATCAAGTTTTTCAAAACACATAGTAGAAATAGGACACCAATTTAACACAATAGACAATGTATTATCAATCCTGCATAGAGAAAATGATACAATCGAAAATTAACATTCTCGAAGAGTTAGAAATGATCAAGGAAACCACAAACTGACACCTGTTAAACGAGGACATACCCAGTAATGAGAACCCTCTGTACAAAATCATTACAACAGTCAGTACCAAACTAAAAGCAGAAGATGAGACTTAAGTTCTCGAAAGACCTCCTACAAAACAACACTGCTGATTATTGAGGATGACTGAAATCTCAGGTACTGTTTTATATTTCTTAAAATTTTAACATAGTGAATGTAGTTTCGTAATGTATTTTAAATATCTTGAAAAACTTATGAACTTTGAAATTCCCGCGGATTTTGATTGGATCCGGAGGTTTATCAGTCCACCAACAGAGGGAAGAAGTAGTAGTTCTGATCGACATAACATCAGTGGACAAGATATTACTGAAGATGAAGCTGCCAAGGCTTCGAAACTGCAGTATAATTAGAAGACTGGATATGAGGTGAGGTATGAAGTATTTTAATTTAATCTTAACAGAAATATGCTTACCAGGATAAACTTCATGACAACTTTTTGTGTCTGAGAAACACAAAAACCCTAATTATAGCTAGCAGACACAAATTATGATGGCATGTGCAAATACATTCCATTCTATAGAAGCTAGTAGGTAAGTGTGAATTCTCAATGCCCTCAATACCAATCTAAGCATTTATGAGCGCTACATTAGTTGTGTTTAACCCCGAAATAAATTATGATGTAACATTAGTAACAAGGAAATCATATTCATTTTAAGTAAATGACTACAAATGAAAATTAAAAATAAATTAATTCAATAAATATGGATGCTAGGGGGATGGACAATGCCCCTCAGCTCCCCCTGATACTGATCGGAAATTAAAAAGGGGATCAAAAATATTAAAAGCTTCAAATCATATAATAAGTTTGACTAGGACTCCATAATCTTGCAAAAGTATATTATACGATTTTTCTATTATGAAATTAGTATATATTAAAAAAAATAAATATTAAAACAAGCTCAAGTTTATTCTTCTCGCACCAGTGATAGTATATACCTGACTGTTCCAACCAACCTCTGGGGTTAATCGACTCGGTGAAGTGGCACTTGAACTGCTGCTGGAACTAGATGAGCTTATAAGAAGACTGGATGAGTGATTTCCACCATTCACAGCATGAGAATTAGATATTCCTAGGAACAAAAATGATATGATTTATTCAAAGTGACAAAAAATTTACTTTCTGCATATATTTGAAGAGAAAATTTTTTAAAATTCATCGGAGAACATATTGTTTAAACAACTCACCTCATAGGATTCATGCTTCCATGATATCGCGATTTCAAACATAGTCATGTTCATCGTCAGCCATAACTCCGAACATGACTATGTTTGAAATCGCGATATCATGGAAGCATGAATCCTATGAGGTGAGTTGTTTAAACAATATGTTCTCCGATGAATTTTAATGATTATACCTCGTGAAAACAGCTGACGATGACGACAAAGTGTCGCCGATACTGCAGTGCTGTGTTTAAAAAAAAAAAACATAGATGTATGAGGTAAGAAAAAATCACGATTCATTTAATTATTATACCTCATAATGTTTACTTCCCAACATTAATTAAATATACCTCAATGTTTACTTCCCAACATTAATTAAATAGAATTTTTTTTGCCTAGACCGAGACTCGAACCCGGGACACTTGGCTTTCCGGGCCAAGTGCTCTACCAACTGAGCTACCAAGGCAAGTTGCGATCTAGATGCAAATTTTTCTCCTATATACGTTGTAATTCCATCGTGCCAAATGCTTGAAACCTTTGCTTCTACCTTTGCAAATGGCAGCTTCTTAGTTAAGAAGACGTTTATCGGGAATTTAACACTACTTTATAAAGCCAGTATGGCTTCTATTGACATTTTTATTATTAATTTAACACTTCTCACTGAAGGATAAATTATATTTGAAGAGAAAAATTTTCGTCTAGACCGAGACTCGAACCCAGGACCCTTGGCTTTCCGGGCCAAATGCTCTAACCAACTGATCTACCGAGGCAAGTTGCAATCTAGACGCAAATTTTTCTCTTATATACGTTGTAATTCCCTCGTGCCAAATGCTTGAAACCTTTGCTTCTATCTTTGCAAATGGCGGCTTCTTAGTTAAGACATTTATTGGGAATTTAACACTACTTTATAAAGCCAGTAGGGCTTCTATTGACATTTTTATTATTAATTTAACACTTCTCACTGAAGGATAAATTATATTTGAAGAGAAAAATTTTGGTCTAGACCGAGACTCGAACCCGGGACCCTTGGCTTTCCGGGCCAAATGCTCTACCAACTGAGCTACCGAGGCAAGTTGCAATCTAGACGCAAATTTTTCTCTTATATACGTTGTAATTCCCTCGTGCCAAATGCTTGAAACCTTTGCTTCTATCTTTGCAAATGGCGGCTTCTTAGTTAAGACATTTATTGGAAATTTAACACTAGTTTATAAAGCCAGTACGGCTTCTATTGACGTTTTTATTATTAATTTAACACTTCTCACTGAAGGATAAATTATATTTGAAGAGAAAAATTTTGGTCTATACCGAGACTCGAACCCGGGACCCTTGGCTTTCCGGGCCAAATGCTCTACCAACTGAGCTACCGAGGCAAGTTGCAATCTAGACGCAAAATTTTCTTTTATATACGTTGTAATTCCCTCGTGCCAAATGCTTGAAACCTTTGCTTCTATCTTTGCAAATGGCAGCTTCTTAGTTAAGACATTTATTGGGAATTTAACACTACTTTATAAAGCCAGTACGGCTTCTATTGATGTTTTTATTATTAATTTAACACTTCTCACTGAAGGATAAATTATATTTGAAGAGAAAAAAAAACTGGGAAATTCTAAGCCTCACGACCACGGCCAACAAGCCCAAAAAGTATTTATAGATCATAATATGCAGGTAAGATTTTTATATATGCTTTACGCGCAGAGTTTATGTAGGAGCAAAGCCGACTGTGCACACACAACCATGCACAGGAAAAACGTTATGTGCCAGTTAGGTTATCAATGAAGAATCCTGTATCTTTACAATTTAAGAATAAAAATAGGATTGTGAATTTTGAAATTCCCAGGAAAAGGTTTTGATTTACAAGTTCGTTGGTCAACCAAAAGATAGAGGGGGAAAGTTAATGATATGTTACAAATATCAGTCAAATTAATACTTATAATCATATACATACCTACAGATAAAGCTGCATCGTCATCATCAGCACTGTTATGATTCTTTGTCTCGCAGTTATCCAAGTCATCTTCATTAAGAGATGTTTTTGAAGGATCGGAGTGACCACCAATCACAGGAGGTTCAATTACAATTTGTGGTGCTTTAGTTGCATTAGCTGTAGCTTCTTTATATGCAGCTAAACTATCTCTCTGCAAAGAAAGCATAATGTTGTTTCATAATCTCTGATTTTAAAGCTGGATATTTACCCATACTTAATAATAACAGGGGTTACTTTATTTATTTAATATGTAGATTTTTAATATTTTAATTTTTATATTCACTGAAAAATGATTTAATATATTGTAGTAAGAATATTAAGAAATTCATATTTTTTATGTCATAAAAATGGTAACTGAATAATTTATTATTAAATTTGAAGAGAAAAATTTTCGCCTAGACCGGGACTCGAACCCGGGACCCTTGGCTTTCCGGGCCAAGTGCTCTACCAACTGAGCTACCGAGGCGAGTTACGATCTAGACGCAAATTTTTCTCTTATATACGTTGTAATTCCCTATCGCCAAATGCTTTTGAAACCATTGTTTCTATCTTTGCAAATGGCGGCTTCTTAGTTAAGAAGACATTTTTATTGGAAATTTAACATTACTTTAAAAGCCAGTAAGGCCTCTAATGATGTTTTTTTATTATTAATTTAACATTTCTCAATGAAAGATAAATTAAATTTGAAGAGAAAAATTTATTATTGTTTATTTTTTATTTCACTCGCCTCATACTTCTAACTCCTCGCAAACCCAGGGTTATGAAGTATGAGGTGAGTGAAATAAAAAATAAACAATATAAAAAACCTCATAGTGTTATTTCCTATCTACATAACTGAATAATTTATTGTTGAGAATAATTTTGTGGTTCTAAATAATTATAGAATCGGTTAAGAATTTCGAAGGGGTTTAAAAATATCAACTAATATTAGCTTTAAAGAGATTGGATAACCTGGATATAAGTCAACCAATATTACTTATAAGCCAAGATTATGACTAATCAGACATAAATGTCATAATTTGAAATAAAGGATTGTGGGAATGAGATATTTCCGGATCTAAAGAGTCTTCTAGTGGATGTCATGGCGACAAGACCTTCATAAAAACGGTTGTCCATGATTTTGATAAAAATGAACATAATATAATTTATAATTGAATAGAAAGTGCATCAATGTTTTATTTTAGGAAGTAATATTTTGAGGTTCTTTTAATTATATTATTTTGAGTCTGTATATCTTACCTCAATATTAATGTTGATTTGTTCTTGAACATGTTTTGATTGGATATCAATCATCTTCAGCATCTTGCAGAGACTGGTTGGATTTATGTTGTAAACCCTAGATGTCAGCTCCCTCCTGCGGTTGGCCAAAGAACTTCCAAATGAGGTCACGTTCCATCGATATTTCGAAATTCATAACTCTGTTTTCGTTCTTCCGAATAAAGATTTTTTTTCCCCAAGTAGTCAGCTCTTTTGTATTTTCTAACTGTTTTAATAATTTAGTGTCCAAATTTATATTATGTTTTTCGGACCAAACGAGCAGCAGCAGCAGATTTTTCTATTTCCCCATTTTTAATATTTCTTATGTGTTCTTTCGTTCTAATTTGTAGGTTTCTTTTTGTTTTTCCTATAGACAGTAAAACTTGTTTAATCCGGAACGTGAATAATGCAGAAATCTGTCCAATATGAACAAATTTATTGGTCCCAGCGAAATAATAGTAATTTTATGTGTATTTATTTCGCATAAAATGGAATCTGTCCAACACTGAAATGGAAGGATATTTCTACACAATTCATGATTTTTATAAAGCGGAAAGACAGAGATATACATTAGTTTCCACTTCATTGAATTCCCGTAAGGCAAAAAAATAATAAGAAATGATTCCTGCCGCCGGGTGAAGTAGATATTCTATCTGTACTTGAAATTTTATTTCGGCCTTACTGCACACCTGTTATGCGAAATACAGATACCTGTCTTAAAAATAACCATTGCACTGTAAAATCTTAAATTAATTAAAGTTCTGAGACCAATCTTTCACAGGTAGCACTCGGAATTTATGGAATAAAGATGGCTAAAACGTATGTATCATTGTCATTAAACAAAAAAGTGAAAGTGATTGAAGATAAATCTCCAAATTTCCGGACCAATGCTGTTGTCAAATCCCAAGAGAATAACAATTTCAAGGTATATTCAGGTTGGCTGGACAGTTTTAAAAGATGACACAATGTAGTGTGGAATGAAATTTGCGGGTAATCAAAGGATGTGGACAAAAGTCTAATTAGTGAGCGGAAACCGAAACTGCATACTTTCACTTCAGGATACGTGCCTAAGAGACATTTTTAAAGCTGATGAAACGGGTCTCTCTGCGGTACTCTATAATCTAAGATTATTAATAAGTTTTAGTTTTTTTATAATGCAGAATTTTGTCTAACATGGAATATATATATATATATATATATATATATGGTCCCATGTGATTCTGCTTTGAGCGAGTTTTACTGTATATCTTTTCACAACCCATACATTCAATTTGATATATTCCTGATTTTTTTATTTTTATTAGTTTATTTAAACTGGTTATTTTTCGGTGCTAATTTAATATTAAACTCCACAAATATCTTTTGGAATTTATTGTGTGCCCAAGGGTGATATGTGAATTTCCTGTATTTTTTCATAGGTGGCTTTTCTTTTTCAAGAGTACTTTTGTTGATCTTTTTTTTTCCTTATACTTTTCTATCCTTTTGTGTACCATTTTTTCATCAAACCCATTTTCCCTTGCTAGTTGATTATGTGTTTTTTCTCCTGTTTGAAATCTTCTTCATTTAAGGGTAAATTTACCAATCTATGAGTTAAACTATTAAAGGCTGCCAATTTATGTCCAATTGGATTGAACCCTGTTAATTTAATAAAAATTTCCATATGAGTTTCTTTCCTATGAATCCCAAAATCAATTTTTCTTTTTTCTTCGTTCTAACCAATTTAAGATCCAAAAAAAGGTATGTGTTTATTTTTCTACATTTCTTTGGTAAATCTGATGATTGTAAATTTAACAGTTTTAGGGAATCTTGTACATGTTTTTCTTTACAATACAAATTATATCATCTACATATCAGCTCCAAAATTTGAACATTGTGGGATGTGCTTTAGTGATTTTACATTCAAAATTGCTCATAAATAAATTTGCCAGGAAAGGTGATAATGGGTTTCCCATTGAGAGCCCTGATTTTTTGTCTATTACATTCAATGGGAATTTCTATAGACAAAAATCAGGACTCTCAATGGGAAACCCATTATCGCCTTTCCTGGCAAATTTATTTATGAGTGATTTTGAATGTAAAATCACTGAAGCACATCCCACAATGTTTAAATTTTGGAGCAGATATGTAGCTGATATAATTTGTATTGTAAAAGAAAAATATGTACGAGATTCCCTAAAACTGTTAAATTTACAGAGTACAAACATCAAATTTACTGAAGAAATAGAAGAAAATAAACACATACCTTTTTTTGGATCTTAAATTGGTTAGAAACGAAGAAAAAAGAAAAACTGAATTTGGGATTCATCATGCCGCAGCGTAGTGGTTAAGGCACTGAGCTACAAGCCGGAGGGTCGAGGGTTCAAGTCCCGTTGAGGTCAGGATTTTTAAACTGACCCAAACCCTCTGGCGGCACTATGGCTCAGCCTCAGCCTCTAATGGAAACGAGTACCAGACGCTTGTTCTGGGGGTAAAGGTGGCCGTCATGCAGAGCTGACATAAAGTGCCGATTGTCTACAAAAAGTGGGAGCCTTAACCTCCTACTACCCCAAGGGCCTCCGGGTCTGTTGTGGGATCACTTTACTTTACTTTAGGAAAGAAACTCAAAATTTTATTAAATCAACATGGTTCAATCCAATTGGACATAAATTGGCAGCCTTTAATAGTTTGGTAAATTTACCCTTAAACGAAGAAGATTTCAAACAGGAGAAAAAACACATAATCAAACTAGCAAGAGAAAATAGGTTTGATGAAAAAACTGGTACACAAAAGTATAAGAAACAAAAAATGATCAACAAAAGTACTCTTGACAAAGAAAAACCACTTATGAAAAATACAGGAAATTCACATATCACCCTTGGGCACACAATAAATTCCAAAAGATATTTGAGAAGTTTAATATTAAATTAGCACCGAAAAATAACCACAGTTTAAATGAACTAATAAAAACCAACAAAAATGAAAAAAAAAACTGATAAAAATAAAAACATCAGGTATATATCAAATTGAATGTATGGGCTGTGAAAAGATATACATAGGAAATACAAAAAGAAACCTAAAAATTAGAACCAAAGAACGCATAAGAAATACTGAAAATAGGGAAATAGAAAAATCTGCAGCTGCTGCTCATGTTTGGTCTAAAAACATAATATAAATATGGACACTAAATTATTAAAACAGTTAGAAAATACAGAAGAGCTGACTATTTGGGAAAAAATCTTTACTCAGAAGAACAAAAAACAGAATTATGAATTTCAAAATACCAACAGAATGTTACCTCGTTTGGAGAGAGCTGACATCGACATCCAGGGTTTACAACATAAACCCAACTATCAAGATGCTGAAGATGATTGATATCCAATCAAAACATGTTCAAGAACAAATAAATATTAAATTGAGATAAGATAAACAGACTCAAAATAATATAAGAAGTGCATCAATTGACTCAACATGCATTTTAATATATGAGCAGTTAATTTCAGCTCAAATTTTGAGTAATTTGATATATGACAGTTGGGTCATGATAATGGTGATGATTAGCATTTTGTAACGGTCTGAATATTAACCAACAAATAAGAAAGGTCAATATACAAGTTTCGTAAGCGTCAAAATAACTTTATTGGTGAATAAAATACCAAAATTTGATTCAAAGTTAATTTGCGATTATTATTTCGAATGATAACCAATTTTGAATCTTCCCTATGTTCCCCTGAAGGGAACCTCAAAGCCGAGGCAAAGTTAAATTGAAACCAAGACCCCCAACAATGAGATCCTACAACAAGAACCTACTACAACGACAAATCCTTCTTCATATGATCATCTCAACGTGGTCCTCATCTAAACACCTTACTTCAATTTCCAAGAAACATACAACCAATGCACAGTGAATGGATTTTTGCTCAAATTAACATTTAATTTCCAAGAAAAGTGTTGTATTTACTAGAATGCTAAGATCAAATGAAAAGATTAATTCCACAGTATAGTACATTAGAAATAACAAGCATAGCTGCTATATTTCTCTAAAAGGGAGAGAAAATATAAACAGTCAGAATTTAGAAAGGCTGCTTTGTTGCTGGACAAATCAGTTTCTATGCTTGTAGAACAGGTATGCACAAGAGGACAAAGAGAGTGAAAAAAAAGTTAAATCTTGGTTATCAAAATTAATAAACATCACATTATGAGATTTTAATTATTAGCTAGAATCAGAAATATACACCTCGGTTAACATATGTACTACAACGTATTGTTGGGCTAGCTTTTGAATTTCACAGGCGATGACGAGTCAGATCTCACTTTGTATGGTGAAAGGAGACTCATGAGTTGGCGACTCACAAATCAGAGGGCTAGGAGATATATCCTCATGCATCTATACTTCCATTTTGATAGAGTCTGTTTCTCTCGAGGCATCCAATAAAGAGTCTGGACTGATATCCAGATTATTCCTATGCTTGTATATATAAGGAGGTGCAAGGGTCTTATTGGCCAGTCATGTTCTGATAGTAGACCAGTGAAAATGTGGAAGAGCGAGAAATAAGTAAATGTGTTCTAAGTGAAACCATCAGTGAGTGTGAAGAACTGAATTATAAAATGAAAATTGTAGGAAGAGACTTTTAGCAGCAAATTATGTGTAAAATCAGTGAAATAAATAAAGTGAATTTGAAAATTTTGTGTAAACATCTGTGAAGTTAAATAAAAAAAAAATTATTTTCCATCAGTATCCCATGCTATCACCATCCAAATAAAATAAAAAAATCAATAGACTTGTGCCTCCTTCTGAGGGTTGAGTTTTGGACAAAAGCTTCAATCTATTTCGGTCATTTCATGTCTCCTTTTCCATCATTTCCATCCAATCAACCCCTCTTCTTACCTTGTTTTTCCCAACTACATTTCGATCAACCTGCTGATCTCGTTCCTCCTAATGTAAATTCTGGTTCTTGTCTTGGTATCCTTCCAGTATTCACTCTTTTAATGCGGCAAAACCATCTTATTCTATTATTCTTCTTTTCTCCTATATCTTACCCAAGTTCTACATTTCTCTTACTTTAGTATTCTGTATTCTATCTCTTCTGGTTTTTCCAAGCATGCTTCTTAAAAAAATAATCTAATTTGGATTCTACTTAAATCCTTCTTTGTTACTATTCATGTTTAAAAAATAGCAAGCTAAAAAAATATGAGGTGCATGTTTTCAATTCAAGCTAATAATAAATTTTGGTTACTATTAAATTTATTAGCATCTATGTTATTACCCCATAAAAATAATAAATTACACAATGGAACAGTGAAAACTTTATTCGAAAATATAGGCGTTCTATATGCATTTCGACCTCCTGAATTCGAAAATGATATTCAAAACATATCCACAGTTTTTGCACAAATCAATATGAGGATCACAATAATTGGACGTGTGGTGATATGAATGTTTGGATATGATTCTAGGAAAACAATCAGGATATACAAAATTTCCCTGTTTCATCTGTGAATGAGACAGTCGGGCTTGTGACAAACATTGGGAGAAAAAACAGTGGCCCCCGTTGGTTCCAGGGGACAAAAATATCAAGTGTGACCTTCTGTCTAGCAGAAAGAGACAGAATATTCTTGATAAATTAATGAGTCATTTTAACATCTTATCTCTAACTATAGTTACCGTGTTTGAAAAACATGAAATATGAGGTAAGATGTTAAAATGACTCATTAATTTATTAATTAAGAACCTCATAATGTGTTTCCCAATTTTAACTTTGAAGAATATTCTTGCCCCCATCTGCACATTAAATTAGGTATAGTGAAGCAGTTTGTCAAGGCATTACCTAAGTGTGGCAACTGTTTCAAATATCTACGTAACTATTTCCCCAAACTGTTAGATGCTAAGTTGAAGGAAACTAATGTTAGATGAAGATTTCCTTCATTCAATGAATGCCATGGAGCAAGAAGCCTGGACTCCTTTAAATGTGTGGTTCAAAACTTCCTGGAAACAATCGTATCCCAGAGTATATCGACATAGTTGAGAACATTCTTACGACATTCAAATGCTGGGATACTCAATGAGTGTAAAGCTACAATTTTAAAAAATAAATACCTTGCCTTTTTTCCCTCCAAACCTGGGTGCTGTAATTGAAGAACAGGATGAAAGATTTTTCATCAGGATATCAAGGACATGGATCGACAATACCAGGGAACTTGGGAATGTTCAGATGATGGGCATTTCTGCTAGATGCTTCACAGCGAGCACATGGATATTCCTCATAAGAAGAAAAGCAAGAGTCAAGCCATGACAACTAATAAAGCACGGAATGATTATTTTAGCGCTTCTTTTATACCACATTCTCTGTATGCATCTGTTCACTGTGTGTATATTTCAATATGTTGCTGTTTTAAAGTTGTATTCTACTTCTACATGATTCATCTGCCATATATATATATATATATAATATATATACATATATATATATATATATACTACTTCCATATGTGATACCATTATTGCAAAATATGCGATTTGTGCAAAAATTGTGTGTGATATGTTTTGAGTATCATTTTCGAATTCAGGAGGTCAAAATACATAAGGAACGCCTACATTTTCGAAAAAAGTTTTTGTGACCTTGCGATTTGTTGCATTGTGTTATCAAAGAATATTATGTACTATTTACTTTGTACTTGATTTCATATAAGAATTTATTGATGGAATAAGATTCAGAAACTTTCATAAAAATGCTTATTTTTCCGTCCCACACCAAAGTCGAGCAGTTTAAGCCAGAGCTATGGAATATTAACATACAGAATCTTTTCTAGGTGGTGATAAAATGTTACACATATTATCAATTAAACCCAATTACAAATTGACATCTTTTTTAATGTTTTTGTTTGGTGATTGGATTTTATTGATAATATGTGAAACAGAACTATGGGATTTGTGCGGTTTAAGTCCACAAGGAGATAGAAATTTTCTCATGGAATTTCGGCCATTATGGGACCAGTGCCCACTCTTATCATCAGAGGACCGACATATTGACCATATGTCACCCCAATATTGGCTAGATGATTGTCTATCTCTGTGATCATCACATGCGGATGTAAGCCCAGCAGTGGGCTGGTATGCGTTCTAGACATACTGCACAATGGAATTTAGTTTAGTTTTTGGTTATTATTCCACATATAACTTGTCAATCTACATCCTTCTGTCCAATTTATAACTCTTATTGCGAAGTATTTGATTAAGATTGTAAAGTTTGCAAAATAAATAATGACCCTATTTTATAGATAATCACAACAAAACTTGATATTATTGTAACGATGGTGCAGGAAGATTACCTCACTTTCTGCAGTTTCAGATGCAAATCTAGAAGTATCCAAATTATCTGTTGTTTTTGCCTTATTATTTTGATGGGCTGATTGTTTGGCTTGTCCAGTAAAATGAGCAACATCCTGCCGTCTTGCTATAAGCAATAATAAATAACAAGTGATTAACATTTCTAACCATGTTTTAATAAAATTATAGTAATGAAAGTTATTTTTACTTTCTACTATTTTAAATAGAATGGAATAACAGAAATTATACCTTAGAAAACAATGCATAGAATGACAGACAGGTGAAGACATGTTTGTCATCCATCTTTTAAAAGTAAACTGACTTTGTTAATACAGTACTATACTAAATAGAACCCAATCACCGAATGTTAGGTTCAAAAACTGATGATGTGTTTCAACAACAATGCTGCCATTCTCAAGACCGAATAATGATTAAATTAAAATATGTACAATTTTATCACTCGCTCCTAAAAAAGTAATTAAAGACATAAGTTAAATATGGGAATATGAGTATATTAAATTAATGTTGGGAAGTAAACATTATGAGGTATAATCATTAAAATTCATCGGAGAACATATTGTTTAAACAACTCACCTCATAGGATTCATGCTTCCATGATATCGTGATTTCAAACATAGTCATATGATTTATATATTAAATTTGGGAATTTTTAACATTATGAGGTTCAATTATTATTAATTATTATAGTCATATGACTATGTTTGAAATCGCGATATCATGGAAGCATGAATCCTATGAGATGAGTTGTTTAAACAATATGTTCTCCGATGAATTTTAATGGGAATATGAGGTTATTAATTCAATGAATGAATGAATGAGTTAATTCTTGTTTGTGGAGGAGTTATGAAGTATGAGGTGAGTGAAATAAAAAATAAACAATATTAAAAAACCTCATAGTGTTATTTCCTATCTACATAACTTAATAGAGTTAATTCTTATCTCACATCATATTTCATGTTATTTAAACATAATATCGGCTGAGAATGAGAGGAATTTCCTCTTGAAAACTGCAGTTCCAGTGTTTAAAAAAACACTCATTCATTCATTGAAATTAACTCGGAAGTCCATAAAGGAAAAACAAATTCAAAACGGCAGAAATAACCTCAAATTTTAATGAAGAATTATTTGGCCTTAAGAAAAAAATTAATAAAATGATTTAAGAGAAAAAAGAAGGAAAAATTAAAAATGTGAGGTGAGTGATAAAAACTGTACATATAAATAATGTAATAAGTTTGGAAATTTTAACATTATGAGGTTTCATTAATAAGAAACAAATGAATTGTGAATTCTTCTTACCTCATACATCTATGTTTTTTTAAACATAGCACTACAGTATCGGAGAACCATCTTCTCCATTATCAGCTGTTTTCACGACTCAATTCTTTCTTTTGCTGGTAATTATCTAAACTGCCATCTGATGTACTTTTGAAGGAGTAATTTTCTAAACTGCCATCTGGTGTATTTTTGAAGAACTTTGTAATCAAGCTTGGTTCGTCCAGAATCTCGAAGTTCATGGTTCTAGTATGTTTTTTTTAATATATATCTGTATCTTTTGAAACATCTACCTAAACCTTTGGAATTTACAGTTTGGGAAAAGATATGTATTAAAAAAACCATACTAGAACCATGAACTTCGAGATTCCGGATGAACCAAGCTTGATTACAAAGTTCTTCAAAAAATACAACAGATGGCAGTTTAGAAAATTACTCCTTCAAAAGTACACCAGATGGCAGTTTGGATAATTACTGGCAAAAGAAAAAAATTGACAGTCATGAAAACAGCTGATGATGGAGAAGATGGTTCTCCAATACTGCGGTGCTGTGTTTAAAAAAAAGTTATGAGGTAAGAAGAATTCACGATTCATTTGATTAATATTAATCCCTAAGAGTAATTAAATTAAAAATCTATTCTAACTTAAAGGAAACACACAATCAAAATGCTATCTTATGTCACATGACTTGCAATGATGGTTTGCCACCACAGCTACTTTTTCCCTTTCCAAGGAAGAGGGCCTTTGTCATCATTCATGATTCTAAAAGTAGAGGACACGAGGATCAAGAAGTTGAAACACATATCAATGGAGGTTATTTTATTTTTACTGGCTGACATTGCAATGAAGTTTTCAAGCCCAGAAAATTTTTTATCTCATTGTAATAACCACAGGCTTATACAATGCATCTCACTCAACCTGTGGCCTGCTAGGGGAAGAGTGACTACATACAGTGATTCATCAACTCGCATCGGCCAGGCACATCAACTGCATGGCACTGCTCTCACTTTATTGGTTTAATATATAACAGTTTCATACCTTGTCATACTGTGCTCTTCGAAATACCAGTTTCTTGGCCAAGTTGCCTTAGAGATTTTCTTGACTTATTGTCACCACTATACTGGCTGTATGATCCATCTTCTACCTCTGTGATCAACACACGTGGATGTAATGTGAGCCTGGCAGCCGGCTGGTAGGCCAAGGGCTCCTAGGCCTGTTGCACCATGGAGTTTTTTTATGTCCTAATCTTTCTCCTATTTCACCTATTTATCCTCAGTCAGCACACATTTTGTTAACCTTGGTTTCTAATTGAGCACAGAACCCGTTTTTCTAAATTTGTTTACAAGTCGTCAAATGGTCTCTCTATTTGGAGGATTTACCCTCGATATTGTGTTCTGAACCATCTTACAACTTCTCTGCAACACTCGGTTTTTCACATAATTATCATACATAAGATCCTGAGTGACATTTTTCTCAGGGTTTTTCCTCGCCTGTAAGACATCATCTGGCCATCATCATCATCCACGGTGTGGAAAGCAATGGGAAGCTGCCACACCTATAATGCCCTAGTAAAGCTGCAAAGCATAGAATATGAAGGATCTGCCTGGGGCAGAACTTTATAGAATAGAATTGTATATAAATACCCTATGCTGTGAACACAGAACGAGGCATAACAATAACTATGAACTAACAACACTATAGAACTTAATTAAGTGCTTAATTTTACTTTATAACATGTTACAACACGAGAATACGGTATTGCAGTAGAACGCATGTTTCACCTTACAAGCATGAAGCTTGACTGACTCACTCAGCCAGGTGCCAGGCATCAGTCACACTGCATGGGCAGCGCAAGTTGATGTCTCACTGTCTGCAATATCACTTTTTTCCCCGCTAGAGGCCAAAGTCGAGTGAGACACATTGTACATTTAATGCCTGTAACTCCTTATATCAATGATTTCGTCTATTTGAGTGTGTGTTCAATTATATTATAATGAACCTAGGGACCAGAAATATGTTTTCTAATCAGATGGAGGGCTGCACATTAAAAATAAGAGAGATTCTCCTACGAAAATTGTAATCAATAAGTACACTTTAGTTACTACTTATGAAAGCTGAAGAGGAATAGAGGAGGGAGAAGTAATTTCATTAATCTTGCCCTTGGTCACATAGCATGGTGCAATTTAAAAAACCTTTCTCTTGTTAGTAGGGGTCATTTGATGGATGAATATGCTTAATCATAACGCAGAATTAATTTAAAAAGTGCATGACTAACACAATGCTTAACAGTTTCATATATTATGCTATGCTATAAAAAGTGATACGCCATAAAAGGAATGACAAATCTTAAAATCTTTTTAAAAAATTGTTTAATGGAAAAATAACTCTTAAATCACATTACAATAACTGAGAACTTTCCAAGCCATATGATATCGCTTGGAGGGTCGCATTCGGCTGTGGGCTGGGATTTGAACAGCCCTGGTCTATTTCATATGTAAATCCCAAATTATTTTTTTAAATTAATTTTAATTAATCCCACTTTTTTTGGGGAAATGTTTTGTAATGCTACAGCATTTCTAGCTACAACCATTAAATAAATCACCAAAGAAAATTGTAACTACTACATGCATTGTACTATTTTATGTTGTAATTTTCATTTAACTTTTTTAAGTATTTAATAAATTCTAATTTACAATCATTACAAGAAGATTTGTGACTTCTCTTGCACTAAAGAAAAGTAACATGAAGACCTCCTTTGCTATAGTCTGTGATAATATAATGTATCCTACATTATATTAACAAAGTAGTGAAATTTATTTCTAAGCACATATAAAGCCACCAACAATTAGTAAATGTTTTAAAATTACAAATAAAGTTATTGATAAAGGTAATTATTTGTATCTTACCTGTGGGCTGCGGTCGATAACGAAGAAAACCATCTTTAGTACCATTCAAATAGTACTGCACACTCTGCTTTAATTTAGTAGCTCTTTTATCAGATGAAGAACCAAAAACTTGAACTGCCACAGAATCCAGATTGTCAATGGAAGGCAAACCTTTCACAAATGCAGCTACAGTCATAACCAAAGTTTCAACAGGGATCTGAAAAAAAAAAAAAAAACTTTTAGAAATTCATAACGTGGTGCATAACTTTCAAAGTAATGCTGAAAAAAACCTCACGAAGGAAAGATCACCTTCAAGTCTTTTTCCTGAGCTGAGAAGCTTGTACTTGCATCATCAGTGCATTGAGTGAGATGGATTAGTTAGTAGAACTTATCTCCAATAGATGTCTTATCTTTCAAGCCTAGAACCCCATTCTAGATGAACGTGATTTTTCAAACCTAGCAGAGGTTCAAATACCAAGAAATTCTTCCACAAATCTTGAACAGTTTGACTTAGTCTCTCATTCCCTTTTATAAAACACTTATGTAATTTACGTGAACATTATTTAAGAGTGTACTTGACAAACAAGAATTGACAATAGTTTAACATTATTATAATAATTCTATTATTACATTTTTTTCCACATACTGATTCAGTTTATTTTATAAAATAATTACAAAAAATATATCCAATAAAATACTGGGTGTCCCAATAAGAATGCCAGATTTAAATTGGCCACCATTTTTTTTACTATGAGGTTGGCAGCACTCTACCTATACTTTTTGTTTTCTATATTTCTTGCAGTTACTGGATATGGAGCATTACACTGCTGAACAATGAGTTTTAATTGTGAAAACTCATCAGAATGATGAGTGTTATGCTCAAACTGTTTGAATGCTTCGTGCACTCTTAAGCTGGAATAATGCACCTAATGAGTCAACTGTTCAGAGGCTGATAATGAAATTCGAGGCAATAGGGAACACTGCAAACATTCCAACACCCGAACGTACTCATTGTACGCGGTCTGTTCAGAACATCATCATTGTGAGAGGTAGTGTTCAAGTGAGTCCGAACAAATCCATTCGACGTTCACAGCAATTAGGCATTTCAAGAAGCTAATTGCAGAGGATTCTCAAGAAAGATCGGCACATGCATGCATTTAAAATGCAGTTAACCCAAGAACTGAAACCAACAGACCATTTGCAACGAAGAAAGTTTGTTCAGTGGATTCTTGAGAGGCAACATGCAGACCACAACTTTGCCAACAAAATTATCTTTAGTGACAAGGCTCATTTTCATTTCATCTTTCAGGCTTCGTAAACAGAACTGTCGCATTTGGGGACCTAATAAATTATTGAAAAGGGTATTACACCCTCAACAAGTGACTGTTTGGTGTGGACTTAGGGCCAGTGGAGTAATAGGGCCTTACTTTTTCGAAGATGACGATGGTAATGCCACAACAATTGATGGAGAATGTTACCGTAATATGGTTAGAATTTCTTGTGGCCTTATTTGGATGACACTGATTACGAACAATTGTGGTTCCAGCAAGATGGGGCTACATGCCATACCTCCAACGAGACTATTCATCTGTTGCATGAGAAATTTCCAAACCAAGTCCTTTCGTGCAGAGGTGACCAAAACTGGACACCAAGGTCATGTGACCTGACACCGTGCAACTTCTTTCTTTGGGGGTTTCTCAAATCACAGGTTTATGAACACAATCCCTGAACCATATAAAACCTGAAGCAGGAAATTCAACATGTCAGCGCCGAACTCCAGGCGCAAGACTGTGCAAAGTAATCACAAATTTCATGGACAGAGTCACTAGCTGCAGAGCATCTCGTGGTGGACATATGCCAGATGTCATTTTCCATATTTAAATCGGAACGTGTGCCCTTTGTGTTCATGTATGAATATATGTCATTTCTTTCAAATATAGTTTATTTTGTGCATTATTAAATCCGGCATCCTTATTGGGACACCCTATATGTTTCAGAAAAAAACAAGTCAAAGATATTTCATTTGGTGACATGTTTCCTACAATATTGCCTTTTCACAAAAATTTATTTATTTACTTACATGTTGCTGAATATACCAAATTTAGCGTCTTATGATTTTTTTAAGATGCTAATTTGAATTTAACACTATAATTTTGCAATTATAAGATACAACTACTGTATATTAAATGACACATTACACACCTGTACACAGGAGGTAAAGGATATGAAGTGCATCAAAGTATGAAATTTTAAAAATGAAGGTAATTGGTCTTATAATGATATTGTGAAAAGAAAAATTAATGTGTGAACCAGGAATCGAACCATGGACCTCTAGTTCTCCAGACTAGTGTGCAGCCCATTATACCATTCCACACCTGACACAAACATTAACAATTCTTTCACATATACAAATCTATAATTCTCGTTTCGTCCGCTGTCAGGTAGATGACACTGCCATCATTATCATAAGTAATGCCACGAGTGATTTCCAATTTATCTAGAGAATTTGGAAATCAAGAGTGGCATTTGTTAGGACTATTTAACAAATAAAATTAAGCTGTTTACTCACAAATCATTGTTTCACTATAGTTATTTTAAAATATTTATATATTTAATGTAAACGGCGATGTTTGAAAACAAATCAGAAATGTGAGGTTATGTTCATTCACTGCTGCTTGATCATATTATTTATTGCCAAATAAGATCGCAATATTGTAAGAGTGCACCCAAGTGGAGAAATAATGAAACACATCAAACTATATCATAATCAACATTACGGGTTATTCATTTATTTTTTTAGTAAACAACTCAGTAAAATCAAGGAATCTTTTCATTATTTGCTATATTCAATGTATTTGTTGGAGAAAAATAATGTGTTGACCTGTTCCGAACATTAAAAAGGAGGAGCTTTCTTTATCACAAAAGCAGGAGCTGATAAAGAGAAATTGATAAAGAGTGAGGTGAAACATGACTGTCATTGGTTGTAAAACAATATTCATTGAAATGTGATTGGTCATTGACTAGCATTTGTGGCATGAGTTAAATAGTCATTATAATTACTTATTTTAGGAATTCTCACTATGAGGTATATTCATTAAGGTAGAATTTTTTATCACTCACCTCATATTGTTCTTCTTATTTGACTATAAACTAGTTTTGGAACATAGTTTCTGTTCCATCCTCAGTATCGTCACGACCGTTGTTCTGTCGTCTAGAAGAGCTGTCCTTCGCTCCTTCCATTGGCTGACTGAAAAACCTCGAAACCAGGTCATTATCACCAGGAATTTCAAAGTTCATCAATTTCTTCTTTTCGCTCTTTTGAATGTAGATCTTTTCCCAAACAGTAAGTTCTTTTGGTATTTCTATTAGTTTTAATAATTTAGCTTCTTTCTCGATAAGATGTTTTCAGACCATGCATGGGCAGCCACTGCAGATTTTTCTACTTCCCCTTTCTTGACATTCCTGAGATGTTCTTACATTCTAATTTTCAAATTTCTCTTAGTTTTTCCTATGTAGAATTTCTCACATTCTTCACATTTAATTTGATAAATCCCTGATTTGTTTTCTTCTTTAATTTTTTTCATTCTTAGTAGGTCTAACTAGTTTATAGTCAAATAAGAACAATATGAGGTGAGTGATAAAAAATTCTACCTTAAAGTCATTATAATATGATCCATTATTGGAACTGTGTTGAAATAACAGTATTGGAAAATGTTAAATAATTGGTCTGTTTATTCTTACCTCTTATGGTCGTTTTTGTTGAACATATGTTTCAAGGCTTCTGAGCCTTAATATCTTCATTATTAAATAAATCTCTTAATGTCACTTCCTATTGTATTTTTTAAAATATGAAATTTTAACTGATTTTTTTATGAATGATTAGTTTATATCCAGATATTTTTGATGAAAAGATTACTAAATATATTTCTAATATGGTAACAATTGGTACAGTTTTGATCACTATCCAGATATGTTTCCTAGGTAAGTTTTTTTTTTAGATAATATGAGTTAGATATGCATATGTTACGATAATTTTTGTATTGTTCAATATTGAGTTTTTATATTTTGTCATGTATTTGAAAGTCTTGCACGTAACATACTGCTGTCTGAATGTTGCCAGTTATGTCATTAAAAGTACAGAATTGCACACCTGCATCCTGTTTGTTCCAGAAAGAAAGGGGAACCACTAGTATTTTGAATATGTCAGCATTTATTCACAAGTTTGTAGTATTGTTAATATCCTTGTATGACTTCAATGGCATCCAATCCAAAGTATTTAGAAATGATGTAATGTAATGTTCGATTCGTTGCTTATATTCCCCCTCTTAGATAATGCATGTTACAGTAATGCCAACATAATTCTTTTTTAAGTTATGTAGATAGGAAATAACACTATGAGGTTCTTTAATATTGTTTATTTTTTATCATTTCACTCACCTCATACTTCATAATATGAAGTATGAGGTGAGTGAAATGATAAAAAATAAACAATAATTCTTTTTGTTTGTTTCACTCCTCCATGTGCACAATGGGCTTAAAAAAGGGGTACAAAGTTTTTCCTTCACGTATTAATATACAGATTATCATTAACTTTTTATTCATATTTCTGCATTAGCCTATAATGGAAAATAATTTTTTGGAAGAAACTTTAAATGTAGATGCATATTTTTGTGTGCGATAATAAAAATTCAAATACCTATAATCCTAAATAAAATTTAAATAAAATTAAGTCCATATAATGTAAGCAATTTATAAATATATAATAAATTCTCTTCATTATAAAAAATTATATTTTTTATATACTGTTCACTATTTTAGTTACCCTTTTTTATACTGACTTTCATTATTAACTTAACCCATTCGCTCCAGGTTTAAATGCGCAATGCATTTCCCTAGAAACCGCATTTAAGTCACTGTAAATTATATTGTCTATTTTCAGACATTCAAAAGGAACAAAAGATAACGATACTTGACATCACAATAAGGGTGAAGTCCAAAACACATTCCTCTACTATTCATAAACGTCAACAAAAGATTACTCTGTCAAGGGATGTACAAAATATAAAAGTAGAGTTAAGCAAGTGTACCTCGTCTTCTGAGGTAAATGGGTTAAAATAATGAGCTTATTAACATAAAAATAATATTTGAGTAATATATTTTTATAAAGTCAATAAATGCATATGTAATTTTATGTACATAGTGCTCCTAAATAATAATTCAATTACAATTTTAATTATATTATTTTTAGTCTGAACATCTTACCTCAATACTTATGCTGATTTGTTCTTGAACATGTTTCAAAACAATTCTGTTTTATCGTCAGCTTTTCCAGACTGGTTTTATTTATGTTGCATTATGTTGCACAACCTGGATGTCGATGTCAGCTCCATCCTGTGGTTGGCCAAAGAACCTCCAAACAAGGTCACGCTCCATCGGTATATCAAAATTCATAACTCTGTTTTTGTTCTTCTGAATATAAATTTTTTCCCAAATAGTCAGCTCTTTTGTATTTTCTAACTGTTTTAATAATTTAGTGTCTGAATTTATATTATGTATTTCAGACCAAACATGAGCAGCAACTGCAGATTTTTCTATTTCCCCATTTTTAATATTTCTTATGTGTTCTTTGGTTCTAATTTTTAGGTTTCTTTTTGTTTTTCCTATATATATCTTTTCACAACCCATGCATTCAATTTGATATATTCCTGATTTTTTATTTTTATCAGATTTTTCATTTTTGTTGGTCTTTATTAGTTTATTTAAACTGTAGTTATTTTTGGTGCTAATTTAATATTAAACTTCTCAAATATCTTTTGGAATTTATTATGTACCCAAGGGTGAAATGTGAATTTCCTATATTTTTTCATAGCTGGTTCATCTTTTTCAAGAGTACTTCTGTTTATCATTTTTTTTAAATACTTTTCTATCCTTTTATGTACCATTTTTTCGTCAAAGCCATTTTCTCTTGCTACTTTGATTATGTGTAATATTCAAAATAAACTATAGTCTAATTAACAAATAGAGTTAAATTTAACACCTCACTTCATAATTGTAGATTTCTAGAAGTCTAGTTTCAATAATTCTTTGTATCATTTTTCAGTTCTATCCAAATATTAATGATAAACTATAGCCCATTATATTCCAGAAAATAAGATAAATCCAATGTGCTGATATGAATATAACATCTATAAAAACAGACAGATATTTGGGGAAGTGTGACGCATAGGTTGGTTAATTTATAAGCACACAGCAGATGCTGCTGACTCAGCATAAATAAAGATTTTTGGACCTGAAGGCTTGGACACCGTAAACAGATATTTTAGATCGGAAAGTTTGAACAGTTTACAAGCCACTCAGTCCATACTTCTTTCTTACACATGGAACCTTGCAGGCCATAATAACGTGGCTCATTAGCAAACTCTATAGCAAGCAAAAACCAAATATTCAAAAAACATGTGCGTTCAGAGCAATTATAATTGCATGATCCTCAAGTTCTCTAAGAAACTCAACCAAGATCTTCCCTCAAATCATGGTTAATGTTATTCTCCCACCTCATTCTTGGTCTACCAACATTTTCCCTCTGGTTTTCGAACAAGAAGCTTTCATGCAGGTCTTTCATTTCCAATTTGTGTCACATGTCCTGCCCATCGCAACCTACGAGACTTAACTGTTCTTATATCTGGCTTCCTATAAAGACCATGTAGTTCACTGTTATGTAGTCTTCTCCATTAACCTGTCTGTTCATCTCTCTTTGGACCAAAAATGATCCTAAGAAATTTATTTTCACATACTCATAATCTCCTTACCTCCCTTAAAGTAAGAGTCCATGTTTCATATCCATAACAGTTTTATATATTTTCATTTTAACATTTTTTAAAGGAGTTAGGACGATAAGAGTCCCTGTAATGCAAAATAGCATGCACTTCCAGAGTTGGGCCTATCTTTAATTCCCTTGTGCTTATTATTCCTACTTGTGATTATTGTTCCAAGGTACTGAATTCAGCCACTTCTTCAAAATTTCCCTCATTTGTCATTGGCTGTCCATTTCCAATATATAATCTATTTCTATGTGTGATCATATATCTAGTTTTATTGATATTTACTTCCAGTCCCAATTTCTTAGCGTTACTCAATCGTCCCTGGGGGTCCGTTTATCGGGCCTCGGCTGTGCTCACAACAGCAACAGGGCACGTCCCCGGGTGGCGGATAGGGGAACGGTCGGTGGTTTGCTTGCACTCCTCCCGGCTAGGTCCAGACCGGACCTGCAGGCCATTTGTGAGGTCCTCAGGAATTGAGCGACCTGACGTACTACATAGCTCGTGTTGCGCCCACTTCAGCAGCCAATCGCGTCCACTCGGTGGCGTAGTGTGGAAAAGGTCGGTGGATCTGTTAGTCAGTCCTCCCTTCCAAGTCCGATGGACTCGCGGACCATAAGTGGGGTCAACAGGAGACGAGCGCCCTGTTGTACTAAAGCTCACCTATCCTGGCCCACAACGGGATCAGCGGCTGCCATGGCGAGGCGGTGGGGGACTGGAGATCAGAAGCTCCTTTCTCTTGGTTCAATGAACCCGAGGACCACTGTGGGGGCACCATGGGAGATGAGCACCCTGGATGCGTACATTGCTCAGTGGGCTGGTCTCACAGCAACGGCACGACTAGGCCTAGTCTTGCAAACGGGCTGGTTGGGACAATACTGGGAATTACCACCAGGTCAATAAGATCGGAAAAGGAGGAAGCACGGTCTTTGTTGGTGGGATTAGCGCCGACTCTGGGACCGAGTGACCCAAGGACAATCTGTGAGGTCGTCAGGAGTTGAGCAACCTGACGTACTAATGCTCAGGCTGGACCCACTTCAGCAACCAAACACGTTCCCAGTTGGTGCACTGGGGGAAAGGTCGGTGGATCAGCTTGACAGTCCTCCCGGCCAAGTCCAAGGGACTCGTGAACCATTAGTGGGGTCGGCAGGAGTTGAGCGCCTTGCCGTACTATTGCTCATCTGTTGGAGCTTGCGAGCTCCGTGCTGGCCCACAACTGCAACAGGACACGTCCCTGGGGGCACACCAGGGCATTGCTCGGACCAGTGCAGAGGGGAGCAACTGTACTGGTTCCTGGCTCAGCCTACGGGCTCGTGGACAAACTGTGGGGTCGCCAGGAGATGAGCACCTGGATGTACTAAAGTCTCACACTGTGGGGCTTGTGGACTCAAGCCCTAGCCGGTCTCACAACGGCTGCAGGATACGTCCCTGGAGGCAGAACAGGGGAACGGTCGGTAGATCTGCGACAGCAGTCCTCCCAGCTAGGCTCAAGGAGCCCGTGGACCAACTGTGGGGTTGTCAGGAATGAGCGACCTGACGACTACGAAGCTCAGCAATTCCCAGCAGTTGCAACTTCCAACACCTTTTCCCTAGAGGTGTTGGTTTCAAGCCGAGAACTTTGAATGTGGACGCGAACTAGATAGGGAGGACAAGTCTGGGACTTGGGAGTATGGTCATGATGACCGAGGTATCCCAACAGGTGGTGGATGGGCCTAGATGTTACTCAATAGTGCATGAATGTTGGCTCTTAGTATCTCCTCGCTATCACCCAATATTACTACACCATCAGCATAAACTAACAGCTTATTAATGCCACTGAGTTGCAGGCTTTCTTCATACTCCAGATTTGATGGGATGCTCTAACACACAATTGAATAGTAGATGCAATATCTCCTCTACTATTCAATTTTGGGAAATAATTATAATACTAAGTTGTCAACATGAGCATTTACACCACATTACAATTAATGTTAAACTTTAGCAGATGGGGTAAAACTGCACATTAGCTAATAACTGTGAATATAATCACAAAAAAATATTAAAATATATGTAATAGGAATAAATAATTTAATGTATGTCTTACCTTTCCTGGACTCTGTGAAATGCCCAATTTACGATAAAAATCAGCTAAGTCATTTTCAGTAAGAAGATAGTTGCCAAGAAGAGCTGCCAGAACACAGAATCTATCAGGAGTCAAAAAGAGACCTTTAGCAACTTCACTCAAGATGTATTCTTTGGTTTCCAGAGAGCCCTATAAACAAATATATTGAACAACATACAGAATGTATTTTATAGCTACATTTTCATAAATTAAGTAATAAGAGTTCAAACACTTGAAATAAATTAAATAATAAACCATCGTGAATTTCAAAAGTATCCAAAAACTGTTTGCCTACACGTACTCTACTCTTTCTGCCATTTAGACACATTCATGTAAGTCTAACTTTTTTAGGAATTCCAAACTCCAGCAGGATACAATATAACTTCTCCCTCTTAATTGACACCAATGACACAAATGTAACATATAACAATACATGTCTTATTTTAAATTCAATCCCTAAAAATTTAGCACAGTCTGGTAGATGTTTTTTGAATAGTGAGCATCTATTTTTGCGAGTGGCTGTTGTATGTTATACATTTGTGTCATTTGAAATATTTAGTCATCTAGAGAGTGTAAAAAGTAAGTGTCCATATTTCGCATCCATATAAAATAACCGGTAGAATAACAGTTCTATATATTTTTATTTTTTGAAAGGAGTTGGGACAATAAGAGTCCCTGTAGAATCTACTTCCCTCAAATCATAGTTAATTTCATTCTCCCACCTCATTCTTGTCTACCAAACTGGGCATTTTGACTATGGTTTTCCTACAAGAAACTTCCATACATGTCTTTCATTCCCCATTTGTGCCACATGTCCTGCCCATCACAGTCTACGAGACTTAACTGTTCATATTATATCTGGCTTCCTATAAAGACCACGTAGTTCCCTGTTATGTAAGTCTTCTCCATTCACCTGTCTGTTCATCTCTCTTTGGTCTAAAATGTTTTTCCTAAGAACTTTATTTTCAAATGCTCGTAATCTCCTTTCCTCCCTTAAAGTAAGAGTTAAAGCTGGATATGTACACATATTTATCAATAATAATAGATCAGGAATTAACAGTGTATAAGAGAAAAAATTGTGTTTAGATTTGAGTTTCTCAAGAAGCTCTGTGGTACAACATTGGCCTAGAAAGTCAAAGGTCCTGGGTTCAAAACCCAGTCTGAGCATATAATTCTTCTCTTCAAATATAATTTATCCTTCAGTGAGAAGTGTTAAATTAATAATAAAACATCAAAATAAGCCCTACTGGCTTTATAAAGCAGTGTTTAAATTCCCAATAAATGTCTTCTTAAACAAGAAGCTGCCATTTGCATGATCGAGCAAATGCTCGTAGCATTCAGCGATCAGGAATTAACAGTGTACAATAGAAAAATTCATGTTTAGATTGGAGTTTCTCATGTAGCTCAGTGGTAGAGCATTGGCCTATGAATATGTAAGAAATTCATACTTTTTATATCATAAAAAAAATATAATTGAATATAAGTTATTGTTGAGAATATTATTTGGTTCTGGAAAATTTCTAGAATCAGTTAAGAATTATATTATTTTTGGTCTGGACATCTTACCTCAATATTAATGTTGATTTGTTCTTGGACATGTTTCAAAACAATTCTGTTTTATCTTCAGCTTTCCCAGACTGGTTTTATTTATGTTGCACCACCTGGGTGTCGATGTCAGCTCCATCCTGTGGTTGGCCAAAGAACCTCCAAACAAGGTCACCCTCCATCGGAATATCAAAATTCATAACTCTGTTTCTGTTCTTCTGAATATAAATTTTTTCCCAAATAGTCAGCTCTTTTGTATTTTCTAACTGTTTTAATAATTTAGTGTCTGAATTATATTATGTTTTTCAGACCAAACATGAGCAGCAACTGCAGATTTTTCAATTTCTCCATTTTTAATATTTCTTATGTGTTCTTTGGTTCTAATTTTTAGGTTTCTTTTTGTTTTCCCTATATATATCTTTTCACAACCCATGCATTCAATTTGATATATTCCTGACTTTTTATTTTTATCAGTTTTTTTCATTTTTGTTGGTTTTTATTAGTTTATTTAAACTGTAGTTATTTTTTGGTGCTAATTTAATATTAAACTTCTCAAATATATTTTGAAATTTATTATGTACCAGGGGTGATATGTGAATTTCCTATATTTTTTCATAGGTGGTTCTTCTTTTTCAAGATTACTTCTGTTTATCATTTTTTGTTTTTTATACTTTTCTATCCTTTTATGTACCATTTTTTCATCAAACCCATTTTCTCTTGCTACTTTGATTATGTATTTTTTCTCATGTTTGAAATCTTCTTCGTTTAAGGGTAAGTTTACCAATCTATGAGTTAAACTATTAAATGCTGCTAATTTATGTCCAATTGGATTGTACCCTGTTGATTTTATAAAATTTTCCGTATGAGTTTCTTTCCTATGAATCCTGAATTCAATTTTTCTTTTTTCTTCGTTTCTGACCAATTTAAGATCCAAAAAAGGTATTTGTTTATTGTCTTCTATTTCTTTGGTGAATTTAATGTTTGTACTCTGTAAATTTAATAGTTTTAGGGAATCTTCTACATGTTTTTCTTTAACGATACAAATTTACAGAGTACAAACATTAAATTCACCAAAGAAATAGAAGACAATAAACAAATACCTTTTTTGGATCTTAAATTGGTCAGAAACGAAGAAAAAAGAAAAATTGAATTCAGGATTCATAGGAAAGAAACTCATACGGAAAATTTTATAAAATCAACAGGGTTCAATCCAATTGGACATAAATTAGCAGCATTTAATAGTTTAACTCATAGATTGGTAAGCTTACCCTTAAACGAAGAAGATTTCAAACATGAGAAAAAACACATAATCAAAGTAGCAAGAGAAAATGGGTTTGATGAAAAAATGGTACATAAAAGGATAGAAAAGTATAAAAAAAAAATGATAAACAGAAGTAATCTTGAAAAAGAAGAACCACCTATGAAAAAATATAGGAAATTCACATATCACCCCTGGGGTACATAATAAATTTCAAAATATATTTGAGAAGTTTAATATTAAATTAGCACCAAAAAATAACTACAGTTTAAATAAACTAATAAAACCAACAAAAATGAAAAAACTGATAAAAATAAAAAGTCAGGAATATATCAAATTGAATGCATGGGTTGTGAAAAGATATATATAGGGAAAACAAAAAGAAACCTAAAAATTTGAACCAAAGAACACATAAGAAATATTAAAAATGGAGAAATTGAAAAATCTGCAGTTGCTGCTCATGTTTGGTCTGAAAAACATAATATAAATTCAGACACTAAATTATTAAAACAGTTAGAAAATACAAAAGAGCTGACTATTTGGGAAAAAATTTATATTCAGAAGAACAGAAACAGAGTTATGAATTTTGATATTCCGATGGAGGGTGACCTTGTTTGGAGGTTCTTTGGCCAACCACAGGATGGAGCTGACATCGACACCCAGGTGGTGCAACATAAATAAAACCAGTCTGGGAAAGCTGAAGATAAAACAGAATTGTTTTGAAACATGTCCAAGAACAAATCAACATTAATATTGAGGTAAGATGTCCAGACCAAAAATAATATAATTAAAATAACCTCAAAATATAACTTCCTAAAATTAAATATCAGTTAGGAATTTAAAGGAGTTTGAAATAGCAACTGCCACATTACTTTGAAGTGATTGGATAACTTGGAAGTGAGTCCACAATAGTACTCATGGGTCAGGTTGGTTAACTAATCACATTTGAATGACTTAATAAGAATATTGGATTATGGGAAGGAGATCCTTCATAATCTGAACATTGCACTACATGCAGTCATGGTGACAAGTCTAAACAGTAATGGTCACACATGATTTATTTAATATTAAGTACAAATCAATTGATAAATGAAAGGATGGTGCATCATATTACAACATATAAATAGAAATATAAGTACAGTTAATTTAAAGTCAAAATAGTGAATATTGAATATCATAATTTGTGTGAATTGAGTCACCAGCCACTATCAGGTCCACCATTAATAACGGTCAAAGATAACTGATAGCAAAGAAGAAAAATACAAGTTTTATCATAGTTAAACTAACTACAGTATAATATTTAATTTTAGGAAGTTCTATTTTGAGGTTATTTTAATTATATTATTTTTAGTCTGGACATCTTACCTCAATATTAATGTTGATTTGTTCTTGGACATGTTTCAAAACAAATCAACATTAATATTGAGGTAAGATGTCCAGACTAAAAATAATATAATTAACTACAGTGTATTTAAAAATAAAGGATTAAGATATTTTCTCAAATTTACTCAGTGCTTTTTATTTCAGCAAAAACCACTTTTTAGTCTTCCCTCTGCTCCCCTGAAGGGAGTCTTGTAAGCCGTGGCAAACTAAAATTGAATCCAGAACTATATCTAGAAGGAGTCCACCATCCAGTGCTACTGCATAACAGTAGGTACAAAGTCAAGTGGTGCTACAATATTATTTTTTAAATGACACCACAGCATGGAGCATCTCACGACTCTACCTTATTCATCTTTAAATGGTCACCCAACATGACCCAATATACAACTTTAGAGTCCATGTTTCGCATCCGTATAACTGGTAGAATAATAGTTTTATATATTTTCAGATTAACTTTTTTGATAGGAGTTGGGAAGTCAATAGTCCCTGTAATGCATAATAGCATGCAATTCCAGAATTGAACCTATGTTTACTTTCTTTGTGCATCTCGTTCCTATGTGATTATTGTTCCTAGGTATTTGAATTCAGCCACTTCCTCAAATTTCCCTCATTTGTCATTAGCTGTCCATTTCCATTATATAATGTATTTATATGTGTGACCATATATTTAGTTTTATTGATATTTACTTCCAGTCCCAATTTCTTATTGTTACTCAATAGTTTGTGCGTGTTGGCCTTCAATATCTCCTCGCTATCGCCCAATAGTACTACATCATCAGCATAAACTAACAGCTTATTAATACCACTGAGATGCATTGCTGGACTGGCTTTTGAATTTCACAGGCAGTGTGAGTAGGGGTCTCACCTTGTATGATAGAAAAGATTCGCGAGCTGTCGACTTATGGATAGGAAACCCTACAGAGAACTTTCCATATGCATCTATATCTCCATACTAGAAAGGTTGATTCTCGACTCTTCGCCCCAAGAAAAGTATGAACTGGACACCCAAGATGTTCCCACCCTCACATATACGAGGGTCAGACATGCCAATTGTAGTCATGTCCATCAGATGATATAAATGAAACCGTCAGTGAGTAGAAAGAACAAGAAAATCAGATAAATTGTGAAGCAACAGACTTTAATAGCAGCAAATTATTTGTGAAAAAAATCAGCAAATTATTTGTGAAAAATCAGCAAATTCTGTAAAGTAAACAAAATTAATGTGAACATTTTGAGTAAACATCTGTGGTGTTTATTTAAAGAAATTCCATTTGAATCCTACAACAATACTAAATTTTATCATATTTGAAGAAAAAAATTATACGCTCAGACAGGGGTTTGAATCCAGGACCTTTGGGTTTCTAGGCCAATACTCAACTGACTGAGCCATCTGAGCTTTCCAATCTAAACACAATTTTTTCTCTCATGTACACTAAATTTTATATTCAGCTGGTTTCATACACATACTTTTTTTTCGTAAAAATTTATCAGGTAATGAAACCTGCAAAACTGAATGAGTACATGGGAATTCGGTCTAACATCACATATATTGAAGAAACTTAATTGCAAAATTACTGAAAGATTCCAGTATAACTCAGTTTTCAAGATGCTATAGAAAAGGAAAGTAATAAAGTATTGTGCAATTCTGTAACACATTGCAGAATTGGTGAAGTCTACTTATAAGGAATTTCATTAAATTACAGATACTTAAAATAAACCATTACAATACTTACTTTGTATGTCAGTTTAAGATGTTCTGATGAAAAATATCGTGGAGGATCAAATATTGCATACTCTCCATCATCTGCCATAAGGCCATGGAATCCATTTTCTCGACAGTAGGCGATTACTTCTTGATGATGATCATCCATTGTACAAAGCTGATAAAGAATTAAAACATAAAAGTAAAATCCGAATTTTTAAAAATCATTTATTACCACTGAAAAGTAGGTTCCAAGACCTGTTTCAATACTTCTGTATATCATATTCAATTCTATCTACCTTCCATAGTATTGATTCAACAGATACTTATTATATAATGTAAGTGTAGTAGTTTGGATACAGCAACATCATAAACTCTGGGTAAAATTTTAAATTACAGTATTTCCTCGCTTTTATGTTTCTGCACTTAACATTTTCCCGCCTTTTACAACATTCTTTAAAGGTCCCTTCATTTTCCCTATATTCTCAATGTATTAAAATCCTCAAATTTATATTTCTGTAACTTCATTTTCCTGCTATTTACGTCACATCACATCGATCATCAGCATTAAAGATAGAAGATATTCAATTTATCGATTATCTCGCTTCTGTACAATTTATATAGAGCAGAACAAGTTCATTGATTCGAAGCTGGCTCCTGTACAATCGATAAAGAGCAAAGCAAGTTTAATGAGCCAATGAAGCTAGCTTCTGTACAATCAATAAAGAGCTGAGGATGTTCAATGAGGCAACGAAGCTGGGTAAAAATTATCAAACATTTCTGAAATAAAATCCACATACTTTTATGGAAAAACAAAATTTTTAAAATCTCAATAAAGATTCATAGTTATTATTTAAATAAAAATAAAATGTAGTTTTATTTGATTTTCATATTTATTATATAATTCAGTGACAGCTGTTTCGGTACACTGTACCTTCTTCAGACATGTTAACAAATTATGAATTGTGTTCCAACTGATCTAAGCAACAATACAACAATATTTAATAATTAAATTAATGTTTTTATTACCTCACCTCATATCCTTTTTCTTCTATACTGCAGTTTCGGAGCTTATCTTCATCGTCAGTAGCCTCTGGTCGACCGGTGTTATGTCGTTTCTTGGCGGTTTCCTTCTTCTATGACTCTCTTAAGGTAGCCAAATGCCTCGTCATCTAATTAGTGACGCGCATGAATGGATTAACGAGATTCCCTCTGTCCCTATCTACAGCTATCTTAGTAAGAAGGAAACCGCCAAGAAACGACATAACACCGGTCGACCAGAGGATACTGACGATGGAGATAAGCTCCGAAACTGCAGTATAGAAGAAAAAGGATATGAGGTGAGGTAATAAAAACATTAATTTAATTATTAAATTAAACCTCATAGTGTTCTTTCCCTGTGAAAGTTAAACAACAATATTTATTTAAATTTTTAAAGATTTTAAGATTCATTGTGCTGCTTTCTGCATCTCTCCTTGTTATTTATTTATTTATTTTTTAAATGGAGAAAGTAAAAGAAAGAAAGTAATTTTATATTTACAGCCGTTCAAAACACACATTACATTGAACAATTATTAGAGGAAATACCGCTATGAAGTTTAATTTAAAATAAAATTCTTTACACCTCACCTCATATCCTGTCTTTGGAATAAATAAAAGACAATATGAGGTGAGGTGTAAAGAATTTTATTTTAAATTTAGAAAACACATTACATTATTTAGCCAATATTGTATATTATCCCAGTTGGTGTTTTTTTTTTGTGCATATTCTAGCACCTTGCAGCATATGAGGGTCAACATTTTTTTGGCTCCTCATTTCCCATAATTTACATCATTTTTCCTCTGGTCCCTTGGAAAGTGTAAAAGAGGGGTAATACTGTATATAAACTAAGGCAGCAAATATAAGCCATAGTTTACATTTTCATAGATTAATTTGAGTAGAAAAGTTAATTTATTTTCAAAAAATTTAATCCTAATATGAATGAATATAAGAAAAACTTACCACACTGACATTTAAATGACGTAAGGCCATACGTAGACATGTTCGCAGACATACAGGAGCTGTCCACCAAACCTTTGGAGGAGGAGTACCCTTAGTATTGATGTGCTTTAGAACCTATAAAAACAGAATAAGTTTTGAACTTTTATAGGAATAAATCACTATGAGGTTTAATTTAAGATAAATTAAAATGTTTCACACCTTGGCTAAATGGTACTGAGGATGGGTTCGTCATGAACCCAAAATCGCGATCTACTTAGAAGATTGTTTATGAGGAGAGGTATGAAACATTTTAATTTATCTTAGAATAAGTTTTTTTTAAAATGACCAATTTTATTAATTGCAACATTATTTTTAGTTGCTTAATATCATTTGTCTACGATCATCTATACTACAAGTCTATGTAATTCAAAATTTGGTAAAAATTCAAATGTTCTGGCAGATCACTGGTATTTTGAATTTTACAGAGCTTAAAATTACAAATTCTAGTCAAGCAATTTATACTCTATCTTATGACCAAATTTGTTATCTACAGTGACTTAAAAAGTAAATTTCTTAATTCAAAATCTGGACAAAGCAATCAAAATATCATCTACAGTTTAAATTATAAAAAAAGAGAGAGATTATTTGTTGAGCAATAAAATACAATCAGATATCTCATACAGATATGCATTTATGACCAGGTTCAACACACTACCTCCTCCATGTACTTTTGGCTAAGAATCATACCCGCAGGAGATTTTTTCCCCCTTTTACAATATATATATATTAGATCTTAGTTCTTCAAAATATTACCTGATTAATTTTCTTTCTCACTTCTTGCTGAGAAGCAATCCATTCTGTCATTCGTTGTTGCTCTAAACTGCCATTAAAGAAAACTGCAAGTTCAATGTGACTAACTTGAACTGTTTGAATTAGTACTGCTAGAAACTGAACCATTCGATTCCATTGGCCACCACAAGCCCAATCTGAAAACCATACAACAAAAAATTATAAATATTCTGAAGAAAAGAAAAAAAACCACTAAACAAGCCGTTGTGTAAAATTAATCAATCAATAGCAAACCTAAATATAACAATCTCTCAACTCTCTAGTGTAGTAAGAACGTAATATAAGTGAAAAACACAAATAAATAAAAGCACTTAAATATTTTTTTTCTATGAAATTGGATCCAAGGATCATCATCAGTGGCACAACAGTTCATTGTAAGTTTCACGTACCTGAGAAGTATCCACCATACAATCTATCCAGACAGCATTCTCCATCGACAACAAGACTAAGCTTATTAGTGGCACTGTGCTGAGAACCTGCATTCTTTCCACCCCTCTGTTGTTGACGAGCATGTCTCTGAGCCACACCACGTGCAATACGCAACAAATCTACAGGTACTGAACCACCGGTTACATTTGGTCCTTCAAGAAAACTCTGCAAATCTTGTACCCCCATGTTTCAAGTCTTAATGCAAAAGTAACAACTAATACTACTTCTGACTTTCAGTTCACTGTCTCTTCAGATCTGTATATTCCAACCTGAAAAATAATAATAATAATAATAATTATAATGCTATGTCTTGAAGCATGAAATCAATATTATTAAAGTTTAGTCATTTGATAGTCATGTCAATCCTGCTATAGCAATTGTATGGTCTATAATCGCAATGTTAAGCAAATGTTGATTTTTCTCTTTTAGATACACTTTTCAAGTTATTTTGTACTGTTATTTACAAATGTTAACAGAGCAATTTTGAAATATTATATTTGAATGAAGGGTTATGGGGTGATTGATATGATACTTGTTGAAATCTGTAATATTATCATCTATTAAAATTTAACTGTTATTAACTTGAATAGGTCCACCACTGTGGTCTCAAGGTAGCATTGCTGCCTTGTCATGCAGTGGGTCCAGGTTCAATCCCCGGTTGGGACAGTTTTTCTGGGTGAGGTTTTTATCGGGGTTTTTCCTCACCTGTAAGACAAATGTCAGGAAAACTTTAAGGCCCAAACAGTTCTCGAAATCATATGGCCATCATCATTATCATCATCATCCTTCATCAGTGTGGAAAGTAACGGGAAGCTACTACACCTATAATTCCCTAGTAAAGCTGCAAAGCATAGCATGAAAATGCTATGGTTGCAATGAATTACTATGGATGAATGGATGGATCTTGAATAGTTTCAGAGAAAAAGATTCTTCAACTTATTGATTTTAACATTAGATATAGATGTATTGGTCCCCTTATTTAATATATAAAGAATAAAATGTGATAATCATGCAGAGTGAGTACTTCCCTATTTTGTTATTAACCATAAATATAAACAAATTACTTTAAATTATAATTTAGGAACGACATAACATCGGTAGAGATATCACTGAAGATAAAACCACTTAGGTTTTGAAACTGGTATAATTAGAACACTGGATGAGGTGAGATATAATAAAGAATTTTAATTTAAGGAGAGAACTACACCTTTGAGGGTCAAATTAAGTCATTTTTTCATTTTTTTTTTTCTCATATAGAATGACAACTTCCATCAACCAAATCTTTAAATTAGTGAAAAAGATTTTTCATTGATATCTCTATTATTTAATTTAAGTTATGTTTCAAAATGTGTGATACTGTCACTCGAGTGAGCCCTTTAATTTTAGAAGGTACCTAAATCTTCGGTAAATTTGTCACTTGTTTTCCATAACTTAATTTTTTCAATGCAGTTTCCTGATAACTCTCAAAGTTTTCAAGATATTGAGATGAAATTTTGCAAGCATATGTAGTTTATAGAGATGAACAAAATATACAATTAGTAATGTACCTAATATATTTTATTTTTTAAAAAAATATTTTTAATGCAAATTTTAACAAAAATAAGTATCAAATCAATTTTAAATAATAAAAAGAAAATATATGCATCAATTTAAAATAAAAAATAAAATATGTACAATCTATATAATTAAAGATTTGTAGTACATTTTGCAGCTACAACATTAATGAGTAAAATAAAACAAGAATCATTAATATATATTGAAATGTAGGAAAATTATCAGGGAACGACAAGACAATGCAATATTTTCAGCTGACATTTTGAATATTTAATTAATAACAGAAGTTAGATTGTACTTAAGTACACAAACATGCTCACATTGTAACATAGATATCACATACCAAATTTAATTTTTGTAACCATATTCGTTGCCGAGAAAAAAAAATTGAAATATGCCATATTTTTAATGGCTAAAGGTATAGGACCCCCCTTAAATTTTAAATTAAACCTCATATAAAAATTCAACTGATTTAGGTTATTTAATTGGAGTTATAATCTTCTAACATACTTTGCTTACTTAATCCATGACTAAATTTAACACCTGGATTTCTATAACTCTTCATTTAAAATTACCTTTTCATATATTGAATATAAATCTAATTTGCCTATGTACAACTGAGACATGCTCCTCCAATTTTGTCTTACTATGAGGAGAATCAATACTTTTTCTGCTTTCCATCAATTATTTGTGAGAACTAATTTTTTTTGTTCACATTCTGAACATTCAAATGTATGGTAGCTGAAAAGACCAACTTTTTTGTTAAGGAGAAATTGAATCATGCAATATGTCACCAACTCAAAAAAAAAAAAAAAAAAAGAATAAATGTTACAGGAAAAATGTTTATACTTTTTTTTGTTGTTATTCTCTCCTTCCAAGTACTGAATTTCCAAGACTTTATAGTTTTTAAAGTAATTATTAGATATCTATGTAAGTGGATAGTAATATTAAATAGGCTATATGAACAATTTACATGTTTGAAGTTGGGGTTGTTTCATTCTTGATAAAAAAAATTGAATGTAGTCCCTTTTATGAATGTAATATTTCAAGAACATTCTAAACTCACAGAACTTACCACTAGAGTCCAGATTTTTATATAATATTATTCTCCAAATATGGATATAAATATGTAGTAAAAATTGTCAATATATTGCATTTTTATTATAAAGAATAAAAATTTATGTTTAGTAAAATACTGTGTTTAATATAAATTTGGGAATTTTTAACGTAATGAGGTTTTATTAATAAGAATTAATTGAATCGTGATTTCTTCTTACCTCATATTTCTATGTTTTTTAAACACAGCACTGCAGTATCAGCGACCATCATCATAATCCTCAGCTGTTTTCACGACTGTCAATTTTTTCTTTTGCCAGTAATTATCCAAACTGCCATCTGTTGTATTTTTGAAGAACTTTGTTATCATGATCGGTTCGTCTAGAATCTCGAAGTTCATGGTTCTAGTATGGTTATTTGAAATATATATATTTTCCCAAACTGTTAAATGCAAAGATTTGGATAAATGTTTCAAAAGTTTTGCTTCTTTTTCAATTCTATGATTCTCTAATAAACTATGTGCTGCCATAGCTGATTTTTCAATTTTTCCATTTTTATGTTTCTGAAGTGTTCTTTTTTTACAAGTTTCCAAGTTCCTTTTTGTTTTTCCTATATATATCCTATTGCAATCAATTTGATTACAAAGTTCTTCAAAAATACAACAGATGGCAGTTTAGAAAATGATTCCTTCAAAAGAACACCGGATGGCAATTTATAAAATAATTCCTTCAA
The DNA here is from genome assembly GCA_030220185.1 of Diploptera punctata. Classification (NCBI taxonomy): domain Eukaryota; kingdom Metazoa; phylum Arthropoda; class Insecta; order Blattodea; family Blaberidae; genus Diploptera; species Diploptera punctata. The sequence goes on from JASPKZ010007912.1 coordinate 185,359, forward strand.
AAGAACACCAGATGGCAGTTTGGATAATTACTGGCAAAAGAAAAAATTGAGTCATGAAAACAGCTGAGGATGGTGATGATGGTCGCTGATACTTCAGTGCTGTGTTTAAAAAAACAGAAATATGAGGTAAGAATTCATGATTCAATTAATTCTTATAAATACTGTGTTATTTCTTTGTCCAAGTTTTGTTTTGTTAAGATGAGATATTTTTCTCTTAAAATTCACTAATTTTATAAGAATGTTGAAGTAAATATATTTATACTACCAATGATAAGGTAACAAACAATCCAGAAGCATCTTCGTGTAAAAGGGTATAATGAATGTATTTTAGACAAAAGTTCTGAACATAAATTAAGATATATATATATAGGCCCTAATATTACTAAAAGAAGACTTATTAGAACAGAGCAGAAATATATAACATTAGTTATTTTCACATATATGTACTTATTTTTTAGATGTTTAAATTAATTATGTATAGCTCTCAAAATACAGTACTTCAATTATTTGTTATATAGTGTACTACAAGGTACATAGGCCTATAACACTATTTTATCTGTGGTAAAAGGCATCAATGATAGTTATCCACGACCAATCTTTTTTTTTTTGCAGATAATGATAAGGCAATCAAAGCCATTTTCATCTGCATTCACTGACATTCAATCACAGCAATATATGCCTACTAAGTCAAAACTTAAAAAAACTGAAAATGGTCAGAAGAAATCAAAATATTCCACACTTATTTTATTTTCATGCACCGTATCTATCATCTATCCTGATATTCCTCACTCCACTTCAGAATATCAAAGCAGTAGAAAATAGTTTTATATTCTTAAAGTTATTAAATTTTAAAAGAGTTTTAACAACAAGATGTAACAGCATTTTGTTTGGATTATCCTGGTATAGTTAGTAGAAACTATTCAACCTCTCACTGACCTCACTCCTCATGGTCATGGGGGAGGAGGCGGCAAACTTTTTAAACATTTGAATCAATTCTGAAAGATACGAAAAATAACAGGCTAACATTTTCCAAGAAAACTATAAACCATAATAAAGGTTTGCATTTTGTTTAATTGTGGGATATTCCATGTCATTTTTTCCCCTAGAAAACTATAAAGGGTTTGCAGTATGTTTCAATGTGAGGTGGTCTTTGTCAGCAGGATTGACTATACAAAGCATACTGATATAGTGAAATGACTGACCTGTCAATCATCTAAGCCTTGCAAACAGAATTGAGAACAAATCAAACAGAAATTTGACCTGTTTCATTTTCAGTTACAAGAGAACATATCAAGGGGAAAAAATGTAATTACATATGGACTCTACTTATCTCTTAACAAAACTATATTCCTTGCCATTTACATTATTTTAATAATACAATTTTTTTATTTAGAAGGGCTATATTAAGGGATAGCATTTTTATGTAATAAACAATGGCTGAATACATACATGCATAAGGACTGAAGTTTCTCAAAATATGGACTAAACTTTTTATAGAAATGTTGTAAACCTTTTCTTACAAAAATTACTTTACCATTTGTTGACAGTGCTTCTTTTGGAAAATCACTTAAATTCAATCAATTTTACAGATGAAAATTTACAATCTAGTGATCATTTAATTATTTAATATACAGAATGAACAAATGTATAATCCTCACTAAAGTTGCACTCAAAGCTCATACATGACTGTTGCTACTTAAGGAACTCCTGAACAGAAGATGTTTAAGCTAAATTTTTTATCCTGTGACCAATACACAGTAGCTCCAGAAATTGCCTGTACCAGAAATGATATGATCTGATATAAGAAATTCTATTGTCACTAAGAGTTGGCAATGTCAAAGAGGAGGCTCAGCAATAAAGAAAAAATTGTGTATACCATAACTTATTTTGAACATTTCATAGAAATTGTAAATCCAGCTTTGAAATATAGATGCCAGTAAAATAAATTTTACTCAAATATCTAATAAAACAATTTTGAAACACTTAAAATATGGAACTATTTAAAATAAAATGTTCAGTTATATAAATATATTTTCTCTCACTGTACTATCCTCTGAAATATGGATTGATATAGGAAAAAAAAAAAAAACAAATCACTCCAAATGCCCTAATTTGTAAATATATGAAATTTTAACTAATGTAAAAACAAATATGTATTTACATAGAAATTTTAGCTCTGGTCATAATGAAATAATACTTTGGTTTACAAAAATGATACTTCAATATTTAAGCAGTAACTTCCTTATAAAATGTTCAACTTCCTGCATAAGAGTACTAGATAAGTTTTGAAACATAAGTGCGTGGCGACAGGAATGCAATAAATATACCAATCCTCAACCATTCGGTACAAATGATTTCTTCAGTTTCAAAGGCTGCAAGAGTATACAAATGTGCCAGAGAGTACTTTGAATACATGCTATGGAAACTATCAAGGTCTACTTTTTGCAAATTTCAAAACTTATCTAATGTACCTTGTATTCTTTTTTTTATTATTTTAATTTAGAAACATAAAAAGGCACAAAAGTTTCAATCTTATCTCACTCATCATAATCTTCCTCAACATTAACTTTAGCTTCACTGTCTGCAGTTGAAGATGTTATTTAATCTTGAGAAACTCTTTTCTTCCCCCCCCCCCCAGATATTTGCAAAACTTTTTCAAATATTCTAACTTTTAACAGATTTTTCCAATAGTGATTTTGTCCTTCTTTTAATAAATGTCATTTTTTGTAAATAAACAAATTGAGCTTCTTGCACATTTCACTGATAGGACTAAATATGTTCTTAGCATCAGAAAGGGCTGCTGTATAGCCCTCTTAGAATGGTTTGATTTTCTTCACCATACTTGCGAGCAAACCAGTTCCAACCAGTGTTACAGAAGATACCTCCCAGAATGGTTTAATTTTCTTCACCATACTTGAGAGCAAACCTGTTCCAAACAGTGTTGCAGAAGACACTCAACCATGAAAGTGCACACCTGTTAGCAACAACTCTGCTGCAAATAATAGTGATGTCCTCATGATTCAAAATTGCCTCTAGATATCAAAATCAACCCTCTATATTCTTATTTCACAGCGGATTTTATTTCTTCACCGAATAATCCTATTTATTATTTCAGAAGTATTTTTCTTTCATATTTAAAGAGAAAAATTATATGCTCAGACCGGGACTTGAACCCGGGACCCTTGGTTTTCTAGTCCAAGTGCTCTACCATTTGAGCTACCTGAGCAAGTACCGATCTAAACGCAAATCTTTCTCTACATACGTTGAAATTCCCGCCCACCAAATGCTTTGAAGCCTTTGCTTCTATCTTTGCAAATGGCGGCTCCTATATTAAGAAGACATATTTGGGAATTATACATTACATTATAAATGCCAGTACGGCTATTTTCGATGTTTTTATTATTAATTTCATACATCTCAATGATGGATAAATCATATTTAAAGAGAAAAATTATACGCTCAGACCGGGAGCCGCCATTTGCAAAGATAGAAGCAATGGCTTCAAAGCATTTGGTGGGCGGGAATTTCAACGTATATAGAGAAAGATTTGCGTTTAGATTGGTACTTGCTCAGGTAGCTCAAATGGTAGAGCACTTGGACTAGAAAACCAAGGGTCCCGGGTTCAAGTCCCGGTCTGAGCGTATAATTTTTCTCTGTAAATATGATTTATCCATCATTGAGATGTATGAAATTAATAATAAAAACATCGTATTTTTCTTTCTTTCATTTTTTTGAGCCTTGTATCACATTAATATCACAAATTCTCTTTGGGAAAATATTCTTAATAATATTCAACTCTTTGCCCAAGTACTTCATTTTTTAACCTAAAGTTCCATAATAATAGGTCTTGAAAGCAAATTTCCAATCGAGTTGTCATTTTTTTTTGCCACAGTTCATCCAAACACATTCTGTAGTTAGGATGTTTGCCACACATTTTTTTAGATGAATCACTAGTGTGAACCAAATTACATAGGCATCAAATTCTAGTTGTTCCTACACTGAAAATGCTTACAAAAGCCTCCATACACAAAATTAAAATTGGGCCAGTTTTCTAAGTATAATTTAACACAATTGCTGTTAGAATTAGCCTATTTACGATTCATGTGTGAGATTTCAAGTAGGCTATAGTTTGAAGCAACAAAACAAAAATGAAAAAAATTTGATTGAGGTCACTTCTTAAGTGTGATTCAATTGTAATAAATGGGTTGTGGGCTTAGTAATAATAACTAACTATCAAACTCATATGTTCATGGCTGCATAGACATAGGCTTCTCCATACAACCCTATTCTGAGGTAATGTTTTCCAATCATCCTCTCAAATCAAGGTTAATGTTATTCTCCCACCTTATTCTTGATCTACCAACTGGTATTTTCCCTCTGGTTTTCATACAAGAAGCTTCCATTCACCTCTTTCATTCCCCATTTGTGCCACAAGTATTGCCTTAGACTTAACTGTTATATCTGGCTTCCTATAAAGACCATGTACACTGTTTAGTGTTCTTCTCCATTCACCTGACTTCATCTATTTTTGGTCCAAAATTTTTCCTAAGAACTTGGTAATAATAGAGACATTTAGTAATTTGTGATTTAACTTGTCCTTAGGAACTATTTACAGAGAATCCCCAACTGAGGCCTGATATGACAGATAAGCAGAGACATTAACATTAGCCTCTTATCACTTTGCAGCCAACATAAGTCAATGTTTTTGAGAACAATAATCAGTAATCTGCATGTTATATAGTTTACAGGCATAAAGTAATAAGTTTAATAAAAAGATTAGTGTCAATGTGCATTTATATTACATTACATTCGAATATTGAGATGCCAATTGAAAAACTTACACTCAAACAAAATGTCTGTATATCTTTCACATGTAATAAAAACTAATTTAGAGAAAATCCAGGCAATTTTCTAATAAATTCCTGGCATTCACTGTACCAGCAAGAGAGAATGTTACATACCTTATGAAATTAAGACAAATTCTCGAGCAAGAAAAAGATTCAAAACCAGTATAATTAGAAGACTGGATATGAGGTGAGGTATAGAATATTCTTATTTAAATCTTAAATTAAACCTCGTAGTGATTTTTTCCTATAAAACTTCAATATAGAAGAAGTGTCTGATTTCTCATAGTGTATTTGCAGAACATAAGAGTGACATTGATTCAAAACTACAAAAATATAATAAAATTAATGTGGTAATAACAAGACATTTTGGTAAACAGATGAGGACAGATACAAAATTAAGATTAGAAATCACATCAAAAGAGTGCTCTACAATACGGAAACAAAATTTGGATTTTAAATAAAAGAAAATCTCATAAACTTAGAATAAACAAATGTGCTTCTTAAGATCACTGTTAGGAGTTAATAGACTGATCACAAAAGGAACACTATAATCAGAGAAAAACTTGAGTACCAAATTTAAATAATGATACAGAAAGATATCAACAAGAATGGAAAAATCATCTGAGAAGAATGGAAAGAAATAGACTTCCAAATTTTGCACTCCAATATACTCCACCTGGAAATAGAGACCAATGAAAACCAAAACATCAGTGGAAAGATCAAGACCATCTTTGTTAGGTTTACCGTCACAGGCCACATGGCCTAAAATGGATTTGTTCATGATGATGATAAATAGGCTTGTAATTTTTATGAACATTTTGGAACATACCAATTCCATACATATATCTGTAATCTAGCAGAAAATTCATTAAACGTTCACGCATGCACACTATGATTTAGAAAAATTCTTGGAGAGGTAAACTAAACTTTTTCCTAGATAAATATTTAATAATTATAAAATATGTTTTAAGAATTGTTGCAAAATGCTTAAAATACTATTAAATGTTAATAGAAATGGAAAAGTACATAATGCAAAAATGCCAAAAGAATAATGAATGGGAAACACAGAGTAAGTTATTGGAATGTTGAACCAAATTATTTGTTTTTAGTAAAAACAATAAAAAATATAGAAATAAAATAGAAAATAACATTACTGAAGCATCCGATGATATCATTCCTAAATGTTTTAAGAATTGTTGCAAAATGTTAATAGTACATAATGCAAATATACCAAAAGAATAATGAATGGAAAGCATAAAATAAGTTATTGGAATGTTGAACCAAATTATTTGTTTTTAGTAAAGAAAATATAGAAATATAGAAACAAAATAGAAAATATTCCTGATGCAAACGAAGACATCATTCCTATTATTCTCCATTAAATTCATATGTTGTAATTGTAAAGACGTGATAGTGATTTTATTCACTATTCTTTTCCAATTTAAGCAGCCAGGAGGCCATCTATACTCATTTCATTTCGTTAGGTAAGCAAAATTGGCAAGTTAGGGTGAGAAAATGGGAAGTTAAGTACATCAGATCAGTTTACAGTTTATTGGATAATCTGGTGCAACATGAGGAAAAATTTGTAATTCTGTTTGAACAGTGACTAATGTAGGTGGACTCCTGGCATAGACTCCACCAGAGTGATTCTAAATTGTATCCATTTCATCTGCTGGAGCATGGCATCCACTTCGGACTTAGAAAACTTTGTGTAATCTATTTTTTTAAATTCTATATGCTGAATCATTTACAGAAAAAAGCGCTAGATTTTGCCGCTCACAAATTTTTCTAATTTCTACAGAATCGCAGCGTGCATGTGCGAGATGCTCTAATGCTTAATGTAGCTTCCATTAGCTTAATGTAGCAGGCTCTTGGTATTACCACTTTCACAATAAATTTCCAAACGTTTAATAAATGGACATTTACCAATGCATAAATTACATGCATATTATTTAATAAACTATAAACTAATATGGTTTGGAATTAATTATGAATGTTGGTTACACCGATTTTAGAATCACCTAACAGACGTGAAGTTAAGCTTTTTGCTACTCGCACTGCGATTCTGTAGAACATTTACAACATTCGCATAATTGTTATATTTAAAAAATGTACGAAATGTTTAAAGAATCGTAAAATGTTTAAAATAGTACAAATGGTAAAAAGTGTATAGTGCAACAGTGGCATAAGAATGTTATATGGAAAATTGTGAGCAACAAATACTAGACTTGAGCCTCATTTACTACATTGAAGTAGTGCAAACAGTTCAGTCAATAATAATTGCCGAATTTGTATGTCAACTCACATTAAGTAATTTCTTTAAAAAATAAATGGTACAAAGAACCAAGGTAAGGCCTAAAATATGGTATTTTATCACGAATAATAAAATATTCAATGACAAATACATAGTTTCGGTAATTATGAACAAATGTATGAATATAAGAATATTTTCATTTGAACTAGTGAACAATGTTTAATATTCATAAAACAAACTATTGTTGGTCAGATTCATTTTCAATATGGCAATAACTACTTTAGTTTATTTATTTTTTATTTAACATTTACATGCACTTATGGTTTGTTAAGCAGTTTGGGGAGCTAAGAGGGGTGAAGCCTCCCTTCATGCAGGTTTTCAGAATGCGAAAATATTCTAATTTTTTACCTACATTAGATATTAGTTAACACACATCATCCCATTTCCGGTATACAAGGATAATATTTTAATTATATATCACTCTTTAAACACATAGGTCTTGAATATGATTGGTTGGTATATAATGTCGAGCATTTGATAATGAAATCATTCGCTCTTCGGTTTTGAATATAAAACGTTAACAAAAGTAAACTCTCACTAACCTTAAACCTTTTTATCTAGTGTTAGTTATTAGTTAGATCATTTTGGCTAGGTTTTAATATTGCACAAATCCTTCAAATAATATTTCAGTTTTTCTTCACATGTACAAACATTGAACTTGAATGTAAATATACATACATACATACATACATATATATATATATCTGAAATAATTCACACTAACATTACATTAATCCATTCTGTACAGCTTTAGTTGTTAACACATTTCGGTTAAATTTTTATATTGCTTCGATTAGAATTAAAGCTATAAAATTGCTGTGGTATCTTTACTAATATAACACATGAATGCTTATTTTAGGAATTCACACTATGAGGTATATTCATTTAGGTAAAATTTAATCACTCACCTCATATTTTTCAAATATTTGAGGTGAGCGATTAAATTTTACCTACATAACATATGAATGTTGAAGTTAAACAAGGGGAATGATGTTACGGTTACATTACTATTGTAATTCTTCTATTTTGTGCACATATTTCTACATTTTCTTATATAAAACAAAGAAATTTTGTTATTTTCTATGCGAGAAATAATTTACATGTCATGGAAAATATTACAATTCAATTAAGTTATGTAGATAGGAATTACAATTCAATTTTAATTTTCCAAAATCCGGACAATAACACGTGGCTTGTTAGCCAAAATCATTAAGGCATGGTGCTATAGATCTGAAGGTCTAAGGTTCAAATCTCGCCAAAATCCAGAGTAAGTAATGATGTGATTTGTGCTTTACTTTCCAAGTCAGTCAGTCTGAAGGTGAATACTGGACTATTACGATCTCTCCGAGTTCTGCATAAGAATTCCGTTGCAAGAATTCAACAATGCTTAAAAAATCTTAAAGCTCACCAGTGTTTAGAAATATTGGTAAAATTAATATACTATTGTTTTCATAATATCACTACAAAATGTTTTATTTTCATATGGGATTAACACAATAAAATAATAAAAACTTGAAATGTCAAAACTGTTAGGATCTTGAAAGCTTGAATTTTGAAAAAAATTGGCAGAGAAATTAACAAATACTAAATCCATCCATCCATCCATCCATAGTAATTCTGCCCGAGGGCAAGTCTTTCACTGCAATCATAGCATTTTCATGCTATGCTTTGCAGCTTTACTATGGAATTGTAGGTGTGGTAGCTTCCCGTTGCTTTCCACACCGGTGAAGGATGATGATGATGATGATGATGAGTATGATTATAATGATAAGGATGATGATGTTGGCCATATGATTTCGGGGACCATTTGGGCCTTAAAGTTTTCCTGACATTTGTAATGCAGGTGAGGAAAAACCGCGACCGGGGATCGAACCTGGGCCAGCTACGTGACAAGGCAGCACGCTACCTCGAGACCACAGCGGTGGACTAAATACTAAATAATATTCAAAGAAAGAAAAATGAAAGATTATTTAGAACGAAAACTGTTAAATATTAAAATTTAGGTATTATGAGCATAAATAATTATTATTTTTAATGTGATTTAGAATAAGTCCAAAAAATAATAATTTGCATTTTTTGGCAATTACAATATTATTTTAAATGTGCTTTATATTATGTCTTGACTAATTTTTAACAAAGCAGAAGGTTTCATGTCTACTGACCTGAGCCATCCCAAGAACCATTCACGCACCTAGTCCAATTAATTGAATTTAAGAGTTTTATTATTTTTATTTCTATAGTGCCTGCAAATGTAATCAAAATCGGTGTTCATGCGATGGAGAAAATGAAACTGTCACAAAAATTCACACTTAAAAAATGAAAGCACATCTTGAAAACTTACACTTTTTGCAAATTTATTTCTCAAGCCAGATCAAACTGATTTTGATTAAATTTTCAGTCGCTAAAATTATTTTTGGCTGAACTGCAGTTCTAGTTACCCTTGATTTTTCAGTTTATTGTTGTAAACTATAGCTCTTCTGTATTTACTAACATTTTCTTTAATATTTTAAACTTTTTCAAACAATTTTTATAACATTAGATAATTTTTAAGTATTTATTTAAATACACAAATTACAACATTATGACACTGTTGGACAATATTGTGATGCTGACTGCTATTTTCTCCACAGAGTATATTACTTACTCTATGATTTTTCCGATCGCTGGTTGGAATGGCATTAGGAAGTGATAAGTGTATACCCATTTTTTTATAAATATTTGGTAGTTTAAATATTATTAATATATTTCTTCCGGGAAATTCTCTGGATGAAAACACGAGGATATATACCCATCAATAGGAACCTCAAACTCGATGCTATTCTTTTTGCAGACGATTTAGCTCTTCTGGCACTTTCCGAAAATGATTTGCAACGATCAATTTATAATTTACAAAAAATAGGTGCCAAATTTAATATGGAAATATCAATTAACAAAACTAAAATTATGGCATTTCATGGGAAGGACCCCATACAAAGTAAAATCTGTCTCCAGAATAAAATTTTAGAGAGATCTAATCAATTTAAATATCTTGGATATTATCTCTCTATCTGGGATGAAAAGGATATCCCTGAAAAAGTTACTAGTTATAATAAAAGTTTAGGAATTATTAATCAAGTTATGAAACCATCCCTTGTACAAAAAAAACACCAGATTACGTTTATATAACACTTTGGCTAGACCAGTGTTGACCTATGGTAGTGAAGCATGGACACTAAAAAAACAACATGAAAGCAGAATATCGGCTTGTGAAATGAGATTCATGCGCAGAACAGCGGGTTACACCAGATGGGATCGGAAAAGGAACACCGATATCTTAAAAGAATTGAAGACTACGCCAATTTTGGAATATATTAAACAGTACCAACTAAATTGGAAACACCATCTTGAAAGAATGAGTTCAAATCGGATCCCCAAAGCTGTTTATAATTACATACCAAGAGGACGAAGATCACTGGGCCGTCCTATGAAACGCTGGAGGGAAAATTTTCTATAGGATCGTAACAGGCCTTGGCCTAATACTTGGAAGGAAGAAGAAGGATATGTTTCTTTAACATAGATTTGGGGATTTATTGCAAAGACTGGTCATTTAAATTTCACAGTGACGTTCTGCCATCTAGTGTAAGCTGTACAAACTTTAGTATGATATCGATAATGATCTATATGTGGCAAGGATGATAATCGATATGTGGTACAATGGTGGGTTATCGCTGACTCTATAAACTCTGGCACATGCACACTGTTGTTCTATAGGACTTTGAAAATATATCAGTTTAACTTAAAGTGATGTTTTCCCTTATTTTTAATGCCTCACACAAAAAGTTTTTTTTTTTATTTTCAATGTACTATAAAATTATAATTACTATGAAATGCAAAAACACAAGAACTGAGTTTTATACTGTTTTATATAGATTTTGAGAAAATTGTCACCACTTGTTTCACTGTTAAATTTTTTGGCTCATGTTTCCATTAAGCTCAATGTGAATTTTTTCTAAGTCCGAGGCAGACACCACGCACGTGCACTAACAGGATTTTATTTTCAAATTATTTCCCACCATTTACAACAAATTTTAATTTTTTTGTTAACAATTATTTGAACATATTTTTCTATGATATGTAACTATATATGTAACATATATGTAACTATATATGTAACGTGGCAGCCATATTGATTTTTAAGAATATTCTATACAACAGTAGTGCAGTCAACATAGGGTATGTACTTCAGAATTTGAGAACTTACTATTTATTTTTGGGCGTTGCATTCTTTCACAGGTTAGAGTGCTTAAATTGCATTAGGTTGGTCTTTCACAAGTTAGAGTACTTAAATTGCATTAGGTTAGCTTTTAGGTTCACTAAATAGCATGTATAATGTTAGCTGCATAGCGATATTCCATAGAGTAAATCACTTTGCGTTTGTTAGCGCATGCACATGGTGTCTGCCTGGGACTTAGAAAAAATTCTCGCTGCGCTTAAAAGAAAGATTATCCAATTTTTAAATGATTGTATGAACAAGACTGCGACCCCCAAAAAAAATTGAGAAGATCTTAAATTCTCCAGAATGCAAGACCATGCCAGCTTACCGATTAGACATCTTTCTCGCTTAAAACTCTACAGTGAAATAATGTCACATGATGTTCTCCCTCCAGCACTTCATACTGTAGCCTCATTGGTCATGCATTTTGCACATCTCCTGAGCAGATGGCTTAATCCACATTTTCCGCAGACAGAGAATATAATGAGTAGTAATGTAGCTTGGGATAAAGTTTCCACTAAACGCAGTGAGAAATTAAGTCCCAGGCAGATACCACGCACATGCACCAACAAATGCAAAGCAGTTTACACTATGAAATTACGCGATGCAGCCAACATACACATGATATTTAACGAACCTAAAGCTAACCTAATGCAATTTAAGTACTCTAACCTTGAAAGATCAATCTAAAAGCTAACTTAACGCAATTTAAGCACTCTATCCTGTGAAAGAATGCAATGCCCAAAAATTCTAAGTAAAATTCTGAAGTATATACTCTATGTTGGCTGCACTGGAACATGCGTTGTATAGAATATTCATTAAAATCAATATGGCTACCATGTCTTCATTTTACGTATCATGAAAAAATATATTGAAATAATCGTTAGAAAAAAATGAAAAATTTATTGTAAATGGTGGAAAATAACTTGAAACCCTGTTGGTGCATGCACATGGTGCGTGCGTGCCTGCGCTTAATGGAAAATTCAGTCATAGTTTAAATTTCATGAAGTGTACGATAGAAATAGATTTGAGGTAGATGTGAAATAGAAAAAGGGTAGATGAAGGAAGAATAGGAAAGTCTGGATAAAGTTTCCATTAAATGCAGTGAGAAATTTTTCTAAGACCCAGGCAGACACCACACGCATGTGCCAGCATGAGGATGCCAGACACAGTCTCTGGCGAAATGTCGGGGAACTTCAAGTCTTAAGACCACGGCCTACTGCCCAGAAATCTTCTTCTAGATCATCATAAACACGAAGTAGTTTACACTATGGAATCACAAGATGCTGCCAATATATTCATGATATTTAACGAACCTAATAGCTAACATAACAAAATTTAAGTACTCTAACCTGCGAAAGACCATCCTAAAAGCTAACCTAATGCAATTTAAGCACTCTGACCTGTGAAAGAATGCAACGCCCAGGAATAAATAGTAAGTTCTAAAGTACGTGCTCTATGTTGGCTGCACTGGAACATGTGTTGTATAGAATATTCGTTAAAATCAATACTGCTGCCACATCTTTATGTTACTATGTAATTAAATATAGAAACAGGGGTAAGGTGAAAAAACCATCGCCACATGCATTCTTCTAAGTTCTACAGAATCGCAGTGCTCATGTGCAAGTTGCTGTAATGGTTAATGTAGCTTCCGGTGGATGGCTCTGAAGTCGGTATAACCAACGTTCGGGGAAAAATTCACAAACGATAAAAAAATTGACCTAAACTAACTTCCCATTTCCTAACCTAACAAAGCAAATTACATGCATATTATTTAATAAACTATAAATTAATTTTACGTACACTAACTTGCACCATCGGAATCTAACAAAATGAAGTTAATTTATTGAAATAAGGTTTGGAATTATTTTCAAATGTTGGTAACTCCAATTTGAGAGCTACCTAGCAGATGTTACATTAAGCATTTTCGCATCTACTAAACTCGATTCACAATATTCGCATAATTTATAAATATTTAAAAATCGTAAGAAATGTTTACAAGATGGTTCCAAAACATATTTCAATTAATGTTGGGAAGAAAACATTATGAGGTTATATCATTAATAGTGAGTGGAGCATCTATATTTTAACGATTCATCTCATACATTTTCAAATTTCTTTGATGCCGACGGTTTCAGACAGCATCTTGTCCCTTGAGTAGAAGTCATGACTGAAGAGGGACAAATTGTTGTCTGAAACCGTCGGTATCAAAGAAATTTGAAAATGTATGAAGTGAGTCGTTAAAAATAAGTTCTCCACTCACTATTAATGGTTCCAAAATGTTTAAAATGCTACACTTCGGGTCGCACGAAAATTTTTCTAAGTTCTATAGAATCACAGTGCGCATGCGCTAGTGCTCCAATTATCCCAGGTAGATAAATGCAACCTCCAGCAGTTGGCGGTATATGTATGAGAAATCAGTATGACCAACATTGACACAAAATTCCCAGAACTTGTCTAAAAATGTATAATTAACATGAAATGAACTAGTGGAAATATGATTTTACGTGGTAACCATCAGTTATTTTGAATTTTTCAGAGAATAACAGATATGAAGAGGTAATTTATTTTACGTATCAAATCACATTTAAAAAGCAAGGAACCTAAAAGCTAACCAAACCTAAATCAATTACTCTAATGTAGGTGAAATCCAGGGAACGTGGAATCACATTTAAAAAGCAAGGAACCAAAAAGCTAACCAAACCTAAATCAATTACTGTAACACAAATCAATTACTCTAACGTAGGTGAAATCCAGGGAACGTGGAAATGGTTGGCAACATCTGGAGTATTTTGGGTTGTTGATGGTGGCAACGCTGGAACATAGGAAGAGGAGGGAAAATAGCAGTAAGCAATGTAGCACGACCATGTTTTACGTAAATATATAAATATAAAAAAAAGATCAGTCCTGCGCCGTAGCCGAGCGGTTAAGGTAGGAAGCCATGGCGCAGAGCTACGGGACTTGCGCTGGTTCGAGTCTCCATGGGGGAAGAAATTTTCTCATGGTATTTCGGCCAGTATGGGACCGGTGCCCACCCAGCATCGTGAGGCAATTGGGTAGCTACAATAAGTAGCGGCTCCAGGTTGAGGAACCAGCTATAACGGCTGGGGGACTCGACATGCTAACCACATGTCACCCCTGCACTGGCTGTTGATCATCTACCTCTGTGATTGACACATGTGGATGTGAAGGGCCAGCAGCCGGCTGGTAAAAGGGCAACCGCTGAAAAGTGGAAAGACCCTCAATCGGGGAAGATCATTGCAACATTGGAAGATGTTTAAAAGTGTTGCAAAATGTTTTAAACGTGTTCAAAAGTGTTTAGTGCACCAGTGGAATAAGATATTAAATTGAAAAATTTTTGCGACCTGAACTGTACAACAGCCCATTCCAATATAAAGATAAATAATTCCAAAATTTAATATTCAGAATAGTATTTAAATATAAAATATTGTAAATACTTTTCGACTGTTCAAAAACTAATAATATCTAAAACACCAATAATCTTCATTCCATGATTTCAATGTGGATTATAGCCATTACGAAACGAAGTACAATATTCCTCTTAGCATTAAAAAAAAAAAGGTGTGTAATCAATCACACAATAATAAAACGAAAAATCAAATCCCTTAAACCTCTTTCCTAAAATCTTAAATAAATGTATAAACTGCAAATGCTTAATACGCTTACTATTATTTTAGGATATTCATGCTCCTAATTAGAACCTTCCACAAAATGTTTCCGACCGGCATTGCCAGCTAGACTCTCACAAAAAATACAGCATGAAAACCAAATTTGAAATGTTCACAAAAACTATCAAATATTATTTGGATATTTGGTGCATAATTCCTTGCATTATCATCTAATTAAAAGTTATACTTACCTAAAACACAAATAATTTTCCATAGTTAAAAACACCCCTCCATTTTCTTCACAACACATACGATGACGTCGATTTCTATTATACGATAGATGGCACTAGTTACGCCAGCGATCAAAGAACAAGATCTATAATGAATCTAATCCCTGCCAGCGGTAGTAACCTATGACAACAGAGAACCGAGAAAGATAGTACCGCCAAAAATTATTACCAACTATGATATTTTTGAGTTACCGCCGCCACCCAACTTGTGATTTAAACTACATTTCTGTATAACAAAATTACTTTTATTCGATCTTCTTAGTCTGTAAACACTAACACTTTATTTGTAATACAATATAAATATCAATCAATAAAATAAAATGTAGAATAAAAAAAAGCATTAATTCATTCATTTTGAGAATTTTCCTCATCATTGAGGGTTTTCCCCAACCAATCTGAGTAACCAACATGAATTTAAAAAAATACATAAATGACTATGGAGTTAGACCATCAGTTTGCAACAAACATTAACAAATTTCCCTTACTTAACTTTTTTTTAAATCATATCTATATATTTACTCGATCCATGGAAAACAAGGAGAAAACCAGCGATTGCCCACTAAAAGAGTTTTCATAGAGAGTTATCAGACAAGAAATGGTTCTACGCCAAATGTTTCGAGGAAAGAAGAATAGTCCTATATGCTCTAAATTTAACATGGACATCCAACACAGCAGTAAACCTGAAGCTATATAGCAAGGCAAGAAAAAATATAAAGCCTTAATAAAGCAAAAACAGAAAGAATACATAGAAGCCGAAGCCACAAAACTAATCGAGGAAGCGAGATCAGACCCCTTCATTGCTTTAAAATCCAGAAGAACACACACCACACGAAAAATAAGAATGCACACCTGGGAAAAAACACTTCCACAAGATTCATAACACAGAGAACAATAATGCAGCATACGAGCCAAAAACTCCAGAGTTACCGGACTCAAACATCAACTTATTCACCGAAAAGGAAGTCTAACAAATCTTAAGAAGACTGAAAAATAAAAAAGCATCAGGCCCAGACGGAATATTCAACGAACGTCTTAAAGCTTCCGCAGAGGTTATATTGCCAGCACTCACTGAGTTGATAAACATTTTTATCAAAACAGGCATCATCACAAATAGATGGAAAACTTCAACCATTAAAATCCTATATATAGGGAAAGGAGACAGTACTGATCCAAACTCTTACAGATATATAGCGCTGGAGAATAACCTCCTAAAAGTTCTCTCGAGACTAATAACAAGCAGACTAACAAATTAAATTAACTGCAACCTCCCACAAGAGCAGTTCGGTTTTCGGAAAGGAAGAAACACCCTTCAAGCAATTCGGATCCTTATAGAAGACATTGAAAACCATTTAAGATTCCAGCAAGGAAAATTCCATGTAATGATGATCTTGAAGAAGATTTTCGGGCTGTAGGCCGTGGTCGTGAGGCATGTAGTTCCCCGACGTTTCGCCAGAGACTGCGTCTGGCATCCTCAAAGGGTTGTCTTGAGACTGGCAATTCTGTCCGCTGTCTTATTTATACGTTCACCGCGATGTGTTCGTAAGTTGTATCTGCCTTCTGATTGGTCAGCGTTAGGGACTTCCATTACTCCAATGAGATTGCTGTTTGATGGTCTAGTCGACTGTACGTTATATCTGTCTTCTGATTGGTCAGCGGTAGGGACTTCCATTGTTCCACTGAGATTGCTGTTTGATAGTCTAGTCGACTGTGCTTGTAGAGGTTTACATTTTGCGTTTTTTAGAACCGGTATCCATACTTTGTTGACTTTTAATTATTCTTCTTTTCTGTTGAAACTGTTGTTATGTTTGAATATTTCGATGGCTTCTCGTTGTAGACGGGTAAAATAGTGTGTGCAGTTAGATAATATGTCTGTATTCTGGTATTGTACCCTGTGGCCATCAAGTAAAGAGTGTTCTGTTACTGCCGACTTATCCATTTGTTTAAGACGACTGTATCTATCATGTTCCTTAAGTCTGGTTGCGATGGTGCGTTTAGTGGTGCCTATTTACACTTTTCCACAACTGCATGGAATCCTGTATATGCCTGCTGTCTGATGAGGATGGAGTTGATCCTTTATAGGTCTGAGAAGGTTCTTGATTTTCTGGTAGGCTTGTATACTGTCTTTATGTCTTCTTTCTTTAGTAGTTTTCCAATGCGGTCCGTTACATTCATGATGAACGGTAAATATGCCCTGGTTGAAGTTGTTTCCTCTGATTCTTTGCTGCTGTTGCTGTTATACCGTCTGGGATGATTGGCTCGGTTGATTTCTTTCCTGGTGTATCCATTGGCTGTGAATACCGTCTGGAGGTGTTGAAGTTCCGTTTTTAATAAATCCAGATGTCAAAGTTTTTTGGCTCGATCTGTCAATGATTCCAAATTTTTGCTTAGGGTGATGATTCGAGGTTTTATGAAGATACCTGTCCTCCAGGCGACAATAAAATCATTCAGGATTCACATCAAAGCAAGAGCAGCAGCAGCCACAAAGGCAAACTTTGACATAAGGTTTTTATCTCTAGAAACCGCCATCAAACTCTTCCACGCCAAGATCATACCCATTTTAACATACGGTTAGAATAATTAATCTGGGAAACACTAGGAATAAAAGACCTGTCAACGATAGAGGCCGCGAAAGCCCGGTTCCTGAAGTCAGCACTAGGATTATCCAAACACACCCGATCACGACTCGTCTACGAACTTGCCAGAGAGACCTTCCTAATAGAAGATCTCTGGACCAAATTTAACCTACCATTTACGGAGAACTGGGGAAAACTGGTGGATATGAAGAGACAGAAAACAACAGAAGTAATGGTAAATAAAATATGGATGGAAACCAACGAAGACCTACGTCACTTTGTAAATTCCCTAGCAACGCATGGATACCACCACAAGGTATGAAATGTAAAGACCTACCACGACCCTAACTCAACATGTGTATGTGAACTTTGTGAACTATCTTGTAATCGTTATCACATTACAATATGTAAAAAAAAATAATCAAGTCAATAATTGAGACATGCAGTTAATGCTACGGTTTATTATACAGCGTGTCGCGCCCGACGTGACGCGAATTCGCGTTTCGCTCGGCGTGATGCTAGTTCAGCATGGAGCGCATACGTTACAGCGCATATGTTTATGGAATTGTCGCCAGATGGCACCACATATATGGAAAATCGAAATGACCAACATTCATAATAAATTTCCAAATGTGTTTACAAAAACTAATGTATACAAACCTGTCCCTGCATAACCTAATAAAATAAATTACATACATACTATTTAGTAAACTATAAATTAATCTGATGTAAACTAAACTGACCCATCGGAATCTAACAAAATGAAGTGAGTGAACATTTATTTCTTAAAATATGGTTTGGAATTAAATGCAAATGTTGGTCATTCACACATATGTCCTGCCATCTGGTGGATTTAATTTTATGAGCGTTCACGTATGCCAACTTCAATTCTAATAAAGAACTTTGAAAATAAATTGAGATGAAAAATCATAATTTGTGTACATAGATAAACATATTAAAATTCTTCATTTAAAAAGTTTCAAGTGTCGTTGCAAAACGATTAAAATAGTTCGAAATATTAGTAAAGACAGAAAAAGTAACAGCTTTTATTTATCTCTTGACTAAGTTCAAGCTACAATAACTTTTTTCTGTACATCTCTGTACTCCTTCATGCTCATATTGTATAAAACATATATAGAACTCGATGATTTGCAACAAAACTATCAAACTTTCGTCGTTAAAATTGGAAAGTTATAAAATAAGTACTGTATTTCCGACATTTTGTTATAAAATCTTACTTTGTTTTTAGCAATTACACCAATGAGTACGGGTAATATCTTCTATATTCTTTGTTTGCGCTGGCAAATTGCGTCCTGGATTCAAGAGATTCCAAAACACGACGCGACATGTCAGCGCAATTTTTTTTGCGCCAGCAATTTGCGTTGTAGATAAACCACCTCCATTTAAATACATGGGGAGCAATTTTTGCGCTGGCGCGTTGCGTCGTAGATAAACCACAGCATAATACCACTGAGAAAACGAAGTATAGAAAGCCTCTAATGCTACGGTTTATTATATAGCGTGTAGCGCCCGACGTGACGCGAATTCGCGTTTCGCTCGGCGTGATAATGGTTTAGCATGGAGCGCATACGCTACAGCGCATATGTTTATGGAATTGTCGCCAGATGACACAACATATATGGAAAATCAAAATGACCAACGTTCATAATAAATTTCCAAATGTGTTTACAAAAACTAATGTATACAAACCTGTCCCTGCATAACCTAATAAAATAAATTACATACATACTATTTATTATAAACCATAAACTAATATGATGTACACTAAACTGACCCATCGGAATCTAACAAAATGAAGTGATTGAACTTTTATTTCTTAAAATATGGTTTGGAATTAAATGCAAATGTTGGTCATTCACACATATGTCCTGCCATCCGGTGGATTTAATTTTATGAGCGTTCACGTATGCCAACTTCAATTCTAATAAAGAACTTTGAAATAAATTGAGAGGAAAAGTCATAATTTGTCTACATAGATAAACATATTAAAATTCTTCATAAAAAAAGTTTCACGTGTCGTTGCAAAACGATTAAAATAGTTCGAAATATTAGTAAAGACAGAAAAAGTACCTAGAGCAACAGCATCATATGAATGTTGTATGGAAAATTATAGAATAAATGATTCTTTAGTTCTTAAATAAACATATGGTTGATGAATATACCATATTTCAGAATACTTCAGATTTTCGCCTGAGCAGTTTTATTAGGTTTTGAATTTAATAGAAGACGAAATTTATGCACATCCATAATATCCCCGAGATACAATATTTACAGCTTTTATTTATCTCTTAACTAAGTTCAAGCCACGATAACTTTTTTTCTGTACATCTCTGTACTCCTTCATGTTCATATTGTACTCTATGGTATAAAGCATGTATAGAACTCGATGATTTGCAACAAAACTATCTAACTTTCGTCGTTAAAATTGGAAAGTTATAAAACAAGTACTGTATTTCCGACATTTTGTTATAAAATCTTAGTTTGTTTTTATCAATTACACCAATGAGTACGGGTAATATCTTCTATATTTTTTGTTTGCGCTGGCAAATTGCGTCCTGGATTCAAGAGATTCCAAAACACGACGCAACATGTCAGCGCAATTTTTTTTTTTTGCGCCAGTAAATATGCGTTGTAGATAAACCACTTCCATTAATGCTACGGTTTATTATACAGCGTGTCGCGCCCGACGTGACGCGAATTCGCGTTTCGCTCGGCGTGATGCTGGTTTCGCATGGAGCGCATACGCTACAGCGCATATGTTTATGGAATTGTCGCCAGAGGGCACCACATATATGGAAAATCAAAATGGCCAACGTTCATAATAAATTTCCAAATGTGTTTACAAAAACTAATGTATACAAACCTGTCCCTGCATTACCTAATAAAATAAATTACATACATACTATTTAGTAAACTATAAACTAATCTGCTGTACACTAAACTGACCCATCGGAATCTAACAAAATGAAGTGATTGAACATTTATTTCTTAAAATATGGTTTGGAATTAAATGCTAATGTTGGTCATTCACACATATGTCCTGCCATCTGGTGGATTAATTTTTGAGTGTTCACGTATGCCAACTTCAATTCTAATAAAGAACTTTGAAAATAAATTGAGAGGAAAAGTCATAATTTGTCTACATAGATAAACATATTAAAATTCTTCATAAAAATAGTTTCACGTGTCGTTGCAAAAGATTAAAATAGTTCGAAATATTAGTAAAGACAGAAAAAGTACCTAGAGCAACAGCATCATATGAATGTTGTATGGAAAATTATAGAATAAATGATTCTTTTGTTCTTAAATAAACATATGGTTGATGAATATACCAAATTTTAGAATACTTCAGATTTTCGCCTGAGCAATTTCATCAGGTTTTGAATTTAATAGAAGACGAAATTTATGCACATCCATGATATCCCCGAGATACAATATTTACAGCTTTTATGTATCTCTTGACTAAGTTCAAGCCAGAATAACTTTTTTCTGTACATCTCTGTACTCCTTCATGCTCATATTGTATAAAACATGTATAGAACTCGATGATTTGCAACAAAACTATCTAACTTTCGTCGTTAAAATTGGAAAGTTATAAAACAAGTACTGCATTTCCGATATTTTGTTATAAAATCTTAGTTTGTTTTTAGCAATTACACCAATGAGTACGGGTAATATCTTCTATATTCTTTGTTTGCGCTGGCAAATTGCGTCCTGGATTCAAGAGATTCCAAAACACGACGCGACATGTCAGCGCAAATTTTTTTGCGCCAGCAATTTGCGTTGTAGATAAACCACCTCCATTTAAATACATGGGGAGCAATTTTTGCGCTGGCGCGTTGCGTCGTAGATAAACCACAGCATTACGCAAACAAAGAATATAGAAGATATTACCCATACTCATTGGTGTAATTGCTAAAAACAAACAAAGATTTGTTAACAAAATGTCGGAAATACAGTACTTGTTTTATAACTTTCCAATTTTAACGACGAATGTTAGACAGTTTTGTTGCAAATCATCGAGATCTATACATGTTTTTTACAATATGAGCATGAAGGAGTACAGAGATGTACAGAAAAAAATTAATGTGGCTTGAACTTAGTCAAGAGAGGTCAAGAGATAAATAAAAGCTGTAAATATTGTATCTCGGGGATATTATGGATGTGCATAAATTTCGTCTTCTATTAAATTCAAAACCTGATAAAACTGCTCAGGCGAAAATCTGAAGTATTCTAAAATTTGGTATATTCATCAACCATATGTTTATTTAAGAACTAAAGAATAATTTATTCTATGATTTTCCATACAACATTCATATGATGCTGTTGCTCTAGGTACTTTTTCTGTCTTTACTAATATTTCGAACTATTTTAATCGTTTTGTAACGACACTTGAAAATTTTTTTATGAAGAATTTTAATATGTTTATCAATGTACACAAATTATGACTTTTCCTCTCAATTTATTTTCAAAGTTCTTTATTAGAATTAAAGTTGGCATACGTGAACGCTCATAAAATTAAATCCACCAGATGGCAGGACATATGTGTGAATTACCAACATTTGCATTTAATTCCAAACCATATTTTAAGAAATAAATATTCAATCACTTCATTTTGTTAGATTCCGATGGGCCAGTTTAGTGTACATCAGATTAGTTTACAGTTTACTAAATAGTATGTAAGTAATTTATTTTATTAGGTTATGCAGGGACAGGTTTGTATACATTAGTTTTTGTAAACACATTTGGAAATTTATTATGAACGTTGGTCATTTTCATTTTCCATAAATGTGGTGCCATCTGGCGACAATTCCATAAACATATGCGCTGTAGCGTATGCGCTCCATGTGGAACCAGCATCACGCCGAGCGAAACGCGAATTCGCGTCACGTCGGGCGCGACACGCTGTATAATAAACCGTAGCATTAAATACATGGGGAGCAATTTTTGCGCTGGCGCGTTGCGTCGTAGATAAACCACAGCATAACTTTAGTTAGTTCAATGCACAACTTGTGCGTTTTTTCATTTATTACAGTGAGTTTACTCTGGTTTTAAGCTATGATTTATTATGCTATGGTTTATCTACGACGCAACGCGCCAGCGCAAAAATTGCTCCCCATGTATTTAAATGGATGTGGTTTATCTACAACGCAAATTGCTGGCGCGAAAAATTTTGCGCTGACATGTCGCGTCGTGTATTGGAATCACTTGAATCCAGGACGCAATTTGCCAGCGCAAACAAAGAATATAGAAGATATTACCCGTACTCATTGGTGTAATTGCTAAAAACAAACTAAGATTTTATAACAAAATGTCGGAAATACAGTACTTGTTTTATAACTTTCCAATTTTAACGACGAATGTTAGATAGTTTTGTTGCAAATCATCATGTTCTATATAATATGAGCATGAAGGAGTACAGAGATGTACAGAAAAAAAAAGTTATTGTGGCTTGAACTTAGTCAAGAGATAAATAAAAGCTGTAAATATTATATTGTATCTTGGGGATATTATGGATGTACATAAATTTCGTCTTCTATTAAATTCAAAACCTGATAAAACTGCTCAGGCGAAAATCTGAAGTATTATACAAATTGGTATTTTCATCAACCATATGTTTATTTAAGAACTAAAGAATGCTTTATTCTATAATTTTCCATACAACATTCATATGATGCTGTTGCTCTAGGCACTTTTTTCTGTCTTTACTAATATTTCGTACTATTTTAAACGTTTTGCAACGATTCTTAAAACTTTTTTTTATAAAGAATTTTAATATGTTTATCTATATACACAAATTATGACTTTTCCTCTCAATTTATTTTCAAATTTCTTTATTAGAATTGAAGTTGGCACACGTGAACGCTTATAAAATTAAATCCACCAGATGGCAGGACATATGTGTGAATGACCAACATTTGTATTTAATTCCAAACCATATTTTAAGAAATAAATGTTCAATCACTTCATTTTGTTAGGTTCCGATGGGTCAGTTTAGTGTACATCAGATTAGTTTATAGTTTACTAAATAGTATGTATGTAATTTATTTAATTAAGTTATGTAGGGACAGGTTTGTATACATTCATTTTTGTAAACATATTTGGAAATTTATTATGAACGTTGGTCATTTTCCCATGGGTCATTTTGATTTTCCATATATGTGGTGCCATCTGGCGACAATTCCATAAACATAAAGCGCTGTACCGTATGCGCTCCATGCGAAACCAGCCTCACGCCGAGCGTAACGTGAGAATCGCGTCACGTTGGACGCGACACGCTGTATAATAAACGGTAGCATTATACAGTATGTCGCGCCCGACGTGACGAAAGCTACTGTTACGCTCGGCGTGATGCTAGTTACGCATTAAGCGCATATGGTTCAACGCTTATGCTACGGTTTATTATACAGCGTGACGTGCCCGACGTGACGCGAATTCGCGTTTCGATCGGCGTGATGCTGGTTTAGCATGGAGCGCATACGCTACAGCGCATATGTTTATGGAATTGTCGCCAGATGGCACCACATATATGGAAAATCAAAATGGCCAACGTTCATAATAAATTTCCAAATGTGTTTACAAAAACTAATGTATACAAACCTGTCCCTGCATAACCTAATAAAATAAATTACATACATACTATTTAGTAAACTATAAACTAATCTGCTGTACACTAAACTGACCCATCGGAATCTAACAAAATGAAGTGATTGAACATTTATTTCTTAAAATATGGTTTGGAATTAAATGCTAATGTTGGTCATTCACACATATGTCCTGCCATCTGGTGGATTTAATTTTATGAGTGTTCACGTATGCCAACTTCAATTCTAATAAAGAAATTTGAAAATAAATTGAGAGGAAAAGTCATAATTTGTCTACATAGATAAACATATTAAAATTCTTCATAAAAATAGTTTCACGTGTCGTTGCAAAAGATTAAAATAGTTCGAAATATTAGTAAAGACAGAAAAAGTACCTAGAGCAACAGCATCATATGAATGTTGTATGGAAAATTATAGAATAAATGATTCTTTTGTTCTTAAATAAACATAGTGTTGATGAATATACCAAATTTTAGAATACTTCAGATTTTCGCCTGAGCAATTTCATCAGGTTTTGAATTTAATAGAAGACGAAATTTATGCACATCCATGATATCCCCGAGATACAATATTTACAGCTTTTATTTATCTCTTGACTAAGTTCAAGCCAGAATAACTTTTTTCTGTACATCTCTGTACTCCTTCATGCTCATATTGTATAAAACATGTATAGAACTCGATGATTTGCAACAAAACTATCTAACTTTCGTCGTTAAAATTGGAAAGTTATAAAACAAGTACTGCATTTCCGATATTTTGTTATAAAATCTTAGTTTGTTTTTAGCAATTACACCAATGAGTACGGGTAATATCTTCTATATTCTTTGTTTGCGCTGGCAAATTGCGTCCTGGATTCAAGAGATTCCAAAACACGACGCGACATGTCAGCGCAAATTTTTTTGCGCCAGCAATTTGCGTTGTAGATCAACCACTTCCATTTAAATACATGGGGAGCAATTTTTGCGCTGGCGCGTTGCGTCGTAGATAAACCACAGCTTTAAATACATGGGGAGCAATTTTTGCGCTGGCGCGTTGCGTCGTAGATAAACCACAGCACGACTTTAGTTAGTTCAATGCACAACTTGTGCGTTTTTTCATTTATTACAGTGAGTTTACTCTGGTTTTAAGCTATGATTTATTATGCTATGGTTTATCTACGACGCAACGCGCCAGCGCAAAAATTGCTCCCCATGTATTTAAATGGAGGTGGTTTATCTACAACGCAAATTGCTGGCGCGAAAAATTTTGCGCTGACGTGTCGCGTCGTGTATTGGAATCACTTGAATCCAGGACGCAATTTGCCAGCGCAAACAAAGAATGTAGAAGATATTACCCGTACTCATTGGTGTAATTGCTATAAACAAACTAAGAGTTTATAACAAAATGTCGAAAATATAGTACTGGTTTTATAACTTTCCAATTTTAACGACGAATGTTAGATAGTTTTGTTGCAAATCATCATGTTCTATATAATATGAGCATGAAGGATTACAGAGATGTACAGAAAAAAGTTATTGTGGCTTGAACTTAGTCAAGAGATAAATAAAAGCTGTAAATATTGTATTGTATCTTGGGGATATTATGGATGTACATAAATTTCGTCTTCTATTAAATTCAAAACCTGATAAAACTGCTCAGGCGAAAATCTGAAGTATTATACAATTTGGTATTTTCATCAACCATATGTTTATTTAAGAACTGAAGAATACTTTATTCTATAATTTTCCATACAACATTCATATGATGCTGTTGCTCTAGGTACTTTTTCTGTCTTTAGTAATATTTCGTACTATTTTAAACGTTTTGCAACGATTCTTAAAACCTTTTTTATAAAGAATTTTAATATGTTTATCTATGTACACAAATTATGACTTTTCCTATCAATTTATTTTCAAAGTTCTTTATTAGAAGTGAAGTTGGCATACGTGCACGCTTATAAAATCAAATCCACCAGATGGCAGGACATATGTGTGAATGACCAACATTTGCATTTAATTCCAAACAATATTTTAAGAAATTAATGTTCAATCACTTCATTTTGTTAGGTTCCGATGGGTCAGTTTAGTGTACACCAGATTAGTTTATAGTTTACTAAATAGTATGTATGTAATTTATTTCATTATGTTATGCGCGACAGGTTTTGTATACAACCATTTTTGTAAACACATTTGGGAATTTATTATGAACGTTGGTCATTTTCCCATGGGTCATTTTGATTTTCCATATATGTGGTGCCATCTGGCGACAATTCCATAAACATAAGCGCTGTACCGTTTGCGCTCCATGCGAAACCAGCATCACGCAGAGCGAAACGCGAATTCGCGTCACGTCGGGCGGGACACGCTGTATAATAAACGGTAGCATTATACAGTATGTCGCGCCCGACGTGACGACAAGCTACTGTTACGCTCGGCGTGATGCTAGTTACGCATTAAGCGCATATGGTTCAAACGCTTATGCTACGGTTTATTATACAGCGTGACGCGTCCAGACGTGGAGCGAATTCGCGTTTCGATCGGCGTGATGCTGGTTTAGCATGGAGAGCATACGCTACAGCGCATATGTTTATGGAATTGTCGCCAGATGGCACCACATATATGGAAATCCAAAATGGCCAACGTTCATAATAAATTTCCAAATGTGTTTACAAAAACCTAATGTATAAAAACCTGTCCCTGCATAACCTAATAAAATAAATTACATACATACTATTTATGATAAACCATAATACTAAATATTGTACACTAAACTGACCCATCGGAATCTAACAAAATGAAGTGATTGAAACTTTTATTTCTTAAAAATATGGTTTGGAATTAAATGCAAATGTTGGTCATTCACACATAGTTCCTGCCATCTGGTGGATTTAATTTTATGAGCGTTCACGTAGTGCCAACGTCAATTCTAATAAAGAACTTTGAAAATAAATTGAGAGGAAAAGAGTCATAATTTGTCTACATAGATAAACATATTAAAATTCTTCATAAAAAAAAAGTTTCACGTGTCGTTGCAAAAAACGATTAAAAATAGTTCGAAATATTAGTTAAAAACAGAAAAAGTACCTAAAGCAACAGCATCATATGAATGTTGTATGGAAAATTATAGA
Source organism: Diploptera punctata (assembly GCA_030220185.1). Classification (NCBI taxonomy): domain Eukaryota; kingdom Metazoa; phylum Arthropoda; class Insecta; order Blattodea; family Blaberidae; genus Diploptera; species Diploptera punctata. Next base: position 212,996 of record JASPKZ010007912.1, read on the forward strand.
ATAAATGATTCTTTAGTTCTTAAATAAACATATGCTTGATGAATATACCAAATTTTAGAATACTTCAGATTTTCGTCTGAGCAGTTTTATTAGGTTTTGAATTTAATAGAAGACGAAATTTATGCACATCCGTAATATCCCCGAGATACAATATTTACAGCTTTTATTTATCTCTTGACTAAGTTCAAGCCACAATAACTTTTTTCTGTACATCTCTGTACTCCTTCATGCTCATATTGTTCTCTATGGTATAAAGCATGTATAGAACTCGATGATTTGCAACAAAACTATCTAACTTTCGTCGTTAAAATTGGAAAGTTATAAAACAAGTACTGTATTTCCGACATTTTGTTATAAAATCTTAGTTTGTTTTAAGCAATTACACCAATGAGTACGGGTAATATCTTCTATATTCTTTGTTTGCGCTGGCAAATTGCGTCCTGGATTCAAGAGATTCCAAAACACGACGCGACATGTCAGCGCAATTTTTTTTTTGCGCCAGTAAATCTGCGTTGTAGATAAACCACTTCCATTTAAATACATGGGGAGCAATTTTTGCGCTGGCGCGTTGCGTCGTAGATAAACCACAGCATTACTGCTATTTTCCCTCCTCTTCCTATGTTGTTCCAGCGTTGCCACCATCAATAACCCAAAATACTCCAGATGTTGCCAACTATTTCCACGTTCCCTGGATTTCACCTACGTTAGAGTAATTGATTTGTGTTACAGTAATTGATTTAGGTTTGGTTAGCTTTTAGGTTCCTTGCTTTTTAAATGTGATTCCACGTTCCCTGGATTTCACCTACGTTAGAGTAATTGATTTGTGTTACAGTAATTGATTTAGGTTTGGTTAGCTTTTGGGTTCCTTGCTTTTAAATGTGATTTGATACGTAAAATAAATTACCTCTTCATATCTGTTATTCTATGAAAAATTCAAAATATCGGACGGTTACCACGTAAAATCATATTTCCACTAGTTCATTTCGTGTTAATTATACATTTTTAGACAAGTTCTGGGAATTTTGTGTCAATGTTGGTCATACTGATTTCTCATACATATACCGCCAACTGCTGGAGGTTGCATTTATCTACCTAGGATAATTGGAGCACTAGCGCATGCGCACTGCGATTCTACAGAACTTAGAAAAATTTTCTTGCGACCCGAAGTGTAGCATATCCGAGTTGGGACGTCAAGAGTCTCTGTAATGCATAAGAGCACACATTTCCAGAATTCTGCCTATGTTTAATTTCTTTGTGCATCTCATCCCTATTTGTGATTATTGTTCCTAGGTATCTGAATTCAGTCACTTCCTCAAAATTTCCCTCATTTATCATTAGCAGTCACAAATTAAATTAATAATCCAAGAAGGAGAAAAACACAAATTCAAACATAACCTCTATCAAATAACATGAAACTTTACCTCAACACCATGAAGAACAAAAGTCTTTTCTGCCTCACTTAAAAGAATTTCCGCCATTTTATTTAATAACTAAAATAATAGGTGGGGTTGTAGAAGACAAGCTTTTTACTTACGCGACTTATGCCAATTTTGATGTAATTTAAAGTATTCTAAAGTGTTAATGAATCAATATTCCTAAGAGATGTACCCGCCGCCTAAATATGTATAATTAACACGAAATGAACTAGTGGAAATATGATTTTACATGGTAACCGTCCGACATTTTGAATTTTTCATAGAATAACAGAAATGAAGATGTGCGGGCAGTAAACCACACTGACTGCTACCATTTGTACGGATCGTCTTTTGTTTCCGTTGTATATACTAGCGTAGAGTTCATAACATTATTAATCAAAAGCCTTTGCCCGGGCCCATAGGAGGCAAAGATTGATTCATCTTTCTTTCCTAAACACTTAAACATGAATCAATAATAGATCTCAAAACACCAGAGTAATTCCTGGTCCTATTTAAATTTGATGTATCATTATTGTTATTAATCATGAAAGCTAGACGGAAAATAAAGGAAGCTAGAATGATCTCCTAAATAAGTAAGTTTCAGTACAGGAATATCAAACAGCCGCATGCACATAAATAACTTGAACATTAACCAGGATATATATATATATATATATATATATATATATATATATATATATAAATTATGTTTAATATAAACAATACGTCTGAAGTGGATGAAAAATATAACAAATGTAAATACTTGATCATTCAACAAAAAGAAAATAAATAATAATCATGACAAAACTCTATCATACCTCACACAACATTCATACCACAGTCCAAGCCAGGGTAGTCTTTCCCCGGTCCTCAGGACCAAAACTTAAACCCCGCCACTCGCGGCTCCAGCCGACGTTATGTCAACTCAAAGTTCCGATCGAATGATTATGTTTTTAATGTGCCTTGCGTATTTGAGCGTTCCGAGGTAGAAGGGGAGATGCGCAGCACAAACAGCGCAACAGGAGAGGTAAAAAGGAGAGTGGGGGTAGATGCATAGAGAAAGGATATTGGCATAGTTCACGAATCTTTCTGTCCAGGGAGGATAACGGCACTGCAGTAGCGAACCGAAAAATCGCACTTTCGGTTCAAAGAGGTAATTTATTTTACGTATCAAATCACATTTAAAAAGCAAGGAACCTAAAAGCTAACCAAATCCCCAACTCTTTTCAAAAAACGTTAAACTGAAAATATATAAAACAATTATTCTACCAGTTATATTATATGGATGCGAAATATGGACTCTTACTTTAAGGGAGGAAAAGAAATTACGAGTATTTGAGAATAAAGTTCTTAGGAAGGTTTTTGAACCAAAGAGAGATGAACAGACAGGTGAATGGAGAAGACTACATTAAACTACCTGGTATTTATAGGAAGCCAGATATAAAAACAGTTAAGTCTCATAGACTATGATGGACAGGACATGTGGCACGAGTGGGAATGAAAGATGTCCATTGAAGCTTCTTGTAGGAAAACCAGTGGGAAAACGCCCAGTTGGTAGACCAAGAATGAGGTGGGAGAATAACATTAACTATGATTTGAGGGAAGTAGATTATACAGGGGATGGTTGGAACACATCAGCTCAGGATAGGGATGTATGAAGAGCTTATATCCACGCGGCCATGAACCTATGGGTTCGATAGTGCCAGTGAGTTAGTTAATTATTCTAAAGTTCAGCCTACAGTTTTATCTTTTTTTTTTTAGATTTGTAAGATTTCAGTTTCTCCATTCTTGTATCTAATAACTTAATTGTGTTTGGTATTTATGTTTCACAGGAAGATTTCCATTGTGATGGTAGATCACGCCTGGATTATCGTCCAATGGAAGTTGAAACAGATATTGTATCACATGCCAGTGGTTCGGCCAGACTAAGGCTTGCCAACACAAATGTACTTGTTGGAGTAAAGACAGAAATAGACACACCTTTTCCAGACAGACCTCGAGAAGGAAAACTGGAATTCTTTGTTGATTGGTATGTATCCAAGTAGCCATGAGCTGTAATATTGGGTAAGAGAGTGTAGATAAGAAATTAAATATTGTCGTTTGCATGGGGGGTTCTTTCTCACATAGTTTTGGCATGAATGATCACACACAGGTGTTGTTTAATATTTCACAAATCGCTTTATTTACTTCTACAAATTATCATTAGTAAATTAATCACAATTTTCGGGTGTGGTATACTTAACGTCGCAAAAAATCTTCAATCTAATTGCTTATGCCACTGATGCACTAAACACGTTTAAAACATTTTGCAACACTTTTAAACACATTTTAAACATCTTCCAACGTTGCAACGATCTTTTTTATATTTATATATTTACATAAAATATGATCGTAATACATTGCTTACTTGTGTTTTGGAATCTCTTGAATCCAGGACGCAATTTGCCAGCGCAAACAAAGAATATAGAAGATATTACCCGTACTCATTGGTGTAAATTGCTTAAAACAAACTAAGATTTTATAACAAAATGTCGGAAATACAGTACTTGTTTTATAACTTTCCAATTTTAACGACGAAAGTTAGATAGTTTTGTTGCAAATCATCGAGTTCTATACATGCTTTATACCATAGAGAACAATATGAGCATGAAGGAGTACAGAGATGTACAGAAAAAAGTTATTGTGGCTTGAACTTAGTCAAGAGATAAATAAAAGCTGTAAATATTGTATCTCGGGGATATTACGGATGTGCATAAATTTCGTCTTCTATTAAATTCAAAACCTAATAAAACTGCTCAGGCGAAAATCTGAAGTATTCTAAAATTTGGTATATTCATCAACCATATGTTTATTTAAGAACTAAAGAATCATTTATTCTATAATTTTCCATACAACATTCATATGATGCTGTTGCCCTAGGTACTTTTTCTGTCTTTACTAATATTTCGAACTATTTTAATCGTTTTGCAACGACACGTGAAACTTTTTTTATGAAGAATTTTAATATGTTTATCTATGTAGACAAATTATGACTTTTCCTCTCACTTTATTTTCAAAGTTCTTTATTAGAATTTTTAGCAATTACACCAATGAGTACGGGTAATATCTTCTATATTCTTTGTTTGCGCTGGCAAATTGCGTCCTGGATTCAAGAGATTCCAAAACACGACGCGACATGTCAGCGCAATTTTTTTTTTGCGCCAGTAAATATGCGTTGTAGATAAACCACTTCCATTTAAATACATGGGGAGCAATTTTTGCGCTGGCGCGTTGCGTCGTAGATAAACCACAGCATAACTTTAGTTAGTTCAATGCACAACTTGTGCGTTTTTTCATTTATTACAGTGAGTTTACTCTGGTTTTAAGCTATGATTTATTATGCTATGGTTTATCTACGACGCAACGCGCCAGCGCAAAAATTGCTCCCCATGTATTTAAATGGAGGTGGTTTATCTACAACGCAAATTGCTGGCGCGAAAAATTTTGCGCTGACGTGTCGCGTCGTGTATTGGAATCACTTGAATCCAGGACGCAATTTGCCAGCGCAAACAAAGAATGTAGAAGATATTACCCGTACTCATTGGTGTAATTGCTATAAACAAACTAAGAGTTTATAACAAAATGTCGAAAATATAGTACTGGTTTTATAACTTTCCAATTTTAACGACGAATGTTAGATAGTTTTGTTGCAAATCATCATGTTCTATATAATATGAGCATGATGGATTACAGAGATGTACAGAAAAAAGTTATTGTGGCTTGAACTTAGTCAAGAGATAAATAAAAGCTGTAAATATTGTATTGTATCTTGGGGATATTATGGATGTACATAAATTTCGTCTTCTATTAAATTCAAAACCTGATAAAACTGCTCAGGCGAAAATCTGAAGTATTATACAATTTGGTATTTTCATCAACCATATGTTTATTTAAGAACTGAAGAATACTTTATTCTATAATTTTCCATACAACATTCATATGATGCTGTTGCTCTAGGTACTTTTTCTGTCTTTAGTAATATTTCGTACTATTTTAAACGTTTTGCAACGATTCTTAAAACCTTTTTTATAAAGAATTTTAATATGTTTATCTATGTACACAAATTATGACTTTTCCTATCAATTTATTTTCAAAGTTCTTTATTAGAATTGAAGTTGGCATACGTGCACGCTTATAAAATTAAATACACCAGATGGCAGGACATATGTGTGAAATGACCAACATTTGCATTTAATTCCAAACAATATTTTAAGAAATTAATGTTCAATCACTTCATTTTGTTAGGTTCCGATGGGTCAGTTTAGTGTACATCAGATTAGTTTATAGTTTACTAAATAGTATGTATGTAATTTATTTCATTATGTTATGCGCGACAGGTTTGTATACAACCATTTTTGTAAACACATTTGGGAATTTATTATGAACGTTGGTCATCACTCTTCATCATCACTTTGTGACAGCTATTGGTGCTGTCCAGTGTGCCTTTCCTGGGACTTGTGTTTGTCCCTTATCGGCGAATTCGCGTGTGTATTCTGTATTGGGTTCAGCTGGTATACCCTAGCCTACACGGCGATTTTATGGGGATTTATTTTATTGTTTGAGTAGTGTGAGATTTATATGGATATTGTTGCCAAGGCGAATAGATCTCGCTTGATTGGGGCATCGGAAACCGTGTCGCTGAAGAGCTTGGCTCGATTCAGGACCGGAATGAGCCACGCCACTCTGCGCTCATCATTCTGACCTTGGTTGCTACATGCTAAGTACTATGGATTATTTATTTGGTCGAATATGTTTCTATGTGTAGTACGCCATTGTGGAAGGTGTCCTATATTGCGTACTATTGGGTTTTCATGATCATTTATGTTTTGAAACATGGTGGTGACCCTTTCTGATATGATAGTATCAATATATGGCACCTTCGTGGCCTCGTGCATCTCTGTTATCCTTGTGTAACGCGGGGCCGAAAGTATGATTTTTAGACACTTGTTTTGCAGTATCTGTAGTTTCTTCTTGTGGCATTTCGCAAGGATACTCAGAGATTCACAGCCGTACAATAGCATACTACGGATCACAGCCACATATAATGTGAGCTTGATCCTACGGGACAGTGACGGCGACTTGAAAAACGGATATAATATCGCTATGCCTTGATGGGCTCTGGTTATTATATGATCAACATGGGCTCTAAATGTAAGCCTTTTATCCAATATTAGGCCTAAATATCTGACAGAAGTTTCTACTGGCAGAGGTTGTACACCCATAGTGAGCTGGATTGGACATGGAAAGTTCGATTTGGAAAACAGGACGACTTGCGTTTTCCCAGCATTTAGTTTAATGTTCCAGGAGCAAAACCATTCATATATTATGGTTATTGCTCGCTGGAATGTTGCAAGTCTGTGAGGAATGGATTTAAGTTTGGATTGCATGAATAGACAAGTGTCATCAGCAAAGGAAGCTATTTGGAGTGATGGAGGTGAAGGTAGGTCAGAGACATATAGGGAGTACAATAAGGGTGAAAGGACAGCTCCTTGTGGAACTCCTGCCAGTATGGGCTTCGTATCAGATTTATTTCCACTCACTGAGACATAGAAGGTTCTATTTCTCAGATAAGTGGAGATTATTTTGACTAAATTTGGATTAATTTGGAATTGTATCAGCTTATATATCAATCCGTTTATCCAAGTTGTGTCAAAAGCTTTCTCAATGTCGAGGAAGACTGCTATTGTACTACGCTTGGCGTTGAAACCAGTGACTATTTGGTCTATAAGCCTCGCCAGTTGCAGCGGTGTGCTGTGTGAATTTCGAAATCCAAATTGATGGTTGGGTAATAGTTCTTTGTTTGAGACTTCAATTTTTAGTTTGGCCAAAAGTAGTTTTTCTAGGATTTTTCCCAGAACTGGTAGAAGGCTTATTGGACGCAAATTGTCTGGATTACTTGGATTTTTTCCTGGTTTCGGTAGCACAATAACTTTAGCCATCTTCCAAGTTGCAGGGAAGTGATTAAATTGGATACAGTATTTAAGGATAGTAAGGAGTCGAAGTAGCGCTTTGCGCGGGAGATGCTTTAAGGCTAGGTTACTTATACGATCATGTCCAGGTGCACTTGAAGTGCGAAGGGCCTGGACGTGAATGCGTAGGTCAGCGAGGTGGATGTCAGGTCTTTCATTTGGGTAGGGAGCAGCTAGGAAGGTGTCTACTCTATTATTGACTTCAGCTTCATGAACTGGCGACGTTAACTCTTGTGGTCTGAATCGATTTGCGAAATTTTCCGCGAGAACTTGTGCTTGATCATAAGGATGATAAGCCCAAGTTCCATTGTTCTCAATTGCAGTCGGTTTAGAAGGTCCGCGGTTTAATTTAATTCTTTTTATAATCTCCCAAGGCGGAGTTTTTTGAGCATTGAAATTGGATAGGGAATTTTCCCATTGCGTAATTTTGTGATCTCGCAGTCTTTCTTTGACCAGTCGAGCATAGTAATTGTACTCCTGTTTCATTTGTGGGTGTCCATAGAGTCTGTACTGTTTGAGGGCTCGTCGCTTATGCTCTAGGTAGTCAAGAAGTGTTTGATCTGTTTGATTTGGACGTGTAGTGTTGTTTCTTGTTGTAGTTATGTCGAGGGCTGTTTGAATAGAAGCCTGGAAGTCATTTATAGAAGTCTCAAGTTCTTCAGTGGAGTTTACTCTTAATCGAGGATTAATCCACTGTGAAAGGAGTCTTGAATAACGATTCCAGTCTGTATTCATTGTGTGAGATCGGAACGGGGGCTGAAGTATGAATCTAGTAGTGAGCTTAAACATGATAGGGACGTGGTCTGAGTTTAGCTCACCAGGCAGTGTATCTATGTGAGGGGAGATGGTAATGTTTTTCAAAAGTGCGATATCTAGAATGTCGGAGCATAAGCCTTGTTGAGTGTTTCTAAAGAAGGTGTGTTCCCTTGGTGCTGAGATTTCGATGTTGTGGGTATTACAGAAGTGTTGTAATACCACACCTGAAGCATTGGGTACTCTACAGTTCCATGCGCGATGCTTTGCATTGAAATCGCCTGCCAGTAGGTACCGGGGCGATATCGATGCAAGTATGCGCATGTCATGTCGAGTGAGGGGCCTAAGTGGAGATTTATATATGGAAGCTATGAATATATTCATGTGTTGTGTGATTGGAAGTATAATGCCAGTGGCTTCTATGAAGTGAAGCCCTGGGACAGAAATGTGTCTGTGGGATATGGATTTTCGGATGCAGATTGCAGTGCCACCAAGGGGGGCATTTAGGCGATCTGTGCGATAAGTGTAGTAATCAGCGAGTCGGAATTTATCCTTTGGTTTCAGATGCGTCTCGCTGATTAAAAGTATGTCTATGTTGTGTGTATGAAGTACAATTTCCAATTCATGGACCTGTGAGGCAATACCATTGGCATTAAATGCCATGACATTAAGAAATTGTCCCTGAGCGTGTCTATACATCGTTAAAACATATCGACCACATTTGGCTGAGGAACATCATTCGTTCCATGGGATTTTTAATAGTACTTAGCATGGGTGTGACGCTTTGTACCAAGCTTTGTAAATTAGGAGTGACCGCTGGTGCCTGAACTGAAGCAATGCGTTCTTGTATGCTGGTTTTCGGGGCTTGATTTTTGCCAGAGTTTACTGCAGCACTGAAGGAGGTTTGGGGGTTGATTTTCTTACTAGTAAAAGTGCGTGCAGTTACTGTCTTATTTTGTTTTGGTTCCCTATTTCTGAGGTAGGCCTGTTGAGCCTCTTCAAATTTAGGGCATTTCCTGAAGGATGCAGGGTGTCCTGATTCTCCGCAATTTGCACATTTGAGTTTGCTAGTGTCGATTCGTGCTTCCTCACGAACTGGGCATTGTTTGTGACTATGTTCCTTGGCGCATATAACGCATCTAGGAGTCAGGTTGCACCCTGCAAAGGTATGGTTAAATCTCTGGCATTTAAAGCATTGCTTCAGGCCAGAGCGTGGTCTATATGGTTCAAATGAGACCACAGTGCAGTAAAGTTTTTCCAGGTGATAGATCTCTTTGGATCTTTCATTGTTGGCAAGTTCAACAATGTACAATGGGTACTTATATATGGACCCGTCCTCTAGTTTTTTTGTCACTTGCTTGATGCCTTTAACTTCAAAGTCCAATTCAGTTAATTCGGTTTTTATATCCTCTGTATCTACATTCGAGGGCAGCCGTTTGAGCATGACCCTTAGGGGAAGGTCTTTTTTCAATTGGAAGGTGTAGTATTGCCTTCCAATCGAGTCAAAGTACTTTATTACTACACTGTGGTCTTCCTGTGTGCTAGTGTAATATCTTAGACCTTCATGTGTACTAACAACTTTAAGGTCTTTTTTCACTAACATTTTTAGTGCCCTGTAAATTTTGACTAGGTCAGTGTGACCTATGAGTGTTACAGGCGGTGGCCTGGTTTCTTTCTTTGGAATATTATTGTTGATTTTTACACTAGAAGGTCCAGATCTTGGTGGCTCTTCACGTGTGTTATCTGTTGTTGTGGTGTGTGAGGATGGTTTCTCTCTATGTGAGAGGCCATTTTCCTCGTGTGTTTCTGTAGCTGATGATACTTGTGTTACATCCTTACCTGTGGTTGGTTTCTCTTTTTTGTTGTTAGAGCCACCAATATTTGTTTTCTTTGTGTATTTTTTCTCCTCGCTTGGTACAATGTGCATGGAGGGCCCAGAAATTTCCTCATCGCTTGACAATATAGAGAATTTATTGTACAGCTCAAGCGGTGAGGTATCAGCACTGGCTGAAGTTTGCCTTGGCACTTTTGGGTCTTTAGGATAGTCTTTATTTTTACGTTTAATGATGTTTTTTTGGTTTGGAATTATTAGTTAATTCAGGGAATTCCTTGTCGACATTTGAGTTGATTTGAATTGCCGTGGGTTTTGGAATTTCTTTGATTTTCGTAGGTACATTTTTGCGACGTTTTGACATACATTCATTTTGAATTTCTAGATAAGTATCTTTCACTATGTTTTCTACGGTTTCTAGATAATAATCTAGATCTCTAGTTGCAACGTTTAATTCATCAATTTGGTTTCTACATTGATAGGCAAGATCTTCAGCCAGTTGCGAAATAGCAAAATCTGGATAGATGTCTAGGAAGTTCATTATGAGTATTAGAAGACCTCTAATTTCAGTGGCTGTTTTGAGGTATTTTGATTTAGGATGCAAGCCTTTATTGTCTATTAAACATTCAAAATCTCTCAGAACATCTCCCCAGATTTCATCTACTTTCTGGCGGCCCTCGTCAATATCCATATTTTCCTCATGCAAATTACTCATGCTTGGAATGTTGCTTGCCATTGCAAGACTTAGTTCAGACACTTATATACTATAGGCAAGTACACGACTTACCAGCGTGTAATTTCACAGCAATGACACTATCACTGATTTGAATTTGTACGTATACCAGCTAAAATTTAACACCGAATACACGGGAACGGTGTCTTTTCCACTTGGCCCTTTTGGGCCCACACTTTTGGGGCGTAACGGATTTGTAATCACGTAAGCACACTGAACAACACTTTAAATAAACTGCCACAAGCACTTCGTCTTCTTTGTTTGCAGCAGCCACTGAAGACCACGTGGTGACCGTTCTCTATGGGGTTCCGCAGCGAAGTAACGTTGGTCATTTTCCCATGGGTCATTTTGATTTTCCATATATGTGGTGCCATCTGGCGACAATTCCATAAACATAAGCGCTGTACCGTATGCGCTCCATGCGAAACCAGCATCACGCCGAGCGAAACGCGAATTCGCGTCACGTCGGGCGGGACACGCTGTATAATAAACGGTAGCATTATACAGTATGTCGCTCCCGACGTGACGAAAGCTACTGTTACGCTCGGCGTGATGCTAGTTACGCATTAAGCGCATATGGTTCAACGCTTATGCTACGGTTTATTATACAGCGTGACGTGCCCGACGTGACGCGAATTCGCGTTTCGATCGGCGTGATGCTGGTTTAGCATGGAGCGCATACGCTACAGCGCATATGTTTATGGAATTGTCGCCAGATGGCACCACATATATGGAAAATCAAAATGACCAACGTTCATAATAAATTTCCAAATGTGTTTACAAAAACTAATGTATACAAACCTGTCCCTGCATAACCTAATAAAATAAATTACATACATACTATTTATTATAAACTATAAACTAATATGATGTACACTAAACTGACCCATCGGAATCTAACAAAATGAAGTGATTGAACTTTTATTTCTTAAAATATGGTTTGGAATTAAATGCAAATGTTGGTCATTCACACATATGTCCTGCCATCTGGTGGATTTAATTTTATGAGCGTTCACGTATGCCAACTTCAATTTCCAAAACCAATATTCTCATTGGTCGGAACATAATTCAACATATTAAAAAAACGCCTTACTCACAGAATAACGCCCTTAATATTTCTTCTTCTTCTTCTTCACTACCTGGTTTAGGCAAGAGTTGCCTGTTCCGTCTTCACTAATAGATCTAAGACCATCTCTTCCGAGGACGTCCGACATCTCTTCTTCCTCTTGGAAAATAATGGAAGATTTTATTTGGTAATCTACTTTCTTCCATTCTTTCTACATGCTCTTTCCACTGTATCTTGTTGTTAAATATATTTTGTTAATATTTCTACTAGACATAATTATGAACTCTAATTGGATATTAGAGTCCCCTCTCTACTTAAATATTAATCTCGGGGAAATCATTGGCCCCTTCTTCCAGCGTGTGTTATTCACACGGCTCATGAGTAGTTAGGCCCAAATTACAATAGTCAGCTAACGAGGCCGGAAGTAGGTCATTAATTTACACAAATCAGATGGACATTGATTTTGCCACTGTCTCCATCTGAATAGAGGGTGGTGATCCTCAGCACCGAAGACTGACCGTCATTTATCTTAAGGGAAGGATAATTTCTATAGCAGGACAAGATAAATTTCCTGGTCTCTAGCAGCAAGACCTTTTTACAAAATGACCAATTCGCTCCGGCTGTAAAACAATTTAAGTCTACACATGTGTTGGTTTTAAACTTGAGATACAAAGACAGAAATGTCTTCTTTGATATTTACTGAAGCGTAACAAATTAAGTAAAATGTTCTCACGAGACCTCTCGGACAGTGTAACTAACTTTTAGTCGAGCCAGTTTATATGTGTCAATTAAGAAAGGCTAATTGCCACAGATAATTCGGCTACAAATATCAACTGCAAATTATGACATTTGAGTGAATTCAAATAACTTGTAACTGTAATAAACAGAAATGAATTATACATAGGATCAACTCTGGAATCGCATGATATAGGCTATGTTATACACGAAGGAGACTCTTGCCCCAAATTCTCTAAAAATATTAAATTAATAACATATAAAATGGCGATACTTCAAGTTATATTTTAAAAGAAAATGTTGGTGTTTGAGAATAAAGTGCATAGGAAGATCTATTGACCAAACAGAGACGTATAGACCGGTGAATGGAGGACACTGTATAACAGTGAACTCCATTGTCTTGGTAGAAACCCAAATATAATATGAGGAGTTAAGTTTCGTGGACTCCGATGGGCACGACATTTGGAAAGTTTTAAAAATGGACGAGAGGAAAGGAAACTTATTGTAGGAAACACAAAGTGGAGATCATTCAGTAGGAAGGGCAAGAATGGGGTGAGATAATAACAACGGAAGGAAGTAAATTACAGAGGGAATGATTGAAAAATATTATCTCAATATGTAGATGTATCCCTCCATGGTATCTTTAACTTGTCATGGTGGAGTGGCTTGCGTGCTTAAATGATCCCGCGAGCTATGCCGGCGGTAGCATTGCTACCAATAGGGTTACCCATGCCGACTAGTCGAAGACGATAAGCCAGACGAAAAACTACCTTGGTCGAAAGAGTGACGATCTTTCTCCGGAAAAATACAATCTTCAAGAAATGCGGACATGGGTTCAATTGGGGTAACATTTTCCGGAGGTCAAATTAAGTTGGAAATTCAATGAAACAGTTTATTAACTGTTATCATGCTAACAAATCACTTCTCAGATCCAAGAATATTAAAGTTAGAATATACCGAACAACCCGTGTTGGCTTATGCCTGAGAAACCAGACGTTGAAAAGGCCAAAATACAATAAATATTAGTTTTCGAAAGGAAAATGTTTGAGAGAATTTTCGAGCCGCAAAATTGAATATGGACCTTAGATAAATGATGAATTGAATAAAAAAAATAAAAAATACATAGGCCTATCCGGATTCTTACTATAATGAAAATACAAAGATTAATTTGGTTTGGCCATGTATTCAGAATATGTGATGAAAGACTTTTATTATTGAAAAACGTTTCCAGTGAAACCTTTAACAAGTAGACTCCAAGTCAGACATAAAATTAGATGGGATAATGATGTGTTACAAAAGTGAATAATGTTTATAGACTATATATAAAAATTGAGCCTGCATATGTTTGTGACTACTAAACTCCTCAACGGATCTTCATGAAAATTTGTACATGTTTTCAAGTATGCCGATTGTTTGGCCGCTATCTATTATGCTAAAAACTAGTAGGCGTAGGAGTTCACCTGAAACGAAAATTAAAAAGTCGCTCTAGCGGTCGCAAATTTCGATGTTTCACATCAAAACTCAGCATCTGCCATTAAAATATATCGAGATAGGTGTTATCCAAAATTAAGCGAAGTCCGGCCATTTTAACTGCGGTTAACCTGAGATCCGAAAATAATTTACTCTAGCAAATCTCCATGTTTGATTCCTGAAAAAGTATAACTTTGTGTATACACATTTTGAGGTACGGCGAGTGATTTCCACCTTCTAAACAATTTGTACTGAACATCTTTTTAGGGCGGTATTACTTACTGAATGTGAGAAACAGTGAATGCATTCACGAAATATTGCTATTTCAAGACTTTCAATATTACAGATTTTATATTTATATCGCTGCTGTTATGCTCTAAAAACATTAGGTGTAAGAGTTTGACTGAAATGGCAATTTCAAATATATTTCATTTATTTAGGCGTAGCAGCGCACTCCGGCCATTAAGCTAGTTGAATAAACTCTTGCTGCTACAAACAGTTGGAGTATACATCACCGTACACAACAACAAGTAGCGGAAACTCAACCTGCAGAAGATGGAAGATAACTTCAGTTAATTTTATATACAATATTTTAACAAAGTTGAGGACGACGGCACCTACCAACAGGTACAATTTAATTTTTAAATTTCATCATATGACTTCACCTCAACGGAATTTGATATCAATTTTACTAGTATGGATTAGTTATGTCAGCGACAGGAAGCGTTGGAAATAAATATTTAAGAACACTTAAGTATTCAACTAAATGAAGCTCCAGTGTCTAATAAGAAATATATTTTGTATAAGGAATTACTGTATTCTAATATGATTTCTGCAGACTATATAATGAATTTATTTTCAAACTTACCTAACTTCCACATCTCATTTGAACTACAGAACTTGAGAAATCGAGATACTAGAATTATAGTTATCCATCCGAAATATTAAACCGTTCAATCGTTGCTACGTTACGAACAATCCAACCCAATACTACTCGGAGAAAGCAATGCTACATTGTTTGACGACGATCAAAACCATTCAAGAGTAAAATTTAGTTTCTTGTATTATTCGATAAGCAAGGGCATCGTGCCACATGCTCTGCTCATCACAGTCTTTGAGACTTAATTTTTCTTATTAAAAAACTGAAGTTTGGAAATTCAACAACAAATTTAGAACAAAAACTTATGTCGATGGAAATGGATTTCTTGAGGAGAGCAGCAAGATGTTCAAACTTAGACAACATAAGAAATACTGTCATAAGAGAAAAATTAATATTGGTTATTCAATAGTAGATTATATACGGTATAAGCGATTAAATTGGTATGGGCACGTACGGCGAATGCAAGAAGAAAGATTATCCAGGAAAACATTGGAATGGTGTCCACCTGGAAGAAGGAGGAGAGGAAGACCTCGAAACTCGTGGATGCAGGAAATAACTGGAATGAGAGCAAGAAGACTGGAGGACATGGATTGGATGGAGAGAGACTAGTGGAGAAGAAAAATAAAACTTTAGGCACAAAAATATGTGTAAACATTAAAATTCTGTATATAAATCAATTAAAAAACTGAAAATATATAAAACTGTTATTCTACCAGTTATATTTTATGGATGTGAAACATGGACTCTTACTTTAGGGAGGAAAAGGAGACTACGTGTATTTGAGCATAAAGTTCTTATAAAAAATTTTGGACCAAAGAGAGATGAACAGACAGGTGAATGGAGAAGATGAGCTACATGGTCTTTATAGGAAGCCAGATATAATGAGAACAGTTAAGTCTCGTAGACTGCGATGGGCAGGACAGTGTGACACGAATGGGAAGTAAAAGACGTTCATGAAAGCTTCTTGTAGGAAAACCAGAAGGAAAACGCCCAGTTGGTAGACCAAGAATGAGGTGGGAGAATAATATTATCTATGATTTAAAAGAAATATATTATTCAGGGGAAGATCTGTCCGTCTATATATTTTTAATTGATAAATGCGTACTAATAGTAGTAAATTATTGAACACACAATTATTAAATGTGTCCACCGCTGTGGTCTCCAGGTAGCGTGTTACCTTGTCACGGAGCGAGCCCGGGTTCGATTCCCGATCGGAGCAGGCTCCAGGTGAGGTTTTTTTCGGTTTTTTTTCCTCACCTGTAAAACAAATGTCAGGAATCTTACAGCCCAACGGTCCCCGAAAATCATCCGACCATCATCGTCATCATCCTTATCATTATCATCATCCTTCACCGGTGTGAAAAGCAAGGGGAAGCTACCACACCTATAGGCCTATTTCCCTAGTAAACCTGCAAAGCATGGCATGAAAATGCTACGATTGCAGTGAAAGACCTGCCCTCGGGCAGAATTACTATGGATGGATTATTAAATGTGTAGTTCGACGGAATCATTTCATTATTTGCTATATTTAACGTATTTGTTGGAGAGTCAGTTACTGCAAAATAATGCTCTAACCTGTTCAGAATATTAAAAAGGAAGAGCTTTTTTTATCACAAAAGCAGGAGGTAGTGAAGATAATTCGATAAAGAGCCAGGTGAAACACGACTGTCATTGGTTGTGAAACAAAATTAATTAAAACGTGATTGGTCATTAACTCCCATTTGGGTTATGAGTTAAATAGTCATTTTTTTGTCAAATTGCAATATTGAGCCATTTTTATTTACTGGCGATCTCGCATATGTTTTATTGAACTTGTTAAATAAATCACTAATCGACAATACATTATATAATTAAACTGTTATATCTGAATTTAATAACGTCAAATAAATTGATTTGCGCTTTAGTTTTGAGAGGATAAGATAAGAATGTCACAACGTTATCACATTTAAAGTCACTTAGCTGAGATTTTAACAGTCATAGATAGTTACTGAGTTTTAAGAAATTCAAGGGAGGAAGGAAGATTACGAGTATTTGAAAATAAAGATCTTAGGAAAATTTTGGGGCCAAAAAGAGATGGACAGACAGGTAAATGGAAAAGACTACTTAACAGTGAACTAATGGTCTCTATAGGAAGTCAAATATAATATAAACAGTAAAGTCTCGTAAACTGCGATGGGCAGGAGATGTGGCCCGAATGGGGAATGAAAGACGTGCATGGAAGCTTCTTGTAGGAAAACCAGAGTGAAAGCCCCCAGTTGGTAGACAAAGAATGAGGTGGGAAAATAGCATTATCCATGAAGAAGATTATACAGGGGATAACTGGAAAACATTAGCTCTGGATAGGGATGTATGGAGAACTTATGTTCGCGCGGCCATGAACCTACGGGTTCGATTGTGCCAGTGAGTTAGTTAGTTATACTATATTTAATATAATAAAATTTCATAAATTTGTCACTTTATCAGTTATCCAAAATAATAATAATAATAATAATAATAATAATAATAATTATAATGTTGTGTGATTCCGGGTTCTGTGGCCGTGGTCCATAGTTGGTGTTGATACCAGACGTTTCGCCCTCAACTGCGGAGGGCATCTTCAGTGGCGAGTGCTTCTAGGCGTGTTTCCTGGTCGGAAGATCTACTTAGAGTGAGCTCTGCTGACGTTGTGGACGTTGTATTGATACTAGTGGTGGGAGCAGGGTGAGTGAGCGTGGCTCTTGCTGATTGGCTAATGGTCGTCTCCTTGTTGTCCCTAGTGTTGATGCATTTATTTTCTAGTGTATGGTACCAGGCCTTAGGCAATTTGATACCTTCCTCTTTTCTGTTAATATTTTCTTTATGCTTGTATATTTCTATAGCCTCTCGGTATAATCTAGGGAAATAGTAGGAAGTTGTGGCTAAAACTTGTGTATCATCGAATAGAATCTGGTGTCCATTCATAATGGCATGTTCTGCTACAGCCGATTTATCCATTCTCCTTGTCTGCAGTTTATTTTATGTTCAGATAAACGGGTGGCTATACTTCTTTTCGTGGTCCCTATGTATGGTTTACCACACGAACAAGGAAGTCGATATACGCCGCAAGTGGAGAGAGGTGGCCGAGGATCCTTAGCTGAGCGAAGGCAGTCTTCTATTTTTCTTGTAGGTCTGTAAACTGTTTTTATGTTGTATTTTCGTAGGAGTTTTCCGATACGATCTGTGACTCTTTGTACATATGGTAAGTAGGCTATGCTGGTTGAGGGCGTGTTATCCATTCTGACGTGCTGTCTTCGTGGATGTATGGTTTGTCTTATTTCCTTGGATGTGTAGCCATTTTTCTGGAAACAATTGAACAGATGGTGTTTAAACAAGAACAACACCATCTGTTCAATTGTTTCCAGAAAAATGGCTACACATCCAAGGAAATAAGACAAACCATACATCCACGAAGACAGCACGTCAGAATGGATAACACGCCCTCAACCAGCATAGCCTACTTACCATATGTACAAAGAGTCACAGATCGTATCGGAAAACTCCTACGAAAATACAACATAAAAACAGTTTACAGACCTACAAGAAAAATATAGAAGACTGCCTTCGCTCAGCTAAGGATCCTCGGCCACCTCTCTCCACTTGCGGCGTATATCGACTTCCTTGTTCGTGTGGTAAACCATACATAGGGACCACGAAAAGAAGTATAGCCACCCGTTTATCTGAACATAAAGAAACTGCAGACAAGGAGAAATGGATAAAATCGGCTGTAGCAGAACATGCCATTATGAATGGACACCAGATTCTATTCGATGATACACAAGTTTTAGCCACAACTTCCTACTATTTCCCTAGATTATACCGAGAGGCTATAGAAATATACAAGCATAAAGAAAATATTAACAGAAAAGAGGAAGGTATCAAATTGCCTAAGGCCTGGTACCATACACTAGAAAATAAATGCATCAACACTAGGGACAACAAGGAGACGACCATTAGCCAATCATCAAGAGCCACGCTCACTCACCCTGCTCCCACCACTAGTATCAATACAACGTCCACAACGTCAGCAGAGCTCACTCTAAGTAGATCTTCCGACCAGGAAACACGCCTAGAAGCACTCGCCACTGAAGATGCCCTCCGCAGTTGAGGGCGAAACGTCTGGTATCAACACCAACTATGGACCACGGCCACAGAACCCGGAATCACACAACATTATGATTACCGGCCGTGAAAGCCTGCATTCAATAATAATAATTAATAATATATTTTAATAGACGATTTAACTCATGCCCCAAATCGTAGTCAATGACCGATCAGGTTTTAATGAATTTTGTTTCAGAACCAATGACACCTCGCTCTTTATCAATTTTGTCCTTTCCTCCCTTAAAGTAAGAGTCCATGTTTCGCACCATGTAATATAACTGCTAGAATAACAGTTTTATATATTTTCAGTTGAACGTTTTTTGAAAGGAGTTGGGAAGTCAAGAGTCTCTGTAATGCATAATAGCACGCATTTCCAGAATTGAGCCTATGTTTAATTTCTTTGTGCATCTCATTCCTATTTGTGATTATTGTTCCTAGGTATTTGAATTCAGCCACTTCCTCAAAATTTCCCTCATTTGTCATTAGCTGTCCATTTCTAATAAGGACCAAAGGATGCACAAAATTGGACCACATAAGAAATGAAGAAATAAAAAGTGAATTAGAAATATATTCAATAAATGATAGAATTTAACAACACCGCGTCGGCTGGGAACAGCATATTCAGAGAATGGAAGAAACAAGATTTCCCAAGATAGCATATAATTATAAATTTGTGATAAACAAGACCCTCCTTTTTAATACTCTGAACAGTTCAGAGCATTATTTTTCTCCATCAAATAGATTGAATATAGCATATAATGAACAGATTCCTTGATTTTGTTGATCACTAAAAAAATAAATGAATAATCTATAATGTTGATTAGAATATACAGTTTGATGTGTTTCTCCACTAGGGCGCATTCTTACAGTATTGTGATCCTATTTGGCAATAAATAATATGATCTAGTTGCAGTGAATATACATAACCTCACACTTCTGATTTATTTTCAAACATCGCCGCGGTGTTTACTTTAAATGTTTTAAAATACCTGTAACTATATTTAAATAACGACTTTTGTGTAAACAGCTTCATTTTATTCGTTAAATAGTCGTAACAAATACCGCTCTTATTTCCAAATTCTCTAGATATATTGGAAATCACTCGTGGCATTGCTTATGATAAATGCGTAGTCAAATCAGTAAATTTTAAAATCTTCCTAAAATATTTTTAGAGCCCGTATTGCATGTGGTCGGAACTTATTTTAGGCATCTAAAATAAGATTACTGAACCTAAAAATCAGAGGTCTAGTGATTTTGACTATTGTGACGTTCTACTAACTGACATAAGTGACGGATTGTCGGACAAACTGCAGCGTGTCCATAATATGTGTATCAGATTCATATTTAATGTTCGAAAATACGATCACATTTCTCCATTATTCCACGAATTGTCATGGCTACATCTAAAAGAGAGAAGAAAATCGCACTATCAAATTCTCTTATTTAAGATCCTACATACCATGATTCCCAATTATTTACCATCTCGTTTCCAGTATCTATCCTCAAACCATAACTTAAACACAAGATCACAACATAGTCTCTTGCTTAATTTAGCCTACCGCGGCATAGGACATCACATCACTCCATATCATATACTATCTTCACTTCTCGCAACTGGAATTCCCTACCACAAGAAATAAGGGGCTGCCGGACATTGGCATCTTTTAAAAGAATTCTAAATTTATATTTGCTCTAACCTCGACTTCATTATTACCCAGTGTAAGGTATGTATATTAATTAGTGTTTCTCGTATAATTTATCATATTTATATTATTATATTATTATTATAATCATTATTATTATCATCATCATCTTCTTCAAGGTATGGGCCTGTTGGCCCGTTCCGCTCCCCGGCGCACTACATGCCGCAGGCGCAGGTCGTCCTTCCAACGACGTTTTGGTCTTCCTACATTTCTTCGGCCTAGAGGCCTATAATGGAGCAGCTGTTTTGATAAACGATTATTTGGCATTCTTTGTATATGTTCAAACCAATTACGTTTATTTGTGTGTATGTTCTCGTTTACATTATAGATTTGTAGTTCATCTCTGATATCTTGACTTCTCTTTTGATCTCTTAGAGATACACCTGCAACTGATCTGAGAAATCTCATTTCTATTGTCTCAATTTTATTTTTATCAGATATCGTTAAAGGCCAAGTCTTAGACCCGTATGTTAATGTTGGAACGGCTACTGTTTTGTAAAATTTTAATTGAGTTTCCCTTGTGGTCTTATTTCTCAAATATCTTCTTATTGAACCACGTATCTGTTGAAATTTCCCTAATTTCTTCTCCATGTCCAAATTTTTCTGGTACGATATCATGCATCCCAGATAATTGAAACAAGTTACTTGTTCAATTATGTTTGCTCCAATTACAATTTTTGTCCTTTTATGCTGAGTTCCAATAAATGCCATTGACTTTGTTTTCTCTGTTGATATATTTAAATTATAATCATTTATTAGTTTCCATAATTTATAAACTGATCTTTGTAGTTGATTTTCTGAGGAAGCTACAATGATCTGGTCATCTGCGAATAAAAGACAGTTAATTTTCGTACCGTTTATCATAAAATGTTCATCTAAAAAAGTTTGCCATGTACTAATGATATCATCTAAATATATATTAAAAAGTATTGGCGAAAGAGGGCAACCTTGTCGAAGCCCATTGTTGATGGAAGGAGCGAAGGACAGCTCTTCAAGACGACAGAACAACGGTTGTGACGATACTGAGGATGGAACAGAAACTATGTTCCGAAACTAGTTTATAGCCAAATAAGAAGAACAATATGAGGTGAGTGATAAAAATTCTACCTTAATGAATATACTTCATAGTGAGAATTCCTAAAATAAGTAATTACACGTAAAATTACTATTCGCCGGGACCAATACATTTCTTCGCGTTGGACAGATTTCCGCATTATTCACGTTCCGGATTAAACAAGTCTTACTCTATATTTGGTTGACAGAAGTTATTAGGGGATTTTATGGAATATGCTGCTCTACATACGTTTAAATAAAAAATTAAAAATCTACAATGGCGTAACAGCCCATTCTTGGGCCTCATTAGCCTCTCCTTTGTTGTGTGTTACTAGACCAAGATTTTTTTTTTCAAATGCCCCAGGTTGTCATTTCGACGCGACATTTCTGGTGTCCTCTCTCGGTATGACGTGATGATATGAGAGTTGATGATGGTAATGATGCGCCAGGAGTTCCCTTAAACTAAACTTAAGCTAATTAGGCGAATATGATATTGATGATAATGATGGTCAGATGGTTTTCGGGGACCGTTTGGGCCTTAAAGTTTCCTGACATTTGTCTTACAGGTGAGGAAAAACCCCGAAAAAACCTCACCCAGAAAAACTGTCCCGACCGGGGTTCGAACCCGGGCCCGCTGCGTGACAAGGCAGCACGCTACCTCGAGACCACAGCGATGGACAAAAAAGTACAGTATTACTGTAACTATTTAACTCATGCCCCAAATGGGAGTCAATGACCAATCATGTTTCAATAAATTTTTTTTACAACCAATCACAGTCGTGTTTCACCTCACCCTTTATCGATTTATCTTTATCAGCTCCTGCTTTTGTGATAAAGAAAGTTCCTCCTTTTTAATATTCTGAACAGTTCAGAGTATTATTTTTCTCCTACAAATACATTAAATATAGCAAATAATGAACAGATTCCTTGATTTTACTGAGTTGTTTATTAAAAGAATTAATTAATAACTTATAATGTTGGTTATAATATACAGTTTGAAGTGTTTCATTATTTCTCCACTAGGGTGCATTCTTACAATATTGTGATCCTATTTCGCAATAAATAATATGATCAAGTTGCAGTGAATACACATAACCTCACATTTCTGATTTGTTTTCAAACATTGCCATTTACTTCATATCTTTTATGTCTTTCAGGCTAAATTGTCATGGTCAGGTTGTATTAACACTCAACGTTTCATCTACTACTGCGGTAGACATCCTCAGGAGATTCTGCGTGCTCTTTGACCTCTTAACTCTTCAACTGTTACGAGGTCATAAACCGCACAGAATCTCCTGAGGATGTCTACCGCAGTAGTAGACGAAACGTTGAGTGTTAATACAACCAGACCACGGCCATTTAGCCCGAAAGACATAAAAGATATGAATCAAGACACCTGCTGTGAAAGTCTACAATTTTACATTGCCACTTACATTAAATATGTAAATACATTTTATTTTATTTTAGAAAGAAAAAATACATTCGAACGTATTTTTTTCATTCTGAAATAAAACTATATCCAATTCTGGAACATGTCAATTTAAAATATAATATCAAAATAGTAGCTTTAACCGCTTAAAAATTAATATTTAAATTATCAATAAAAAATACTTCGAAAAAAAATCATCAGATGGCATTGTTGATAGCGATGGCTATCGGCCTTCAGATGAAAGGAGAATTAATTGTATAAGTAGAAAGAAATTTGGCGTTCCTATCGGAAGTTCGAATGCCATAACAGTTACCACACTGACATACAGAGTCAGAGGTCCGGGGTTCGTAATTTTTCTTTCTAAAATAAAACTATATCCAATTCTGGAACATGTTAATTTAAAATATAACATCAAAATAAATGTAAATACATATTTTAAATTACCGGTAACTATATTTAAATAATGACTTTAGGGTAAACAGCTTAAATTTTATTTGTTAAGTAGTCCTTACAAATGCCACTCTTGATTTCCAAATTCTGTAGATAAATTTGGAAATCACTCGTGGCATTACTTATGATAATTTCCTTGTTAGATGAAGCTTTGAGTTGAATCAGGTGAATGACTTTGCAGATCCAGTGCAGAGTGGTGCAGATGGAGTGTTCCACCAGAGCACTGTGTCGCTGTCCCCACGACTGATACAAGCTTATTGTGGCAACTAGTCTCGCTCGCCCCGTGATGTGGCATGTCATCCTGCTCCTGATGCATTCAATCCCTGCGAGGATCTGATGGGGAACTGGGGTCTGCGAGCTGCTGTGTGGCTGGTTGCAGTGGCAGCACTGGTGGGCAACCTGGCAGTTCTACTAGTTCTGCTCAGTTCCAAGTTCCGTATGACAGTTACCAAGTTCCTGATGTGTAACCTTGCACTAGCGGACCTGTGTATGGGAGTATATCTGCTGCTCATCGCCTGCATGGATGCAAGGTCTGTGGGAGCTTACTTCAATCATGCCATCGACTGGCAGAGAGGTAATAAGTCAGACTACAATGGGTCAGACTTTTTAGTATAAAACAGATTTTTAAAAAATGGGAATAACGAGGGTCATACTGAAAGTTATGAGCAACATTTTTTTAACATTCATAATATTTATTTTAGACAAACTAAGTACACCATGTTCTACAGACCTTTGTGTCACTTTTCAACATAGTCTCCATTTATATTAAAATTAATGTTGGGAAGTAAACATTATAAGGTTATATCATTAATATTGAGTGGAGAACATATTTTTAATGACTCACTTCATACAATTTCACATTTATTTGAGACCATTTAAAAATATGTTCTCCACTCAACATAAATAGTCTCCATTTCTTTGCACACATTTTGTCCAGCGTTCTACAAGCTTGAAAATTCCCTTACGATAGAAGTCTGTTCCAGCTGCCCGACACTGATGCACTGCTTTCTGAATATCCGCCAGCGTCTCGTAAGCGTTGGCCTCTCAGCTGCTCCTTCACAGAAACGGATAGATGGTAGTCAGAGGGTGCAAAATTGGGACTGTAGGGAGGATGTGGAAGAGTTTCCCACCCAAATGTCCTGATCTTCTCCACAGTGGCACGAGCAGTGTGAGGACGCGCGTTATCGTGTTGCAGAATGACCTTCCTTCCAGGGCGTTTGTCGTGCAATGCATGGAGCATTGCACGACGGAGCTTCACAAGTGTCTACATATAGCGGGCAGCATTTATGATTTGTCCAGGTTCAAGAAATTCAACCAGAATGCAATCTTGCGCATCCCAGAAGATGCTGCCCATAACTTTCCCAACAGATTGCACTGTATTTGCTTTTTTCTTTGATGGCGAATTCAAGTGGTGCCATTCCATACTCTGATGTTTTGTTTCAGGCTCGTAGCGATGAAACCAGCTTTCGTCACCTGTCACAATACTCGTCAAAAAATCAGAAATCTCTGAAGAAGGTTATGGGTGATGATTCTTTTTTGAAGTTTGTGGTCTTCAGTCAATAAACGTGGAACCCAACGGGCACTAACTTTTCGGTAACCTAAGCTGTTAATCATTGCTTGCACTGCACTGTTTCCTACTGCAAGTTTTGTAGCGATTTCATTCACTGTGATATGCCTGTCGTCTCTAATGAGTGCATCAACTTTTTCCTTATTGCGATCCGTGGAGGCAGAGCACAGGCGACCGCTACGAGGCTCATCTTTTGGAGAGGGATTATTGTTGGGGTAAAGAGGTGTAGATTGGATTTAGTGACACTAGGAATACGGAAGGAGTTCTCCATGTGTGAGAACTTGGGTTGCTCAGGTTGGAATACCGGTAAGCATGAGTTCTTATCTAGGGATTCCACGAGGACTTTGTCGGGCAGAATTAATGTGTAAAGAAGGTCTGGCAAAAGTAGTTTATTCTTGTCTTTTATAAACTGCAAGTAATTGTATATAAGAAGTGACTTTATTTAACTTTCAGAACGAAGTGTTTTTGAGGAGTGACTTTGTTTAATTGTATACGAGAAGTGACTTCATGTAATTTTATACGAGAAGTGATTTTTGTTTAATTTTGTACGAGAAGTGACGAGGAGAAGCCTCTCTCGCCTATTAGGTAAACTAGTTACTCCCACTACCTCGATCTCGTGGACCCGAGGTCAGTGCTTAGGCACATATAACGAAACATATAATTGGTTAATGCACCCTCCTATTTTAATCATGGGGGTGTTACAAATTTATCATTGGCGATTTACGCCTTCAGAGGTTGGACCTTTTTTCCCGTGCTGGCTTCACGTACAGTCCGGTCACAAACATTAGCTAGGCTTGGGTTTTTTCCTAGGCTTGGGTTTTTTTATAGGCTTCAGACGCTAGAAAATTGCCATATTCCCACACTTTTTGCTAGCGTTGGTTGTGTCAGGATAAAACCCCCGCTTGTACATTTAGCTAATGGGTTATGGTTATCACGATAAATCAGTTAACTGCAGGCTTAGAAGATATTTCTACTCAATCTGTCGAGCAAAGGATTTTGTCATGTGTCAGCCACTTCCGTCTTAACAAAAGGAAGGGTGACATTACCTGAGTTGTCAGTACCCTACTTAATAACTAGTAATTTAATTACATTGATGCTGACTTCTTTGGATCATTTTATATGACCTTTGCTCCTACATAATCAGGTTCTACTCGCTTCCCTGATCAATTTGAATATAAATATGACCTAAGTCCAGTAACTGCTTCATTCAATGATATTATAATTGTATCTGATTATTATTGCCGATAGGGATTTATTTATAGATTTACACAGGAGGCTGAATGAATGACTTGCCACACTTTGATACTCGTGTTCCTATCTTTAAAATGTTTCACCCATCTCCTAACACTGCTGGCACCCATGCAGGCATCTCCATATGAACATTGAAGTCTTGGATGAATGTCAACAGCAGATTGTTCCTCTTCAAGTGGGGTGATGGGTGAAAAATTGACCATTTGAGATCAAAATTTATATATTTTTTAGTTTTTTGTACTAAAAAATAGCCTGTACTCTAAGGTATATGTTGGCAAAATTTCAGAGGCCTATGGCACTTCTAAGTGCCCTAAAGTACTGATTAGGCCTGTATGTTACATATTGCATTTAAACTGCATGCAAATCTTTAAACTTGTTTTTCCACACTTTTATTTTCACTGCATTTTTGTACATTGAAAATTGAATGGAATTCACAAATTTTGTCCTAGAATATTCCAATTTTTACTGCATGTCCTAAAAACAATGGGTAACAAAGTAGTGCGTGAGTTTCATGATTGAAGTAGTATTTTAAGAAATAAAAAACAAAATGTATGCAATTATTATTTTTTTTTGTAATTCCACACATGAGGTACAACATTATTTTTTTTCTCCCTTTGTATTCACATTATAAGAATTCCAATGCATGATGTTTTTCTAAATATTTTTGGGAGCTTGTAAAAAAAATCAGACATTTTACTAAAAAATTGTGGAACCCATTTAAGTATAATATATGCAAATTTTTAAAAATATAATATTTAATAACTCATAAAATAAATGTCTCACAAGAATCAAATTTAAACAAACATTATGTATCATGCAGTGAATGTTTGTATAAAAAAATCAAGTCTCTAGCTCAAAAAATGTAGAAAATAGAAATTTCACCCATCGCCCCCCTTAACAAGGAATTCAATGACAGCACGCTGTCAAAACGAAACACTGATGTCTGCCATTTTGGAAACACTGTGTGTGGTCACATGATAGAAGCTGTGATGCAACAACATAAAGTCTGTACAATACGATCCTGCAGTCGTTTTTGTTACGTTGTTGAAATTTGAATTTGGGTTGCTCATGACTTTCAGTATGTCCCTCGTATATCAGCACTACACGTCAACTATATGTAGATTTCAAATAAGCATACAATTCAATTAGGAGTACTGTTTAACTCATGTCCCAAATGAGAGTCTATGACCAATCACGTTTCAATGAATTTTGTTTTACAACCAATCACAGTCGTGTTTCACCTCACTCTTTATCGAATTCTCTTTACCAGCTCATGCTTTTGTGATAAAGAAAGCTGCTCCTTTTTAATATTCTGAACAGGTCAGAGCATTATTTTGCAGTGACTGACACTCCAACGAATACATTAAACATAGCTAATAATGAACTGATACCTTCAAACTACACATTCGATAATTGTATGTTCAATAATTGTGTTTATAATTTATGATTTTACCGAATTGTTTACTAAAAAAATTAATTAATAACCTATAATGTTAGTTATAATATACAAATTGATGTGTTTCATTTTTTCACTACGTAGCATTCTTATAATATTGTAATCCAGTAAGTTATCGCTGATTGTGATGCTATTGGCAATAAATAATATGATCAAGTTGCACTGAATAAAGAAATGAAACATAACCAAACATTTTTATTTGTTTTCAAACATCGCCATTTACATATATATATATATATATATATAACTATTTTAAAATACTGGTAACTATATCTAAATAATGATTTGTGAGTAAACAGCTTAATTTTATTTGTTAAATAGTCCTAACAAGTGCCACAAATTCCTGAGTCACTTTGTGACTCGTGAATTTATCGATGATTTTAACATTACTTATGAAAAAGTTGTATAGTATCTTGCTGGAGTTTGGAATTCCTAAAAATGTTAGGCTTATTCAAATATGTCTAAATGGTACAATGATATTTTACATGTAGTCAATAAATAGTTCACCATAAGTAATTAAGTTTCTTCTTCTTCTCATTGTTTTAGGTCCATGACCAGTTCCATCCAGAATTAAGAGTCACTCCATCTCTTTTTTGGCCTTCCAGGTGGCCTTCTCCTATCATCTGATAACTTATCTCTTGCTGTATGGCAGTTTGGATAATTACTGGCAAAAGAAAAAGTTGACAGTTGTGAAAACAGCTGTTGATGATGACGATGGTCGCCGATACTGCGGTGCTGTGTTTAAGAAAACATAGAAGTACCCATCCATCCATAGTAATTCTGCCTGAGGGCAGGTCTTTCACTGCAATCATAGCATTTTCATGCTATGCTTTGCAGCTTTGCTAGGGAATTATAGGTGTGGTAGCTTCCCATTGCTTTCCACAACCGGTGAATGATGATGATGATGATGATGGCCAGATGATTTTCGGGGACCGTGGGCCCTAAGCTTCCTGACATTAGTCTTACAGGTGAGAAAAAACCCCAAAAAATACCTCACCCAGGAGCCTGTCCGGACCGGGAATCGAACCCGGCCCGCTGCGTAATAAGGCAGCACGCTACCTCGAGACCACAGCGGTGGACAATAGCATGCATTTCCAATGTATAATCGTCTTCCCTCAAATCATGGTTAATATTATTCTCATTCTAGGCCTACCTACTTGGTGTTTTCCCTCTGGTTGTCCTACAAGGCGTTTCCATGCCTATTTGATTTTTCATTTGTGCCACATGTCCTGGCCATCACAGCCCTCGAAAATAATTGTTTTCTGTTACACAGGACCAGGTTGTCAGATAGCCGGCTTCCTCACTGTTTTTGCAAGTGAGCTCTCTATATACACCCTGACTGTTATCACAAGTGAGCGTTGGTATGCCATCACATACGCTCTGCACCTGGAGAGGAGGCTGAGACTTAGCACAGCTGGTAAAGTGATGGCTGCTGGCTGGTTGTACGCTATCACCATGGCAACGCTACCTCTCCTCGGCATCAGTGGATATTCCAAAACTAGGTACATTTATTATTTTACAGATAAACTCTAGCCCCCAGGTAGGTAGTATTTAATAATTAACCCATTCACTTCAGCTTTAAATGCTCAATGCATTTCCCCAGAAACCGAATTTAAGTTACCGTAAATTATATTGTCTATATTTTCGGACATAAGTTCGATCCTTCCGGGAAATTCCATCCTTTGTACAAAAAAAACACCAGATTACGTTCATATAATACTTTGGCTACACCAGTGTTGGCCTATGGTAGTGAAGCATGGAAACTAAAAAGACAACATGAAAGCAGAATAACGGCTTGTGAAATGAGATTCATGCGCAGAACAGCGGGTTACACCAGATGGGATCGGAAAAGGAACACCGATATCTTAAAAGAATTGAAGACTACGCCAATTTTAGAATATATTAAACAGTACCAACTAAATTGGAAACACCATCTTGAAAGAATGAGTTCAAATCGGATCCCCAAAGCTGTTTATAATTATATACCAAGAGGACAAAGATCACTGGGTCGTCCTATGAAACGCTGGAGGGAAAATTTTCTATAGGATCGTAACAGGCCTTGGCCTAATACTTGGAGAGAAGAAGAAGAAGAAGAAGAAGACTAGGGAGCGAATTTTTATGTACTAAAAGTTAAGATTGCAACGTAGTATAATGAGAAGTTAGACTTATGACTGTCTGGGATGAAAAGAATATCCCTGAAAAAATTACTAGTTATAATAAAAGTTTAGGAATTATTAATCAAGTTATGAAACCATCCCTTGTACAAAAAAAACACCAGATTACGTTTATATAACATTTTGGCTAGACCAGTGTTGACATATGGTAGTGAAGCATGGACACTAAAAAGACAACATGAAAGCAGAATAACGGCTTGTGAAATGAGATTCATGCGCAGAACAGCGGGTTACACCAGATGGGATCGGAAAAGAAACACCGATATCTTAAAAGAATTGAAGACTATGCCAATTTTAGAATATATTAAACAGTACCAACTAAATTCGAAACACCATCTTAATTCTGATTCTCCTTCAGCAAAATGAAAGGGTGTTCGATTAGTTTCAGCTAAACAAGAAGTAAATCATACTAAAGCCAGAGGTATAGTTAGAAAACTAAAAATAGGGGCAAAATAATAAGAGAAATAATTAGAAGTTAACAGGAATGTCTGCCCCTTTCTAAATAACTTAATAGCATCTCTAAACGGTTGTAAAGGAATGAGTTCCAATCGGATCCCTAAAGCTGTTTATAATTATATACCAAGAGGACGAAGATCTCTGGGCAGTCCTATGAAACGCTGGAGGGAAAATTTTCTATAGGATCGTAACAGGCCTTGTTCTAATACTTGGAAGGAAGTAGAAGAAGATATTTTCGCACATTCAAAACAAACAGAAGATAACGGTACTTGAAGATCACAATAAGGGTGAAGGCCAAAACACATACTCTACTATTCATAAATGTTAACAAAAGTTTACCCTGCCAAGGGATGTACAAAATAATGCAAAATATATAACAGCAGAGTTAAGCGAGTATACCTCGTATTCTGAGTTGAAGGCCATTTAACTGCCGGCGAGTGTACCTCGTCTTTTGAGGCGAATGGGTTGTGGCAAGAAGTAATAGACTCTAAAAGTACTAAAACATAGATTAATAGTAATAACTGGAAGGCGCACAAACGTGCACATGAGTCTATTACCAACATAGGAACCACAAACGAATGGTACCTACCCCTCTAAGGTGTAATGAATAACATGTGATTTTGGAGTGGGGATGGCGACTTTATGGGAGGAGTCATCGCCCTTATAAGGCGAGGACGCGTGTGAAAACTCTCTCACATACTCTCACGCCCATACGGTCTACAAGAAACAAGTCCTACAACAACCGTTCGCGACCTTTAGTAAAAGTGATATTAAAAACACATGGGCTTAAGTAAATTCATCAACTCCACTCCGAGTATAAAACATTGTAATTCTATAATTGTATATGCAAAATTATTCAATAAACTAAAGTAATGAGTTGCTAATATAAACATCCCTGAGTGATCATATTCTACCCTGAGCGAACCGGCACAGGGTTAAAATTATTATTTCCAAGAGTTATCCCTTTTCTTGCCTTTTTCGTCAACAGAATTATCCATCCAAGGCTTGTTGTGAGAATTGAAAGCAACTCTGTTTGGATATTTGGATGAAGTAGACATAGGAAATAAAATTGTTTTAATAAAATCACGGGAATAATAAATTCAGTAATGAAACCTTCGCTAATCCAGAGAGATACTAGGGTATGGTTATACAAAACCTTAGCAAGACCTGCAAATGCTATGGCAGTGAGGCATGGACTTTGAGAAAAGGAGAAGAGAGCAGTGAAATGAAATGCATGAGATATACAGCAGGATGTATCAAACGGGATCACAAACGCAATGATGATATATTGAAGGAAATACATTTAAAACTGGTCATTGAATACTCGTACATATATAGATACCAGAACTACTGGATGAATCATTTACATTACCCTGATGATATGATGGGTGATAAACAATAATGAAGCGACAGGAGAGTTCTTAACCTAAATTCCAGACCATGGGCAACCATAGGAAAATCTTCAATGAAAAATTCCTATGGATTTGGCTGGGAATCGAACCTGAGACCTCATGAACTGTAGTCAGAAATGCTGACCACTAGCCCATTATATTGTAATATTCTTCTTCTTCTTCTTCTTTAGTAGTCGACTGCAACCTCATTTAAGTTTTGGCCTCCTCAACAAATTTTCTCCATCTAGATCTATTCTGGATACAGACTGACCAATTTCCAATTTTCATTTCTAATACGGGGTGAATCATAAATATGGCTATAGGTTTGATCGCGTTGTGTGATGAAAATATTACCATTACAGGAAATGTGAAATTACCGTTGGAAAGGCAATTATTCAAATTACAAAAATGGAATAAAACAAAACAGTGTAGAGCTTACGTCATTAGTCAAAATGGCGTTCAATATTCAACAGCAAATTACAATTGCTGCATGGGCAATAACGTATGCTAATGATCATGAGGCCGCAAGATGGGCAAGACGTGAGTTTTACGTAGCATTGCAGCCGTCGACTGTGGGGAAGTGGAGAAAACGACCGCTGGAAACGGGAAGGTTGCAGAAAATCAAACCTTCTGGAAGGCCTTGCATTAGCATGGATGCAGAAACAACGAAGAGAATAGTGGAGGTGTTCGATGCTAGCCAACAAAAATCAACCCTCCAAGCTGCACGTGAGCAGTGATTTGTTTTTTTTATATTGTTGTAATTTGAAGGATTCCCTTTCCAATGATAACATCATATTTCCTTTAATAATAATATTTTCGTCACAAAATGCGATCAAACATATATCCATATTTCTGAATCACTCTGTATATCTTTTATAACATCATCCTGCCATCTGTTTTTTGGGCGTCCAGCTACTCTGGTGCATATTGGTTTCCACTTGTATATTCTCCTTACAAGCTTGCCTTCTTGCATTCTATTTATATGTCTTTGAGCTTTAATGTGGTTTATTATATTTTTATTTTGTATTAGATTATTTAGTTCAGAGTTCATTCGTATGCACCATGTGCCGTCGCTTTTTCTAATTGGTCCAAAAATTCTCCGTAAGATCTTCCTTTCAAAGACTAATAGTTTTTGTTTATCAGACTCCTTCTGTACCCATGTTTCACAGCCATAAATTACAATCGGTCTTATTACTGTGTTATACAGTTTAACTTTGGTTAATCTGGAGACAAGTTTACTATTTGCATAGTAAGCTTTATTGCCCAAAGAAATTCTTTCACCAATTCCTTCCTCTATATAGTTTTTTTCCATTTAAAGTTGGATATTGTAATATTGAATTTTTAAAGTTCATTCACTCTCACCAGTGTGGAAAGCAACGGGAAGCTACCACACCTATAATTCCCTAGTAAAGCTGCAAAGCATAGCATGAAAATGCTATGATTGCAGTGAAAGACCTGCCCTCAGGCAGAATTACTATTGATGGATTCACTCTCATAGAAAGTGATCTACCAGACAAAAAAGTTTGGGGACCTCTGCTTTAGAGTTATGTATCTATCTATTCTGGTTTTTCCAAGCATGCTTCTTAAAAACTTCATCAGTGTTCCTTGGCTTTTATGTAAATCTTTCCTTGTCATTGTCCATCTATCAGTTCCATAATTTAGGGTCGTATCTATGAACGCATTAGACGGTAAAAGTCGTTCTCTGCTGAGAAAGTTGCATCCAAAGACATTTTTGCATACTCAAAAGTCTGTTCATGCGATAATTGTCGAAATTCCTAAGCTACCTGGCGAGGTGACTTTGCAGAGAACGAATCGTGAGCAAACTGATGGTAACCGATGTATTTTGAAACCTTGCTGCTTTATCCAAGATGTCGGACCTTGAAGACTTCGATCATGTTTTCGGTATACGCGGAGAAGAGGAATTTGATAGAGTCTACCAAAGAATTCAACTGGAAGAACAGGAGAATCGGCGTAATATCGCGCGATGCAGACGTCGTCGTATACGGTTTTATTTGTGGGATGCAAGCATAAATGCGTTCCTCTAGCAGACAAAAATAACGGAAGTGGTTTTATCACTGAGAATTCTGGGTAATTTCTTGCCAATATTACGAAAAAAAACTACTTTCATGCATGACCAGTCGGCGACTCGCTAATTCGAACTTTGCACGTGCTCATGGAAAACTCAACTCACCAGAGACTAATGTATTTGCATGCGGCCCTTAATATAGGTTTAAAATAAATGTTGCACATTGTTTTCTTTACAGTAGAGTGTCATATACTGATTCCACAACATATCTTTAATAAACTGATAGAATTTACATATTTTGTTACCTTTTGCTTATTTCTTTTTCTAATTTTGGCTTGTTTATTGATATCACTTCCAAATAAATAAACTCTTCAATTTGTTTAAAATAGTTTCCTGTGAAATTTATTTTGTTTCTGCTGATTTTTCTTTTATTATTTTCATTACTTATATATTTTCATTGATTTTAATCCTTATTTTTTAAGACTCATCCCATTTTGATATCATTTATTTCTATAAATAACTTGAGGAAGTTGACTCTGAAAAGAAAGCCATATATGAGCCAACAATTGACTATTACAAAGATAAATACCAACTAGATAATATAACTGTCACAGGATTGATGATCGGGGCAAGAGGTACTATACCAGGATTCTTAGCCAAATTGTGGAATTCCTTAGATTTGGACAGGGTGTATCTTTCTAGAATTGCCATCACTGCCATTAGAGGATCAATTTCAATTTCAAGAAACCATATTTACAAAATTACTTTATAGTATGTATACTTCAATTAGGCCTACAAGTTGAATTTTTTTTAATGTATTTACAAAATGTATTTCATCAGTTACAAAAATTAACTGTCTGTATCACTTTGTCCTTGAGGCAATCCTCTAATGAGGAAAGTTTTATATAATAAAATGTTCTCTATTATCCCAAATTACAATAATATATTTGTGTTTTCATACCTGGTCTTGTATTTTCTCGTGTAACTTTAATTCTAATTTCATTCATTATCACATTAAAAAAAGAGTTAAGAGGAGAAGGTACCATATAAATGGGCAAAATTTGAATGTTTGTTTTTTCACTCATTTTCATACCTTGAAGTGTGTCCTATATGAATATAAATTGGTTTTGCACCACAAACTTATTTAAAGGTCCTAAGTGTGGGTTTAAAGGACGTGCTGCAGGGTAGGACTGTGAGTAGTGTAAAATTTTAAACTCAATTCCCCGCTATTTTTGTTTTTGCGAGCCTTATGTTGCTTTTCTCTGAAACTATCCATCCTAGAGAAATAAAATTTTCACAGGCTATTTGTCTGGTACTTAGGCATAATCTGGCATTTATTTCAACATTTTAATGTTATTATTAAGGGCACCAAAAATTATTTTCCTTTTCAAAATGCACCAAAAAATAGCATTGTTTTTAAAAAATTCTTACTGTTTCATTTTCAATGCTGTGGTCTGGGAAAAAATGTAATTTTATTGCCAAATAGTGTATGTAAATGTGAGAAAAAAAATAATGTTCTACTGTTAAGTTCTTCTGAAAAGGAAAATTAAAATTAGAACATTTAACATGGCGGAGATACAAGGTACCGTACCTTATCCCCATAATATTATTTTTTATACATGAGAACAGCTCTTGTTATCTGAAAATGTTAATAAATAATCAACTTTTATAAGATTCATGATGTGTTCCGTGAGGTATTATTCAAAATTAAAATATAAAATTATGGAATATTCACCTGTATCTTGGATATTATCTCTCTATCTGGGATGAAAAGGATATCCCTGAAAAAGTTACTAGTTATAATAAAAGTTTAGGAATTATTAATCAAGTTATGAAACCATCCCTTGTACAAAAAAACACCAGATTACGTTTATATAACACTTTGGCTAGACCAGTGTTGACCTATGGTAGTGAAGCATGGACACTAAGAAAACAACATGAAAGCAGAATAACGGCTTGTGAAATGAGATTCATGCGCAGAACAGCGGGTTACACCAGATGGGATCGGAAAAGGAACACCAATATCTTAAAAGAATTGAA
Organism: Diploptera punctata; assembly: GCA_030220185.1. Classification (NCBI taxonomy): domain Eukaryota; kingdom Metazoa; phylum Arthropoda; class Insecta; order Blattodea; family Blaberidae; genus Diploptera; species Diploptera punctata. The sequence goes on from JASPKZ010007912.1 coordinate 249,002, forward strand.
GACTACGCCAATTTTGGAATATATTAAACAGTACCAACTAAATTGGAAACACCATCTTGAAAGAATGAGTTCAAATCGGATCCCCAAAGCTATTTATAATTATATACCAAGAGGACGAAGATCACTGAGCCGTCCTATGAAACGCTGGAGGGAAAATTTTCTATAGGATCGTAACAGGCCTTGGCCTAATACTTGGAAGGAAGAAGAAGAAGAAGATATTCACCTGAAAGGTCCGTCTCCTCAACTTAATTAATTATTTAACTGTAGCGCTTTCGGGACTTGTCCCATCACCAGCAGGATTCAGTTTTGAATCAGGACAAGTCCTGAAACGCTACAGTTAAATAACTAATTAAGTTGAGGAAACGGACCTTTCAGGTGAATATTCCATAATTTTATATTTTAATTTTTAATAAATAATGCTCCTTTATTTTTGAAGTAACATTGTTGCTAGAAGGAATAGATTAAAATCTAGGTGTGTACATAACTGAATATCAGTTGCCCTCAAGTAATTTTATTTTATATTAAAACTTTGCACAACTATTCTGTAGCGCAAATGGTTAGATGCTTGTCTCTTACTCATGGGTCTCCAGATCAAGTCTTGGTCCACCAAGTGGGTCATGGTGCATCAAATGAAGTTTGAACAGGTTTTTTTTTTCTATTTTCCCCAGACTCCAATTTAATTTCATCATTTGTCCATACTCACTCATCTCATCCATTCTGTTTCATTTCATTCATCCGTCCCTGTGACGATGCAACAGGCAAGGTTGTTATTCACAGAACTGTATAATTATAGGGGCTTTATCTCATCTCAACCTCGACCAGGTTTATGGAATATTTACCTCATTTATTAAATTGTATGATACAACTATGATGCCAGAAAACAAACATGGCAGTCACTGGATCAATTTTTAAGTTAATGGATTTCAGATAAACTTCAATTTCTAATCGATGGATTTCACTGATTTTTTAAAGCTCAAAACTAAAATTATTTGAGGGCAACTGAACTTCTCACAAATTACACTGAGCAACAAAAAACAAACTTTTTTGTCTCAGAAAGAAAAATATGTGATTATGATAGTATTTGTTCTCCTGAATTCAAATATTATATCGGTTTTTTCCCCATCATGCAAGGTTTCCGAGTGACACACATTTATAATTTCAAACACTTTAATATAGTACAAGAAATCGAACAGAAATTGCAACTTCCACATTCAAAAGAAAATATGCAGATGAGAAACAACCCTCTAGTATTTTTGGAAATTGAATATAACCTTCATTTAACAGAAGACATCAAGAAATCTGAAACTCCCCCATATATTTTAAAACAAATGTCACTGGAAATAATAAATCTAAGATACCCTGCTCCTGAATGGATACGTATTTTTACAGATGGCTCCAGCCTACCAAATGCACTGGTGCTGGTGCAGTATGTCCACTTTTTTCCTTTTATCGTAAACTAAACACAAATTCAACAAACTTTGATGGCGAAATTCTAGCAATTTTCTTAAGTTTACAAAATCTTCTATATCACATCCAAAAATTTACAAAAGTTGTAATTCTATGTGACTCCAAAGCAGCCATTCTCGCTATAACACGAGACACAACACCCAAAAGCATCAAAATTATTGAATGTCACAAAATGATAAAACAGTTATCCCGTCTACATAAAAAAGTTGTACTTCAATGGATTCCGGCCCATTGTGGAGTGACAGGCAATGAAATAGCCGATTTTCTAGCCAAGAAGGGTAGCAAAATTGTTTCAAACCCAACTTCTACTCCAGTTTCCTTTCACTCTATCAAAAGAATTATCTCAAATAAATATATCAATAAACTTAGAGAAGAATACACCACCAAAACATCTGGAAAGGAATGGGAAAATCTACAAGCTTATGACATTACTACATTACAAAGAAAATCTGCAGTAGCAACATTCAGACTGCTAACGGGACATGACTGCCTGAATAAACACCTAAACAGACTTGGCATAACAGATTCACCTAAATGCCCCTTTTGCAATTTAAATGAAGATATGGAAAGAAACCATCTCCTCCGTTGTCCAGCTTTTGTAGAAGAGACCAGCCTTTCCGCTAAATATTGGAGTGCAAGAGAGCAAATGATTTTATTATCAAGTGCTCAACATTAGATACCAACCAACCAACCAACACTTTAATATTTTCTACATTCGTAACTATACAATATTCGAACATTTGGACTCACCTAGAGAGTAAGAAATGACGATTTTCTGCTATATTTTGCCTGTGGAGCATCCCTCTTGATGGTCCAACAATAATTAGACAGCATATTAGGATTCCATTTGCCTTGATATCTCTTTTTCATTGCTGAAATCTCCTGATGAAAGTGTTCCCCGTGCTCATCGCTCACTGTGCCCAGATATTAACTGGAGGAAAAAACGTTTATTAAAAAAATAATTATTTAAATCCATTAATTGAAATTGAAATTAAAAAAACTGTGTGTGATGGAGAAATTCCGAATACATATTTGAAAACATGATAAAAACTGCATTAAGTACAACTATTGGTACTCATGAGACAAAAATTATGTTGACCAGTGATATTTATCATTTTGTCTCTTATTGTTGATAAATAATTATTTATTATGATCTGAACTGCATTATAATTATTCAAATTGTCTTCCAATGGAGAATCGTGACCTAGGAGACCAAGTCTATCTCGTTGGACTTCTCCTGGTTAATGGCTTGGCATTCATTCTCATTTGTGCTTGCTACAGTCGCATCTACTGCGCTATCAGCGGTCACAACTCCACTGCTGCTCAATCCGACACCACAGTCGCCAAACGTATGGCTCTGCTAGTTTTCACAGACTTTGCATGCTGGGCACCGATAGCCTTCTTCGGTCTCACCGCAGTAGCAGGCTACCCTCTCATAGACGTCCCTCACACCAAAATCCTCCTTGTGTTCTTCTACCCACTCAACTCCTGTGCCAACCCATACCTGTACGCTCTACTCACTAAACAGTATCGAAGAGACCTGTTCACTCTCTTGAGCAGACATGGGTTCTGTACTAAGAAAGCTGCGAGGTACAAAGGAGCAGATGGAGGCTACTCAACGGGGAATTCTGTGCCTGCAAAGGGGACATCAACAGGAGGTTCTGTTTGTTGTCAGACACCGTGCACCCCCGAGGAGGTGAATCATGTGCCGCAGCAGAGAGCGAGAGTAGCTCCAGCAGTAGTGAAGCCGAGGAGTGGATCTACAGATGGGATTGTGGGTCCGCAAGGATCACCACATCCGTTGCGCAACAGTAATATCGATTGAATTTGAGTGGGGAACAAGAGATGATATTAATGAGGGTACTGGATCACCCTGGGACTGACCCAACTCCTGTGTTTATACATGCTGACGTAGATTCACCCTTGTGATTCTATTGATTGTGTGTCAAAGCCATGTTAAATGTTACACCAACCAACATCGTCAGATTTACTTTTTAGGAATCAACACTATGGGGTATTATTTATTTACTTACAATTTTATCACTCACCTCATATTTTTCTTCTTTGCAAACTATCTTCTGTTTCATTTCAGTATTTCCCAACCGTTGTTTTGTTGTCTTGAAGAGACAAGGTAGATTGAAAAACCTTGAAATTGAATCATTTTCCATGGGAATTTCCATTTCAAGTTCCCACGGAAAATGATTTGATTTCCAGGTTTTTCAGTGTATCAACAAGGAGCATGATTGAATTGGAAACATTTTCCTTGGGAATTTGAAATTCCTGCGGAAAATTATTCGATTTTTCAGTCTACCAACAGAAGGAGCATGATTGAATAGGAATCATTTTCCTCAGGAATTTGAAATTCCCGCAGAAAATGATTCAATTTCGAGATTTTTCCATCCACCAACAGAAGAAACATGATTGAATTGGAATCATTTTCCTCAGGAATTTGAAATAGAAATTCCCGCAGTAAATGATTCAAATTCGAGATTTTTCAGTCTGCCAACAGAAGTAGCATGATTGAATTGGAATCATTTTTCTCCGGAATTTGAAATAGAAATTCCTGCAGAAAATGATTCAATTTCGAGATTTTTCAGTCTACCAACAGAAGGAGCATGATTGAATTGGAATCATTTTTCTCGGGAATTTGAAATTCCCACGGAAAATGATTTGATTTTGAAGTTTTCCATTCTACCAACAGAGGAAGCAAAAGACGGTTCTCTTGATTGAATTGGAATCATTTTCCGCGGGAATTTGAAATTGAAATTTCTGCGAAAAATTATTCGATTTCGAGATTTTTCAGTCTACCAACAGAGGGAGCATGATTGAATAGGAATAATTTTCCTCGGGAATTTGAAATTTAAATTATCGCGGAAAATTATTTGATTTTTAAGTTTTTCATTCTATAAACAGAGGGAGCAAAAGACGGCTCTTTTGATTGAATTGAAATCATTTTCCTCGGGAATTTTAAATTGAAATTCTCGCAGAAAATTATTTGATTTTGAGGTTTTTCATTCTATAAACAGAGGGAGCAAAAGATGGCTCTTTTAATTTAATTGGAATCATTTTCTGCAGAATTTGAAATTTACGTGGAAAATTATTTAATTTTGAGGTTTTTCATTCTACCAACAGAGGGAGCAAAAGATGGCTCTTTTGATTGAATTGAAATCATTTTCCTCGGGAATTTGAAATTCTCGCGGAAAATTATTTGATTTTGAGGTTTTTCATTCTATAAACAGAGGGAGCAAAAGATGGCTCTTTTGATTTAATTGGAATCATTTTCTGCAGAATTTGAAATTTACGCGGAAAATTATTTGATTTTAAGGTTTTTCATTCTATAAACAGAGGGAGCAAAAGACGGCTCTTTTGATTGAATTGAAATCATTTTCCTCGGGAATTTGAAATTGAAATTCTCGCAGAAAATTATTTGATTTTGAGGTTTTTCATTCTATAAACAGAGGGAGCAAAAGATGGCTCTTTTGATTTAATTGGAATCATTTTCTGCAGAATTTGAAATTTACGTGGAAAATTATTTGATTTTGAGGTTTTTCATTCTACCAACAGAGGGAGCAAAAGACGGCTCTTTTGATTGAATTGAAATCATTTTCCTGGGAATTTGAAATTCTCGGGGAAAATGATTTGATTTTGAGGTTTTTCATTCTATAAACAGTGGGAGCAAAATATGGCTCTTTTGATTTAATTGTAATCATTTTCAGCAGAATTTGAAATTTACGTGGAAAATTATTTGATTTTGAGGTTTTTCATTCTACCAACAGAGGGAGCAAAAGACTGCTCTTTTGATTGAATTGAAATCATTTTCCTGGGAATTTGAAATTGAAATTCTCGCAGAAAATTATTTGATTTTGAGGTTTTTCATTCTATAAACAGCGGGAGCAAAATATGGCTCTTTTGATTTAATTGGAATCATTTTCTGCAGAATTTGAAATTTACGCGGAAAATTATTTGATTTTGAGGTTTTTCATTCTACCAACAGAGGGAGCAAAAGACTGCTCTTTTGATTGATTTGGAATCATTTTCCTCAGGAATTTGAAATTGAAATTCTCGCGGAAAATTATTTGATTTTGAGGTTTTTCATTCTATAAACAGAGGGAGCAAAAGATGGCTCTTTTGATTTAATTGGAATCATTTTCTGCAGAATTTGAAATTTACGCGGAAAATTATTTGATTTTGAGGTTTTTCATTCTACCAACAGAGGGAGCAAAAGACGGCTCTTTTGATTGAATTGGAATCATTTTCCTCAGGAATTAAAATTGAAATTCTCGCGGAAAATTATTTGATTTTGAGGTTTTTCATTCTACAAACAGAGGGAGCAAAAGATGGCTCTTTTGATTTAATTGGAATCATTTTCCACAGAATTTGAAATTTACGCGGAAAATTATTTGATTTCGAGGTTTTTCATTCTACCAACAGAGGGAGCAAAAGACAGTTCTATTGATTGAATTGGAATCATTTTCCGCAGGAATTTGAAATTTAAATTTCTGCGAAAAAATTATTCGATTTCGAGATTTTTCAGTCTACCAACAGAAGGAGCATGATTGAATAGGAATAATTTTCCTTGGGAATTTGTTCAAATTCCGGAAAATGATTTGATTTTGAGATTTTCCATTCTACCAACAAAGGAAGCAAATGACGGCTCTTTTGATTGAATTGGAATAATTTTCTACAGGAATTTGAAATTGAAATTTCTGCGGAAAATGATCAGATTTTAAGATTTTTCAGTCCACCAACAGAGGAAGCAAAAGACGGCTCTTCGAGAGGATATATCAATGGTCGTGATATACTGATGATGGACTGAAGATATACCTAAGCCGCTGGATCTCCGGCTCTGAAGTTTAGATTGTACGAGGGGTAAAGGGAGAACTCTCCCTCTACTGCTAATAAGGAAATGGTTGAAATGGGAATGAATGTCTGCCACAACCAATCACTGCTCTTGACACAGCTATAGCACACTAATAAGGTTTGAAATTGCTGAGATGTTGTCAGCTATACGTCTGCTATAAAGCGGCCCCTCCCATGGAATATCCATATCAGCACTGCTTCACTATCAACCCCATGGGAGGAAATTTCAGACACTCCCTAAAAGGAATGGAAGGAAAATTCCATCTTTTATGAGATCGTAACAGGCCATTTGGTAAGGATGAAGATGATGACTAGAGGTTTCCATACTAGCTGAAGATAGTTTTATTGTTTTATTAGTCTATATCTCAATTCTTTATCAATTCTTGTGTTAATAATAAGATTAAATTAAAATACTTCATATCTTACCTCACCTCACATCCAGTCTTCTAATTATACTGCAGTTTCAAAGCCTTGGCAGCTTCATCTTCAATAATTTCTCATCGACTGATATAATGTCGATCAGAAGAACTACTTCTGAAAGAAAAAAAACATATGAACTTCGAAATTCCTGCGGTTTCTGGTTTGATCTGGAGGTCTATCAGTCCACCAACAGAGGGAAGAAGTAGTAGTTCTTCTAATAATTAAGACGTTTGCCTGTACATTCTTACCTCTTATGGTTGTTTACATTACAGTCTGTAATCACTGACGATGGGGCTCAGAGAGCCTTGAAACATATGTTCGACAAAAACAATCATAAGAGGTAAGAATGTACAGGCAAAATGTCTTAATTATTAAACAAATCTCTTAATTATATTTAAATTAATATTGGGAAGTAAACATTATGAGGTTATATCATTAATAGTCAATGGAGAACATATTTTTATCGACTCACCTCATATAATTTCAAATTTCTTTGATACCGACGGTTTCAGACAATATCATGTCCCTCTTCAGTCATGGCTTCCACTGATGAAATTCTGTGATTGTTGATTTCTCTAATGACATCACCTCTTGTGCTGCCATCTTTCGTTGAAGAGGGACATGATATTGTCTGAAACCGTTGGTATCAAAGAAATTTGAAATTATATGAGGTGAGTCGATAAAAATATGTTCTCCACTCACTATTAAACCTCTTAATGTTACTTCCTATTGTATTTTAAAATAAAATAGTGGTTCTTCTGATCGACATAACATCAGTCAACGAGATATTACTGAAGATGAAGCTGCCAAGGCTTTGAAACTGCAGTATAATTACAAGACTGGATATGAGGTGAGGTATGAAGTATTTTAATTTAATCTTAAATTAAACCTCATAGTGATTTTTCCTATAAAAGTTCAATCTTGTGTTAATGTTTAGGGGATCAAGTTTTGGACAAAAGCTTCCATCTATCTCGGCTGTTCCATGTCTCATCTTCCATCATTTCCACCCATTCAACTCCTCTTTTCTTAACAGTTCATTACTTTTTTTATTTAAGTAAACTTTTATCACTCACCTTCTTCTTCTTTAGACTAGTTTCAAAAGACAGAAGACGACAGAACAACGGTCGTCAAAATACTGACAATGGAACTGATTAAAGTTTTGAAACTAGTCTAAAGAAGAAGAAGAATATGAGGTGAGTGATAAAAGTTTACCTACATAAATAAAACCTCATAGTGTGAATTCCTAAAAAAGTAGTTCTTAACTTGTTCTTCCCATCTATATCTTGGCCAACTTCTTGGACTCTTCCCTCAAGGTCTTGTCTTCATATTCTTCCAGTATACCATTTTAATATAACCATAGGATCTTATTCTAGTCTCTTCCATTTCATCTTGTATTTTACAAAACTTACAAAATTAATCTTCATAAAATATTCTGTATCCTGTGATTAAATAAAAATGCTTCATAGCTTTCCTCATATCCAGTCTTCCAACAGATCAGAGTTTCAAAGCCTTGACGGCTTCATCTTCAGTAATATCTCATCGATTGATGTTATGTCGTTCAGAACAACTACTTCTTCCCTCTGTTGGTGGACCGATATACCTCTGGATCCATTCAGAATCCGCAGGAATTTCGAAATTAATAAGTTTTTCTTTCTTGTTTTTTTTTAATGTGGATTTTTTCCCAAACCATGACTTCTTTTTGTTTATCTATTTGTTTAATTAGACTGGCTTTTGATTCAATTACATGTTTTTCAGATCAAGCATGAGCAGCTACTGCTGACTTTTCCACTTCTCCATTTTTGACATTTCTAAGATGTTCTTTCACTTGTTTTCAAATTTCTTTTTGTTTTTCCCATGTTTCCTATTTAAAAAAAAGTGAAAAACTTATGAACTTCGAAATTCCTGCGGATTCTGACTGAATCCAGAGGTTTATTGGTCCACCAACAGAGCGAAACAGAAGTAGTTCTTCTGATCGACATAACATCAGTCGACAAGAAAGTACTGAAGATGAAACCGCCCAGGCTTTGGAATCTCAATCTATTTAGAAGACTGGATATGATCATAAATTAAAGCTCATAGTGATTTATTCCTATAAAAGTTCAATTCTGTATCCTATTTGTTCTGGTTTTCAAAGCATACTTCTTAAACATCATCTCTGTTCTTTGAATTATTAATTCCTTCAAGTACAAATGAAATATATACAAAAGAAAATTAAACAAAAATAAAATATGTACAATTATATTCTTTCACGACTGGTATCTTGATTCTTGTTTAGTTGGTCTAGTGGACTAAATGGCTGTGGTCCATTTTTTAAACTTGACATTTTCTTAATAGTGAGTGGAGAACATATTTTAATCGACTCACCTCATACATTTTCAAACTTCTTTGATACCGACAGTTTCAGACAATATCACGTCCTTCATCAGTCATGGCTTCCACTGATGAAATTCCGTGATTGTTGATTTCTTTAGTGACATCACCTCTTGTGCTGCCATCTTTTGTTGGGATTATAAACTTTGTAATTAAATTTTTATCCACCGGAATATCGAAATTCATAGATCGATATTTATTCTTCTGAATGAATATCATTTCCCAAATTGTCAATTCCAACGGTTTATCCAATTGTTTTAAAAGTTTTGCTTCTTTTTCAATTTCACAATTTTTAATATTTCTAAAATGTTCTTTAGTGCGTGTTTCTAAATTCCTTTTTGTTTTTCCTATGTATACTTTGCTACAATCATTACAATTAATTTGATAAATTCCAGATTTTTTACTGTCTGGGATGTTGATTTTTCTATTGATATTTAAAAGTTTTTCCAGACTAAATTTATTAATTGGTGCCAAAGAAATGTTGTATTTGTCAAGTATTTTTTTAAATTTCCCATGTACTATTGGATGGTAAGTAATTTTCTTGAAATTCTTCTTTTTGTTACTAACCATTTGTAGGGTAGAGCATTCGTTAAGTTGTTTTATCTTTCTGAATTTCTTTAATTTGTTAGATATTATATTCTTATTAAAACCATTTAATCTGGCTATATTTAGGATATTTTCGTATTCTTTCTTAAAATTTTCTCCTTTTAATGGGACCTTTATCAATCTATATAAGAGGCTATTAAATATTGCATGTTTATGTGCCAGAGGATTGAAACCCGTTGATTTAATATAATTATCAGTATGTGTACCCTTCCTATATATATATCAAATTCAATTTTTTGAGTTTTTTCATTCCTAATTATGTATAAATCCAGAAACGGAATTTTGTTTTCAATTTCTGATTCTATGGTAAATTTAATTGATACATCATGTTATTGTCTGAAACCGTCGGTATCAAAGAAGTTTGGAAATGTATGAGGTGAGTCGATTAAAATATGTTCTCCACTCACTATTAATGATATAACCTCATAATGTTTACTTCCTAATATTAATTTAAATATTGACATTTTCTACTACTGTGGTAGACATCCTTAGGAGATTCTGCATGCTTTCTATGAAATCTTCAACTGTCTGCAGCCATCAGTATTAAACAAAACATCAGGTTTCAAAATAACTGGACTACGGCCATTTAGCCTGGAAGACCAACTAAACAAAATGAAAAATAAAATAGATTAAAAAGTTTTTATTAAAAGATATTCATTGTTATTTTAATCATCATTGGAAATAATAAGAATCAAATAAATCATGAATTCTTCTTACCTCATACATCTATGTTGTTTTAACACAGAACTGCAGTATCAGAAAAAACATCTTTTCCATCTTCAGCTGCAGTTCTGTGTTAAAAAACATGACTGAGTCATGAAAACAGCTGAAGATGGAAAAGATTTTTTTTCCGATACTGCAGTTCTGTGTTAAAAAAACATGACTGAGTCATGAAAACAGCTGAATGATGTTTCCTGATACTGCAGTTCTGTGTTAAAAAACATAGATGTATGAGGTAAGAAGAATTCATGATTCATTTGATTCTTATTAAGAAAACCTCATAATGTAAAAATTCCCAAATTTATTATATTAAATCATTGAATATACATAAGTAAGAATCTTTGGAAGAGATGATCAAGATAAACTGAAATAGGATTTAATCCAATTCCTTGGGATTATTGGTTTAAAATAAAGACAATGTATGACTAACAAAACAAAACAAAAAAGGCAGATCATACAGAAATAAACCAGAGAAATAACAAATATCTGGGATGAATTTTGTGAATGTTCAACTAACAGAAAAAAAAGGTGATTAATATAAAGAAGTTTAATAAAATAGAAGTAATTTTGTCAATTCAATGGAGAACTTATTGTCTTTTGCTTAACCCTCAATCAACATTTTTGGCTCAATTAGAAACAGTATTATCAACTACTGACCTCTTACAGTATTATATAAAACTAAGTCTACACGTAAACAAAGACAATTTTTGTATTGAAGCTCATGTATGTAGTTTTGTCCACCTGTAATTGTTACTCATATTTATGCAATAAACTCATGTTGTATACTTTGTTTGTAATTTTTATCCTTCTTCCATTTTACTTTCATCGTCATCTTTCATCTTCTTTAGCTCGACAACCCATCATGGGCCCTTGGTGTCTGAAGAAGTCTCTGCCATTCATCCCTGTTGCTTACCATACCCGCACCCATCCAATTTCTTACTCTGCTTCGTTGAGGCTCTGTGCTCTGGATATGACCAACAGAGTTACCACTCATAAATTGATTCTTTTTATATCTTAACTCATAATTCAGTTTTCCTCTGTGAACAGGCCTAGTGTAAAAAGTCGCATGACGCAAAATAGTGATGAACTCTAATTAAAAGATCTTGGAAAATTCTCAAAATTAGAGTGTGCAAAAGTAAAAATAATACATGTGAGGGAAAACAGCAAGAAGACGATAGAACTTTTGAACAAGTGAAAAATAAGAAAAGGTAATTTGTGTATGTTTTCTTGTTTCAGGTGCAGAGTTGCAAGCTAATCTATTTTTCCTGATGTCTAGGATGTTTTAAAACCAGATAAATAGTATTGGTAATAATTTTAATTATAATTCCAATTTAATTAATATAAATGATTGCTCTAACTGAAGGACAATTCTACAGGACCCATAACTGATATTGGAAACTCCTTGTAAATCATCTATAGCTGCGTTCCAGATGATTACTGCCTGAATAAACACTAAAGACTGTGCCATGTGGAAATTGATATACACCACATCTAAATATGTGAAGCCCTCAGGAACATTGTGATATAATATCAATATATTGGTAAGCAAGCAAGAGAAAAGCATTAGATACATACATAAATAATATTTATATGCTATGAAAGAGTTATTTCAGAGGAAGGGAATGGATTCAATAAAATTTATGGTTCTTTATTTTACAAAAAAATTTATTCAATGTTTAAAAAATTACCAATTTTCTTGAAAACCATAGAACTTGTAAAAAAAATTAATTTTCATACTTTAAAAGTAACAATGTTACAATGTTATCGTGAATGAAATTATTATATTTCAGAATAAAAAAGTACCAGAAATAAATTAATATTAAAATGAATATAATATACTGTTTCGATTGCATAATTTGAAAATTTTAGTACGTGACAAATGCAGTGGCATGCAATGATCAAGCAGTTACACCAATATACAAAAAATGCATCTCTCACTTTATATCTCATATTACAAATGCTATATTATCTTGTTTAACAACACTTTTTAATAGCTGAAGTCATTATGCCCATTATCATCGCAATTCAAGTGTGGGTGATAAAGGACCAACAACATTTTCTCAGATGTCTCATTTTTCAGGCTACTGATTCTTTTACGTGCTGTAAATATAAGATACAGGACCCATGGCATTATTTGCTTTCCAAAGGAACCCATACTCAAGATTTTTATGCCTTGAAAAATCCATTGACCTCGGCTGGGTTTGAACCCATGACCCTTGGAACAAGATGTGAGCTTGGTAACCACTAGACCACCAGGACCAACTGTATTGCAAAAGTTTAGCTTATAAACAGTGGGGGCATTTATTATTCTAAATACATTTCTAGAAACCTGCCATAATAGTAAAGGTATATAAAAAAAATTAACATTTTAAGAAATTTCATATTTATGTATATACAATTTAATTACTCTGCCAAAGGAAGTTACTTATTAGGTTTCTCTATTATGGCCAATCTCCTCATTGAAAACTGCTGATTTTGCTAAATTTTCCAGATTAACATACCCAGTTTTAGTGAAATGTCTTTCGTTTAATTTCTGTCTTGGCTGAATAATAAACAGTTCAACAAAATAATACATTTAAGTGTTTACTACCAGCTAATCATGAATGCTTTTCAAAAGTAGAAGTATTTTTTTTAGATATGATATACAGTAAAACTTGTTTAATCGGAACGTGAATAATGCGGAAATCTGTCCAATATGAACAAATTTATTGGTCCCAGCAAAATATTAGTAATTTTACGTGTATTAATTTTGTATAAAACGGAATCTGTCCAACGCGGAAACGGAAGGATATTTCTACACAATTCATGAAAAAAAATGTTTATAAGGCAGAAAGATAGAGAGAGAAATAAACTGGTTTCCACTTCATTGAATTCCTGTTAGGCAAATTAACAATAAGTGATGATTCCTGCCACCGGGTGAAGTAGAGTTTCTACCTGTATCTGAAATTTACTTTCGGCCTCACTGCACATCCATTTTGCAAAATACAGGTTCGTTTAACAATTATTTGGCGTGTTACATCTGTCTTACAAATAACCAGTGCACTGTAAAATTTTATATTAGTTTAAGATCTGTGATCGATTATGTAGGTATCTTTCACAGGTAGCGTTCTGAATTTACGGAATAAAGATGGCTAAATCGTATGTATCATTGTCATTAAACAAAAAAGTGAAGGTGATTGAATATAAAGAAAAACAAACTCTCAGTATGCAAAATAATGACTAAATTAAATTGTGAAAAAAACCCAAGTTCATGAGATTTTAAAACACAAAAAATAATTAATGGATGGATGCAAGGAAATGGTCAAATGAAGAGAAGAAAAAAAATGAAGAAATGAACGAGGCATGGGAGTATTTTACAAGTCCATGATAAAAAAAAATCTCCAAATTTCCGGACCTATGCTCGAAAGTCAAGCTCTAGCAGTTGCTATATCCCTAGGGAATAATGATTTCAAGGCATCTACAGATTGGTTGTGGACGTGTTAAAAGATGACACAATGTAGCGAGGAATGAAATTTGCAGGAAATCAAAGGATGTGGACGAAAGTACAGTTAGTTAGTGAAAACCGAAACTGTATACTTTAATTTTAGGGTACGCGCTTAAGAGACATTTTTAACACTGACAAAACAGGACTGTTTTTTTGCGTGTTACCGTCAAAGTCATTCGTACCTACTATACTTCACTTTCCAACGGCAGCAGAACTACAATTAATCCAAGGTACATAAAAATACATGGAAAAAAAAATTGGTCCCATGCGATTCTGCTTTGAACAAGTTTTACTGTATCTAATCTGGAGTTGACCTACCTTGTTGTATGAGGTCACTTTTCTCATGGAAAGTCTTCATGACAATGGTCTCTTCTGTATATTATCAATTACATTTTTTAAAGTGATCTCACTACAGGCCTTAGGAGGCCCTTGGGGTAGTAGGAGGTAAAGATCCCTCTTTTTCTAGACAATCGGCACTTGATGTCAGCCGGGTTGTCAGCCCTGCATGACGACCACCTTTACCCCAGAATAAGTGTCGGTACTCATCTATTAGAGACTGAGTTGCAAAGTCCTGACCCCACTGGGACTCAGATCCTACAGCATGCCCTTATCAATTATATACCGGCAGTCACATTAATTTTCAATAACTTGACAAATCATATATTATCAACAATACTTTAACTAAAACGCACAAGATTTCAATGAACATTGTTTCCACTTTCTACAAATAATTTTTTATTAATTCCACTGTTGAGTTATTCAGTTATATCTCTCTATCTATAATGGTGTAATCCAGTGTTGAGCCATTGCCTCTCCTTTGTTAGGAGTTAATAGACCAAATTCATTGTTATCTTATTTGTCCATTTGTCATGAGTGGCATGCAGTAAACACATCGACTCAATGAGACATCTAGCAGGCAACTAAGGTATTGATGTTTTTATTATTAATTTAACACATCTCATTGAAGGATTACTAGGATTAATAGTGAGTGGAGAACATATTTTTAACGACTCACCTCATATAATTTCAAATTTCTTTGATACCGGCAGTTTCAGACAATATCTTGTCCCTCTCCACATGAGTGGAAGCCATGACTGAAGAGGGACAAGATATTGTCTGAAACCGCCGGTATCAAATAAATTTGAAATTATATGAGGTGAGTCGTTAAAAATATGTTCTCCACTCACTATTAATGATATAACCTCATAATGTTTACTTCCCAATATTAATTTAAAGATTACTAGGATGTTTGAGATCAGTAAATTTTGCTTAGAGGCCTTTTTATTCAGGCTTAAGGATCTTTTATGAGCCTGAAAATCTTCAGACTCAGGACCCAAGGCTTAAAGTTCATCCCAGAGGACTTGCTCCTTGGATTTTTCCATCCTTAAAAAAAAATCCATTGACTGTGCCCGGGTTTGAACCTGCGACCCTTGGAACTAGAGGCAAGGAGCTTAACCACTAGTCCCACCGCTAGCCTAATATAAATAGAGCTTCTTAAATTAATATATTGCCAAACCTGAAAAAGAGTACCACATAATTTGTTTGATTTTATATTGTTTCTGGTTTGTAATAAATATAACTTGCATAAATTAAAATAAATATCATAAATTTAAAAATATTATTTCGAAAATTTGTATTACTAAAACATACTCACATTGTTCGCATCAGAAAATTAGGTTTTATTGTCAAAAGAACTCTCAAGGAATTGATAGGTTGAAACTTCATGATAATCTATCAACAAGAAATACAATTATCTTTCCAGTAACTGTGATGTCTAGCCTAGTCTCTTTTGGGTAGCTACCTAGACTTTCATTAATAATCAGCTTTTATACACTACCTTCATCTGGCGACTAAACACCAAAATATTTTATCTATACATGTGTGTGAATTCATCTCTCCCATGATAGCTGGTGTTTGAAGGGACAGAAATTATGTATTTTAATCATCTCACATAATGGATTTGTTATTTTATTTTAAACCAAAATTATGCGTATATTAGCAGGGGTTCAATGCACGCCACTGTATTGGATACCTACAACAACTATTAGAGTAGTTTTTGTATGTTAGTTAAAACATATTTTTAATTGAAATAAGCAAATTATTAAACACAGCCAAGCTAGTACAATTAATAGTAGTGAGAAAAATTTATCACATAGAGATGAAGGTCCAGGTGTCAATTCCTGGTTTGGGAATACATTTTTCTCTTTACTATATATTTTTAAACTATGTGGTAAGACTTTTTTATTATTAACAAGATTTCAACAGAAATTCAAAAGGAATGTTCATCTCACAAAATTCATCTCACTCATAGTGAATTATAAAATTTAATTTAACATTAAATACTTCCAATGTTTATAAATTTAAATATAAGTGTGTGTTTATTACTGTAAGTTAATTTAAGTACAAAGACAATAATACTTTCAGACATTAAATTTTCCTAAAAAGTTTACAACAATAAATAAATAAATAAGTGCTTTTAATATAGAAATACCAAATCCAATTATTTACAAATGTACAAAATATCATGTTACCATAGGGGAGAATGTGAAAATTTAAGATCACGTTTACCAGGTGAACAATTGTGTTGCAGACTACAAGAAGCTGATGGTGCTGCCAATTCCATGAAGACACAGTTGCTAGTAGGAATTTCCATCACAGTCGCTGTACTGCAATGCCAAATTGCACAAATGCTTATCTATGGTAACAAATAAATCATACGTCAAAAAACCCAAATAGTGTTATATAGGATCAGAACTTCAACTAATCATGTTAATACTCATGCACATAATAAATAAATATTTAACTACCCTGATGATGACTTTTAAGTAGAGTGAATTGATTGATTTTTGTGGGCATTACACAAGGATTTTAAAAAGCCTAAAATGCATTTTGATTTCTTGGTATATAATCCCAATACAGATTCTAAATGAGGCAATACTTTTTCTTGATTTTTGCACAGGTCTTTTAGTGTTTAATTTTTTTGCATTTGATAGTGGGAAACATTTGTAGAGTTATATATAAAAAGTACACATTTATTATTAAAGCACAAATAGCATCAAATTCATATCAATATTTTTATAATAATAAGATTAGGTTTTGAGATAGCTTTTAGATTGTACTAGTTATAAGCCTAATACCCATTCAATTGAGCAAAACTATATAAAAAATTTAAATATAATGGCTAGATGAACTTCAACCATTAGAGTTATAAATACAAATATCTATATTATAAAAAACTTTCCTCATTAGAGGATTGCCATAAGGACAAAGTGATACAGACAATTAATTTTGTAAATACATTAAAAAATTTCAAATTGTAATTGAAGTATATTCTATAAAATAGAAATTTTGTAAAGATGGTTTCCTAAAATTTAAATTGTTCCTCTAATGGCAGCGATGGCAATTTTAGGAAGATATATACTGTCCAAATCTAAGAAAGTCCAAAATTTAACTAAGAATCCTGGTATAGTACCTCTTGCCCTGATCATCAATCCTGTGAGTTATACCATCTAATTGGTATTTATCTTTGTAATAGTCAATTGTTGGCTCATATATCCTTTCTTTTCAGAGTCAACTTCCTCAGGTTGGCCACTATGAGTCTCAAAATGGATTGTGAGATCTAATATCATACCAAATGCAATAATATCTATTTGTCTATAACTTCCATTAGTGGCCACACCGTGAACTTCCTCATAAACTGTATATCCATACTCTCGCAAGGCTTCTGCCATTATGTTTTGAATAGTGTGGTGCCAAATGTTTCTCAGGAATTCCCAATATGGACAAGCCCCAAGGACGTGTGCAAGGGTTTCGTGCTCTCTGTGACAGTGTCTACTGAGGGTAACGTCCCTAGACCTGCCCGGCAAAGAACACACCACCAATTCATTGGCTTGCATTTTATAAGTAAAATGAATAAAGTAGAATTATTATTATTATTATTATTATTATTAAGTCTTTATCTGGACTGGAGTTGCACACATCTTAAATATACTTCAATCCACCAATCTAACTGCTGAACTAGAACATGAAGTTATTCATATGTTGTAGGTGTAATAAACATTAATTATTTAATTAGTGTTATATTACTGTAAAATTATGGGTATTGACACAATATTTAGGAACATTCTCTATCGGTTAATTTGAGTTGTATTTTGACTCACCTCACATTTCTTGATTTCTATGCAGACCAACCTACATCATTTAATTCTCTATTGGTTTTGCAAAACTTCAAAGTTTTTTTAAATTTTCACATATCACATTTGTGGGTGCTCCTTTTATCAGTCCCAATAAACTATAGTAACAAACTAGAGATTAATTTAATATTAATTCATTTCATAAATTTATTTGAATGCAATAAGTAGAAAGGCTTATCTGTCAGTTATATTAAACTAAGTAAATTGTGAAATCCAAAAGGATTGCTGCTCTTTGTTATTACCAAATATGTATATTGTTTTAAATAGAACATGAGTTACACTTTAAGATTAACTCATACTCCTTAACCCATTGGAGACACGTTTAAAGCGCCTAGCATGTTCACTGGGAACCTATTTAAATCTCCTCACCGCTACTCCGGGTGCGCTGGACTTTAAATCAGAATACAAAATACACATACTGTGTTCTATCACTTATGTTTTCAGATATCTTGTTTACCCCTGAATTTCTTTTAGTATCTTGTACTTTTACGAATAACAAAGGAATGTGGCCTACCTGCTACCCTCTGTTGTGCATTGTAAACCGTTATGTTTTGTTATTTTCAAGGCTGTGAAAGTTGACAAACATTTCAAAAACCATCTTTTTGTAACAGTTCTCGGACATTGCCTTGAAAGTAAACACAAATCATATGTTCAAACAAGACCGGAAAAAATAACTAACGCAATATAATACTGTACATAATAAAAATAAATATAAATAAATATATGAAATATAAATAAGCATAGACCTATACATTATAAAATCAGGAAAAGTTCTTCGTATATTCTTTAATTATCTTAGTTATATATCGACCTGTAAATTATAAAATACTATAGATAAAAACTGGACGAAACTGACCTAATATTTCTACCATCAGTAGCACGCACGGTTACGGTCACTGTATATTATTTCATCGTTCGAATCTTCGTTCCATGATAATTCACTACAATCACTGTCACATAACATTTCATCCACTACTTCACTTAGTTTCTCAATAGCAATACGATCTCTCCTATTTACGGACATATTGCAAAAAAAAATTACAGCTATGAATTTTAACAAATAAACACTGAATTTAAATTCACTTATATTTTACCGTAATGAATGCCTACAGCTATAGTCTACTATTCTATAAATAATAACTAAAATAAACTATACAATACACTAGGCCTATACATATTTACTTTACATAAACAAACAACAAATTTTACTGACGGTGAATCGAAAATTTAAACCACTAAAAAAACCTAACTTCTTACAGTGGGGTTTATAACACAACAACGAGTGTAGGTCGTGGAGGAGCTCTTTGGACTTTCTAACTGCTCACGAGGGAGACTCGTTAAAAGTCTCCAATGGGTTAATGGTATTACAGAAGGTAGTAACTTACAAGATTTGGATGTTATCTATAAAATACTAAATTGTAAAGTTTATCAAAAATATATATGCACATACCAGTAATGTGTAATAAAAAGACATTCTCATAGCTGATGCTTATGAATGCCTTCTCCTATAATTATAGGATTGATTATAATCAATGATGCTTCTTTAAATTCAGGAACATTCTTCTTAAATGTTATTGGTAATAGTTTTAATATCTTCATACTCATATATATTTGTGTATAGCTTATTTATATATATGTTTTCCTTGATACACAAAAGAGTCTTCGAAGCAGTAAACAATATCTGGTCTTCAAGAAAAAGAAAGAAAGAAAAAGACTAAAAAATTCTATTCTGAACATTTTTTGGGAATTGGGGTTTACATCACATTTTTCGTAGCCGAGAGTCAAAACACAATTTTTCAAATCTTAATATGTAATTATACATGTAGATTGAATGAAAAAAGAACTGGGATGGGTTTACCCTCTTAATTTATAGACATAATTACAAAAATATATAATGAGATGAATAGCGTTTGATTTATCGACTACAAACATATTACAGTAGTTTACATTGTAAACGACAATAAATAAACATTTAATTACAGGTCTTAAGAATAAAAGATGAAGCTTTTACCAAATGAACATGAGTACCGAAAGGTAATCGGTAAAGTGATTATGATAATAGGTGACCAGTGCAGTATGAAATAGAGAAAATTTTTTAAAATCAATACATTTATAAATTATAAGTTAACAGTATATAGAAAAAAACTTTCAGAATTGTATTAGTGATGCTAAGAAGTACCAGGAAACCATTTAAAAAAGAACCGGTATGCCATCCCACCCTACCTTACACATTATACATAGGAAATATATTTAAAAAACCCTAGAAAATGAGTTAATTATATTTCTTATAGATGATTCTTATTTTTTTAGAAACAATGTCCAACGTGACAAATTATATATTTTTTTAGAGGAATTAAACCCAATGGGTACAACTTACAT
Organism: Diploptera punctata; assembly: GCA_030220185.1. Taxonomy (NCBI): domain Eukaryota; kingdom Metazoa; phylum Arthropoda; class Insecta; order Blattodea; family Blaberidae; genus Diploptera; species Diploptera punctata. The sequence goes on from JASPKZ010007912.1 coordinate 269,501, forward strand.
AGTTAACTGTAACCAGGAGACAGTCATAAGGTACTTAAAATAAAAAGCCTCTCATGTGACCTGGATGTTCACAGAAAACAAAAATTAATTTTATCAAAAAATACAACAAAATACAGCAGTTAGAATGAATAGCCTCTTCTGCGATATGAAAATTACATAATGTAAGAATTAATTTTGCCACAAGAATAAAGTAAACAAATCCATCTTAAAATTTGGATTGAATATTTTTCATACATAGTGTATTTTCTTAAGAAAAATTATAGTATAATTGGTATTATATCAAGATATCAATATGTTGATCAAGATCATAAAATAAAATCACAATTTCAATGTATCACATTCAGTACCGTAAACCAGTTAAGGCATTTAAAGAGACTATCGTGTATGCGGCTGTTGGTCAGTTAACTCGTTTTAGAGCGGGCGTGAATAAACCGCATTTATATTCGGCGCCTAAATATTGTGTTGGCTTAGTATGTCTTGGAGATCATAGATGGCATGTAAATGTACATTTTCTATTCCCGTTTGACACGTTTAACCTTGGTGAATCCCCTTTTATTTTTAAAACAAACAACATATAGAATTCGTTCACCCGAACTTGACTACAGGCTCCAATGCAGTCGTATATGTTTCTCATTATCGCACTGTTGTTTGTGCGTGAGTGAAACCATGGCGAAAGAAAAATATCTCACTGAAGAAGAATTAGTGAATATTTTGTATAATGCTGATTCAGGTGATGAACTGATTCCTGAATTAGAAGATTCACAAAGTGAAAGTGAAGATGAACTTCCACTTCCTGAAATTGATACGCCGATACCATGTGATGTCAATCACCCAAGTTATTTCACCATCAAATCCTACTAGGATATCTCCTTTAGGTATGTACAAAATTTTAATTTTGTAGGACTAATAGTTTGTGAATAATGGTCCATTTTCTGAAGTGTGAAGAAAAGGGTAGTTGGGGTATTTAAATGGCTGGCCTGTGGGTTTAAATGCCCTGCTCAGTGCCTGGTACTGAATGTGACACATTTGGAAGTAAATTTCCTGAATAGATTGAAATTTGATGCTCACTCTATCAACAACTTAAAAAATCTATCTAGAAGCATTATTGTTATCTCTTTGCAACCAATCAAAAATTTACTCTAGTGAACAGTTCAATTTTGCCAATTCTTGTATATCCATTTCAGACAACTACACCAACAAAATCCCTCACACATTCTTAGTTGACGCTGACAAAATGCTGAAAAGTAATTTGAAAGAGATCTTCCAATTACTGATAGACACCAGTCTCCATGGCACAACAGGCCAAGAAGGCCCTTTTCATACCATCCAGCTGCTGGCCTCACATCCACATTTGCTAATCACAGATGTAGACAATCATCCAGCCAGTGTAGAGGTGACATGATGTCAACATGTCGGGTCCCCCAGCCATTATAGCTGGTTTTACTGATAGACACACCTGACCGTATTATGTTAGAAGCAAGTATGAAAGTTAAAGGACTCACTATCTTTTGTGTCTTCTGGGAAGTGAGGATACAACATATCAACATCTGTCAAGTGAAATGTTGTTCTACAATGGATTCCAGCACATTGTGGCGTGGAAGGTAATGAGAAGGCTGACATGCTTGCAAAAAAAGGTACACTCATCCAACAGAGTAAGATCAATTACCTATCTTACAAATCAGTACACCTCTACACCAAAATGAAAATAAAATCCCATATAGCCGAACAAAACAAAATCCAATGTGAAACCAAGATATGGAAGACATAACTAGAACCAGACACAATACCAAACAGCCCCCCGATCAATTGTAGTTGCATCATTTCATCTTGAAATTGGTCATGATTGCTTGGCAGCACATCTACATAGAATTAAGCTACTAGACTCTCCACACTGCATAGTATTCAAGGACACAAGTACGATAATGAACAAGGATCACTTGATGTTCTGCGCTGATCTTCAGAAAATAGTTGGAACATCATTCCAAATTGCTGAATATTATTGGGAAGCCCGCAAGCGAATGATGACAAATCAAGAGCTTCAGAACATTTGAATACTACTACTACTACTACATCTGCCAAGTATTGCTTCGAGAAAATTCTTATATCAATGGTAAAAGGGAATTGGCAAATGAAATAAATGTATGTCTATAACATCTTGAAATAGAATCAGACACCAAACTTCTCGATAAACGAACCCTGTTACCAGATTCAAAGAAAGTTCAACAGGAACTCAGACAGCAAGCTTTCATAAACTGGAGTAAGCTTTCTCATAAAGGAAAAGAAGTTATCCTATATAAGGAATATACAACTGAAAATAAATGGATACAAGATCAGAGGGGCTTAACATGTTCTGAATGGAGAGTTGCCTTAAAATGACCTTCAATGTTATAGCTGCAGAGAGCATTAATGTTTGCCCATGTCCTGGGGGCCTATCCATCTGGCAAGATACTGTGAAACTCGAGATATCACAAAATTTGTAATATGACTACTACCACTCTTAACCTTTTGACTGCCGAGTTTCCCTTTTGCCAGCTGGGCTGTGGGTGCCAGGTTTTTTAAATTTAAAGTACTACGCCATACTGTATAATATAAACCTATATAAAGTATGTTTAACTGTCTACATGCCATGCTAAATTTAATTTAAACTCACTATTATACATTTATTTGAAGGTTAGGCAGTGTTGCTTCCACTTGTAAAGATCCCAGGTTCGAATTCAGCACGGTGTCTTTATTGAAATTTGTTATCACTATCACTAAAACATTCATTCTACTGAATAATGTTGATGGTATTATCACTAAACACTTATAATATTAAATATTGTTGAACATTTTTTATGGTCCTGGGTTCGAATCAGTTCCAGTCAAACAGCTGTTCTATGCCACGTGTTTCGTCTGTCGCGACACGCCCACCAATGTCAGTCACACTCTGTTCATTTAGGTCTACATCACTTGCTTTACTATTTACAGGCTTAGATTGTAATAATATTCTCTTAGAAACAGGACTACTATCACATTCGTCAAACGAATAACCATTTGATGAACTGTTACTGTCACTCTCATCTTCTGATAAAACTGTCACAATAAACTCACGTATTGTATTTTCGTCAACTTCGAGACATGAATCACTGTATTCCACAGCACGACTACCCCTTGGCCAGGTATCTTTTCAACTAAAAATAAAATAAATAAAGAGAAAATTCTGAAATTGCAATATTCCATAGAAAAAAAAGGCCTTGAAACATGAATGTACACCCTCCTTTAGAAAACCGATTTACAACCAGCCTATACCGTTATTCTGTAAGGGATGTGCAAAGTATTGCTAAGAAAGGATGTACAAACACAGAACGAAAAATAATTTTAGTTTATTGAAGTAAAAACTTCGGGAAAAAAAATATTTAAAATAATAAGATTGAAAACCGGAGCCTGCTGGGCGTGGCGTACTGCTGTACACGCACTTTCACCGGCGTACGCCGGGCATGGCTTTCAAAAGGTTAAAGAGAACAGTTATGTGGTTCAAGATGTAGTTAATAATTTAGCTGAAAAATGGCTATAGTTGGCAGACTAATATACTGGCTTATAAATTCAACAGGCAATATATGAACAAACACTGCCTACTACAAGAATAAATATAAATTATAGAACATTGATGTTATCAGGTTAATGAGAGAGTCCAGATTAACTATACCTAAATTCTTGTCACACTTATGGTCTTCCGAATCATAATTTATCAGGTTTAGCTACAGCCTAACTCTGGAATTCTATATTGATATTAAGAAACCACTTGTATTCCTTGGCAGCAGATCATTTCATCATGATAAATTATATTTTCTATTTCCTCGACTATGTTACATTTTTAGATCTTATATTTATTTCTTTCTCGTTTCTGTTAAATTTTATCTGTTATGGCATCTCTAAAATTTAAGGAAGTCAATAAATAATCAAATAAAAACACTTCTAGACAAATCTTGATTTCTACATTACTGAAGGAAGCAGTGCATTAATATTCAGAATATATAAATAAAAATAATAATTAAAAAATTAAAATAAGATGATTGTGTAGTTCTGGATATCTTATCATAAGCAAAATAATATATGCTACTATTTTATAACTATATTATTTATCACTGTCAGCAGAAGATATACAAGAAATAATTTTGAATACTGTAAAAATATCAAGATAATATGGGAATTTAGAATAGGAGGGAAGAGACCAAGAAGTTTGCTAAGATATAGAAGGGAAGATCAACTTAAGAAGAATGTCAAGAAAAGAGGAATTGATTAAAAGAAAATAATGGAAGAGGAAACATGGAATAACAGAGGTAGATGGAGACTCCTGAAACAGGGAAACAGGACTAGATGATGAAGAAATAATTCTGAATAAAATATAAAAAGAAGCTGTATGTTATATTACTAAACATTTCTCAGTTCTGATACGAAAACTGAATACTGCTTACCAGTGTGCTAATTAGTTTTCCCTCTCTTGAAAAAAAATGTATACATAATCTCTAGTCAGCACCTTTCCAAGTAGCAAGTGCTATTATAAGAATGATGTTCTGGGTGTCAGTTTGTTCTTCCATATTGCCTATACAAACACATACACTTATATGAATAGAATCCACAGCTCTCATAATCCTCCATCTAATATCAAAGAACATTATTAAGAAATTTACAAAAAAAAAGTAGAACTTTTTAACATTTCTAGTACTTCTTTTTCCGTTCCTTATAGGGGAAAGAATCATAAGATGGTAATATATTATCATATTACATTATATGGTAAGATAATTTCCTAAAAAATATTGCAATGAAGTAATAATTTCTCCTACATAATAGAACTTATTTCCGATACTGCCATAAATATAAAAATTATCTATTTTTAAACAAATGGTATAGCCTATGTAGAGGAAATTTTAAGAAAAAACAAATGACTAGACAACTCTATTTATAAACCAATATCACTGAGAAATTAAACACTCCTCAAAGTAAGAATTTCTGCTGAAAGTGACAGAGTTATTGTATAATAATTTTCATAAGTTATGCCACAAGTGATTTCCAAATTTATCTAGATAATTTGGAAATCAAGAGTGGCATTTGTTGACTATTTAACGAATAAAATTAAGCTGTTTACTCACAAATCATTATTTAAATAGGCCTGTAGTTATTTTAAAATATTTATATATTTAAAGTAAACGGCGATATTTGAAAACAAATGAGAAACGTTTGTTTATCTTTCACTTGTTCATCACTGCAACCAGTTCATATCATTTATTGCCAAAGGATCGCAATATTATAGGAAAATGCACCCTAGTGGAGAAGAAAAAAAGAAACATCAAACTGTATATTAAATAATTTCTGATGTCCTGTGATGTAAATATGTCAATTATATTTTTCTGGAACGTTATCATCAGGGAAATAATACGTTTAAAAAAGTGCAAACAGTGGCTTCTTTTTTTTTTGTGGTATAATCAATTGCTACAAATATTTTTATATTATATCCAGAAAGCACTACCTGGTTAGATTCGTGTACTATATACACAATCTGGTAGCCACATGCATTCTAGAAATTCTTACATCTTAATATATAAATTGTTATATTCAATGTATTTCTTAGAGAGTCAGTCACTGCAAAATAATGGTCTGACCTATTCAGAATGTTAAAAAGGAGGAGCTTGATTTTAAAGTGATAAAATTAAATTGATAAAATTGAGGTGAATAACAACTGTGATTGGTTGTAAATCAAAATTAATTGAAATGGGATTGGTCATTGACTCCCATTTGGGGCATGAGTTAAATAGTCAGAGAAAATTTATTATACTTGATAAAAAAAGATGAAGTGATTTTCAACAGCAAACAAACACACATTAAAAATAATAAATTATCTTCTTTGTATGAGTATATTTTGCTATCACAGATTGATTTAAAAAAATATCTATAACTTCAGAATTTTTTTCACTACTACAATATTATTACATTGAATTCTTTTAATATAAAGTATCAGCTTCAGATATCTTACTGAAAGAAAATGTGTCTTCATTTAATACAGATAAAGAAGCTAATGAAGCATAAAATGATAAATACATTCCACCCTGCAAATGTTTGGTAAAGAAATATTTAAACATTATTTTTGGTTTAATTCCAAATGAAAATAATACAATGATTTCCAGCTACTATTGTAAATATGATTATATGAGGTGCAAATATAGAAGGAACTAGAGTACAAAATATAACTTGGCTGGATAATGTGCAAGTATAGGCATGATCATCAGTTACTTGTGTTTTAATTCTGTAATTATGTTCATCTTCTGGGATTAAAATATTTTTGTATCTTTATACAACTATGACTTCTTAAGCAGTATTATACAGTGTCGCATTTAATTTGATCACCTGAAATAGCTTTTTACACAAGAAAACTAAATTCCATGGTGCGAGAGGCCTAGAAAGCCCTTGGCTTACTAGCCAGCTGCTGGCCTCACATATATATATATATATGGGTGTGTGTGTGTTAATTACAGAAGTAGCTGATCATCCTGTCATCCTAGGGGTGACATGTGGTCAGCATGTCAGTTCCTCCAGCCATATAGCTGGTTTTCTCAACCTGGAGCTGCTACTTATTGTAACTACTCAAATTCCTCATGATGCTGGATGGGCACTGGTCCCATACTGGCCGAAATTCCACGAGAAAATTTCTTCCCCCAATGAGACCTGAATCAGCGCAAGTCTTGTAGTTCTTGCCTTAACAACTCGGCTATGGGACCTTCTTACATAAGTATAAAATGAAAAATTGTTTTATACAAAAGTTGAAAAATGAATAGAGGGAAAGAAATACTGATGAGAAGTTAACTTTATAGGATTTATTTTTTAATTTATTTACACTGCATGCTTCATTACAACACTTCTCTTGGTTAAAAAGTACATATTAATGTATAATTAAAGTAAAGTAATCCCACTACAGGCCTCAGGAGGCCCTTGGGGTAGTAGGAGGTTAAGGCTCCCACTATTTCTGAACAATCGGCACTTGATGTCAGCCAGGTTGTCAGCCCTGCGTGACGGCCGCCTTTACCCCCAGAACAAGCGTCTGGTACTCATTTCCGTTAGAGGCTGAGTCGACCCCAGGGCCATAGTGCCGCCAGAAGGTTTGGGTCAGTTTAAAAATCCTGACCCACCGGGACTTGAACCCTCGACCTTTCGGCTTGTAGCTCAGTGCCTTAACCACTACGCTATGGCGTGCCCCCTTTAATTACTTTATATTATTCAAGGGCAAGCATTAATTATATCAAATTAATGTGGTTAATATTTGACCCGGTTAGAAGCAAAGGTGCATAAGTGACTTTTGCAAAAAATGAGAAGTGCATAATTACACTCTTGGAGCATAATTTTATTTGGTGGCAAAGGAATATAAAAGTGTATGCATTCTGAGTGGCAACATATATGATTGACAAAAAAAGTACTTACAGAAGTTTTCAAATAATTTAGAATTTACATCCCTTTGCTGCCTAACTTTATTGTTCAGTCGCTTTCACAAGACCTGTGCATTTAGTGTCACAACTGGATGCTAGTGCAAAATCATTTTAATCAATATTACTGATGTTTTTAAGTGAGAGTAATTTTTTGGATCACTAAGATTTTATTAATATGGAGTGCATAATATGTAACAGAGAGGATATGGAAAAATCTTAATTTAATGGTAAGTACAGTGCAGGTCATGTTGTATTAATTTGTGTGTTTGTAAGATTTATTCTAGAAAATTTCTAGTATTTGTATTCTACTTATATTTATACTATTCTACTAGAAAATTTCTAGTATTTTTACTCTAACTAACTAACTCACTGGCACTATAGGTTCATGGCCACACGAACATAAGCTCTCCATATATCCCTATCCTGAGCTAATGTTTTCCAATCATCCCCTGTATAATCTACTTCCCTTAAGTCATAGTTAATATTATTCTCCCACCTCATTCTTTGTCTATCAACTGGGTGTTTTCCCTCTGGTTTTCCTACTTGAAGCTTCCAAGCATGTCTTTCATTCCTCATTCATGCCACACGTCTTGCCAATTGCAGTCCATTATATCTGGCTTCCTATAAAGACCATGTAGTTCACTGTTATGTGTTTTCTCCATTCACCTGCCTGTTCATCTCTCTTTGGTCCAAAAATTTTCCTAAGAACTTTATTCTCAAATACTCATAATCTCCTTTCCTCCCTTAAAGTAAGAGTCCATGTTTCACATCCATATAATGTAACTGGTAGAATAATAGTTATATATATTTTCAGTTTAATGTTTTTTGAAAGGGGTTGGGACATCAAGAGTGTAATGCATAACAGCATGCAATTCCAGAATTGAGCCTATGTTTAATTTCTTTGTTTAGCTCATTCCTATTTATGATTATTGTTCCTAGGTATTTGAATTCAGCCACTTCCTCAAAATTTCCTTCATTTGTCATTAGCTGTCCATTTCCATTATATAATGTATTTCTGTGTGTGACCATATATTTAGTTTCATTGATATTTATTTCCAATCCTAATTTCTTAGTGTTACTCAATAGTGTGTGTGTGTTGGCCTTTAGTATCTCCTCGCTATTGCCCAATAATACTATATCATCAGCATAAACTAACAGCTTATTAATACCATTGAGTTGTAGGCCTTCTTCAGTCTTTAAAGATTTGACAGCATGCTCTAGTACAAAATTAAATAGTAGAGGAGATAGTGCATCTCCTTGCTTCAACCCATTCTGAATTTCAAAAGTATCCAAAAACTATTTGCCTACATGCACCCTACTCTTTGTGCCATTTAGACACATTCATATAAGTCTAACTAACTTTTTAGGAATTCCGAACTCCAGCAGGATACTATATAACTTCTCTCTCTTAAATGAATCATATGCCTTTTTGAAAAATACATATAGTTGATGTACGGTGCCATTACATTCCCATTTCTTTTCTAAAATCTGTCTTAAACTAAAAATCTGATCTGTTGTAGACCTGTTTCTTCTAAATACACATTGATGATAGTTTGTATTCTACTTGTATTAAGAAAAGTATATTTACTGGAACATTAATATTATGTTTCTATAATAGCTTATCATTACATAATATTGTTTTCAGGCTTTTTATGAGTTTCTATTGTTGATTTTCTTTACAGAATCTGTCAATGATAGCAATGTAGATTGCAGCTATCATCCAAAAAATGACATCACATTGGCATCAGAATTAAGTAACCTAAACAATCACTAACATGCACAATAATGGCCAAAAAAATCTAGAAATAGTGGTTGTGAATACATTTGTCAAAAGAAAGTGCCAAAACATCTAAAATAGTTCAACACCTGGTAGATTATGAGGGTTGATACGAACATAATAGATTTACAGATGAAGATCGCCAACAAATCTTTGAAGGATTTTGGAATCTTCAAATGACATCTCTTAACTCTTATATGGAAACACATGTGCCTGCAGAAAGGAGGGTGGAGTCGAGCTGCACAAACAGGTTAGCATTAAAATAAAATTACAGAGAAAAAGAGTGTAAGCTTTTCGAACTTAACCCCTAGACATAAGTCAAAAGCGATAATATTAAAAAAAAGAAAAAAAACTCCAGGAAATAAGATTTGTGACGATGATATTACAATAATAAAAGGGCATGTTCAATTACTCCCAAAATACTCAAGTCATTAATCATGAGTAAAGGTTCCACAGACAAAATATGTCAGGTGCACTGAACATCTACAAAACGTATGACCCCTACTTGCAGTATTGCCAGGAAAATGACATAATTCCCATTAAGGAAAGTTGGTACATTTTTATTACACAATTCAATCTTTGTTTAAAATGTCCTCACACTGATCGTGTACAACATGTGATGCACTTTAAAATAAAATTGACAATGGTAATAATCCTACAGTAGTAAGAAACAGTGAGATTCAGAAAGAACTTCATTTACGTAAAGCTGAAAATTTCAGATCTGATGAGGATACTACCAAGAAATTTACTTTAGAAAATCCTCATACAGTAAAAAAAATATGTTTTGATCTTGAAAAAAACTCTCCCTACACCCATATTAACCTGCAATAAGGTTTACTTTCTGAAACAACTATGGACTTACAATTTAGTGGTACATGATATTGCTAATAATCATGCATCAATGTTTATGTGGCATGAGGTTGAAGCATCTAGAGGATCACAAACAATTGAATATTGTTCAGCACCTTCCAAAGTCAATAGAACATATTATTGTATTCAGTGAAAATATGGGGGACAAAACAAAAAATTAACATTATCAAACTTTGAATGATATTGTTCAGACAATGAAAGTTCTTAGAGTTGACCACATTTTTTTTTATTTTATTAACACAAGCCAGCTCTCCCCATGGCCAAATTCTACAGCTGATATTGGTCAATCAAATGATTTGACTAACAGTCAAATTAGTTTTGACAGCAGCCATATTGATTTAAAGAATGTGAGTGGTAATAGTTAATATCATATTTCAGAGATTGTTGAGAGCAGCTAGAGATTTTTGTAAAATAATATAGTATTTGTCACAGAATTTTTATATATTTGGAAACTATAAGACTGAAAAGTCTAACTATTTAAAGGAATTCGTAAAATAAATCAAATCAAATTTAAGGTTAGGTATCATTTATCAAAAATGTGTTCATGATACGGTGTAGGAATATACAATAAAAACACATTGTGTAAGATATACTGTATTGGCAGAATATTAAGCACTCGATGGGTTGCATCTAGCTTTCATGCCGTTTCTGCAGTGTGGCAAGACTTTGAAGCTCTCGTCCATCACTTTCAAAAAGCAAAAGAAGACAGTAAAAGAAGCAAAACAGATCGCTGTCTTTATGAGGGTCTTTTGAGGAAAATATCATGCGAGTTTTGTTCTTGATTTGGGGCCTTATGTGTGATGCTCTCCAAGAACTTAGAGAACTAAGTCTACAACTACAAGAGAGAAATATTAACTTGTACAAAGCACACAGGAACATACTGAGTACTGAACAAATATTTGAGAAAAGAATTGAAAATCCTGGTCCATACTACAGTATATCTCTTCAAAGTAAGGAGACTATGAAGTTCAAAAGGATTGAACTCCACTAAAATGAAAGACACAGTCCTGCAATCAGTTCAGCTGATTTTTATAAAAGTCTTGAAAGAAGCTGTTGGAAAGCGTCTGCTTGAAGGAGATGATGCTGTATCTGAATGTGCCAAGGTTTTTGATTCCAAGTATTGACAAGAAAATCCTGGGAAACATCTTACATTTGGTGAAGCTGAAATTAGAAAGTTAGCACGAAAATTTTGCTTAAATGAAAGAGAAGCAGTTCGTGGTTTTCGTGAATATCTTCAAAAAAATACATTTCCAGATATACTACTTCCTCTGAAGCACACTCTGGGCACAATTGCAGTATCTTCCTGTGAATGTGAAAGGGGTTTCTCTCAAATGAATCTTATAGTTACTTCAACTAGGTCATCTATGCTTGTAAGGACAACTTCTGCACTGCTGTTCATCAGGATAGTAGGGCCTTCTCCCACTCAATTCAAACCTAGCAAATATGTAGACTCATGGATGCTCCAAGGACATCATTCTGCAGTTGATTGAACGACGAGTGTACATCGGAGCACATGTTACAATTGTGGAAGTTGCTAGAATAACATCCTCTCTGTGAGTACCGGTACCTTTTTTCCAGAAAAAAACACTGATTATACTACTTATATCATTCATGAGAGGAAATTCTTGATTGTAATATTTGAGTTTGTATTCTTTAACATTCTTATCTTATTTTTTTTTTTTAATACACAAGTGATCTTCTTGGTGATATAATATTAAAATATATATGTAGTCAATATGCCCATTTCACCAATTAATGTTTTAAAATGGTCAACAAGTTTCTACAGCCAAGCTGTCATTCTCAAGACCAATATCTGGTCTTGAGAATGACAGCTTGGCTGTAGAAACTTGTTGACCATTTTAAAACATTAATTGGTGAAATGGGCATATTGACTACATATATTTTTTAACATTCTTACCTCATATGTTTATTTTGTTGGACGATCGTTTCAAAGCTATTGCTCCATCTTCAGCTTGTTCACAAACTGGTTTTTTCTTTTCTTCAAGTTGTCGGCCCTGGATCTGTGTTCCAAGGAACTTGGTAATGAGGCTCCTTTCTCCGGGAATTTCAAAGTTCATAATTTTCTCCTTGTTCTTCTGTATATAGATTTTTTTCCCATATTGTGTGTTCAATGGTATTTTCTAACTGTTTTAATAATTTTGTATTTATATCTATTTTGTGTTTCTCTGTCCAAACATGAGCTGCTACTGCAGATTTTTCCACTTCTCCCTTTTTTACGTTTCTTATATGTTCTTTAGTTCCAATGTTTAAATTTCTCTTTGTTTTCCCTATGTATACTTTATCACAATCTGCACATTTTATTTGATATGTTCCTGATTTTTTATTATCTTCAATTTCTTCATTTTTGTTGGTTTTCATAAGTTTTTTTAAACTATAATCATTCTTTGGTGCTAATTTGATGTTGAATTTTCCAAAAAAATTTTGTAACTTATTGTGTGCCCATGGATTATATGTAAATTTCTTGTATCTCCTTTCCTTTGGCTTTTCTATCTCAAGAGTGCTTTCATTTCTCAATTTCTGTTTTTTTGTACTTATCAATTTTTTTGTGTATAATTTTTTCCTCAAAACAATTTTCTTTTGCTACCTCAATTATGTGTTCTTTTTCTATTTCAAAATTTTCATCGTTCATAGGTATATTTACCAATCTATGTACTAGGCTGTTGAAGTCTGCCATTTTGTGTGAATTATGGTTGAAACCTGTTGATTTTTAATGTAGTTATCTGTGTGTGTTTCTTTCCTATAAATGCTGAATTCTATTTCCCTTTTTTTCCTCATTTCTGTGTAATTTTAGATCTAAAAATGGCAATTGTTTGTTCACCTCTATTTGAAGTGTGAATTTTATTTTTTTCTTCTGCAAATTTAAGAGTTTTAAAGCATCTTCTATGTGCTTTTCTTTAACTATAGCAGTAACATCATCAACATATCTACCCCAAAATTTGAACATCAGCGGATGTGTTTTAGTTATTTTACTTTCAAAATCACTCATAAATAAATTAGCCAAAAAAGGAGATAATGGGTTACCCATTGATAGGCCAGACTTTTGTTTGTAGAAATTTCCTTTATATGTAATAAACATTTAATTGATGCACAGTTCAGTTAATTTTAAATATTCCTCAATGCTTTCCTTGTCAATGTTGTTTCCAATTAGCCAATTTTTCAAAATTTTTAAAGTTTCTTCTTTTGGGACACTCGTGAACAATGCTACCACATCAAACAAAACCATTCTATCTGCCGGTTCAACATTTATCTTTTTTAACCTTTCTACCAGTTGCAGAGAATTTTCAATTGATAGGATTTTGACCATTCTTCATTCTTTTGTATTCACAGCTTAGCCATTTTGAAATGTTGTACGTGGCGGGAACCAATATTATTTATGATTGGTCTTATTTTATACCCTGTTTTGTGTATTTTAGGTAGACCATGAATATAGGGGTTTCTGGGGTTAGCTACTTTTAATTTGATTTTATCTTTTTCTGGTATTTTTTTTATGTATCCATCCATAGTAATTCTGCCCGAAGACAGGTCCTTCACTGCAATCATAGCATTTTCATGTTATGCTAGCAGCTTTACTAGGGAATTGTAGGTGTGGTAGCTATGGATGTTATTTATGTAAACCAACACATGCAGCAAAGTGGAGTACGATAATTAGAAACTCACCATTGCAATTAACAAATAACTCTAAAAGTACGAAATAACATACAATCATTTATAATAAAAAAACAGTCAATTATCAATGTTCTGGGCAATTGGATATTAAATAAAATGATGTAGTAATAATTAGGCTATTTAACTTTACAGCATACTATTTTTTTAGTAAAAAAATTGTTGCTAATAATGTTCAGCCCCATCCAATAATATGTCAAACATAGGCCCACTTTCCAATAAGATATCCAAATATTTTAAAAAGTTGAACATTAATGTGGTGTTTAAAACTAATAAAACTTTGCAAAATATAATAAAAAACAATAAAACCAAAGTAAAAAGGAACAATTATCAGGTGTATATAAACTGGAATATGGAACATGTGACAATGTCTATATAGGACAAACTGCAGACCTTTTATCTCTCATATAAAGGAACATATGAGAGCATATAACAGAAATGTATGCTACCCATTTACTCCAATACAATCATTGTTTTGATATAAATTTTAAAGTTTTACATGTTTGTGACAAAGGGAAAAAATTAGATCTTTTAGAAATTGTAGAGATAGATAAATTGAAGAATAGCAATAGGCTGTTAAATTCTCAAGTAGATTTAAATGAATCACCTCTTTTAAATTTATAATAAGAGATTGTTTGTTAAAATTTGTTTGTTTACATTCAGTTGCATAGTTACAGTTGTTATGTACTGGAGTTTATATATAACAAAATTAATTTGTAATCACGATAAAATTTGTCTGAAGATGGTACAAAATACTGAAAAAGCTGTTACGAATTTGTATTTTAATAAATATCTCAATCATATAAAACTTCAAATTTTATTTTTATTGTTTAACATAATAATTACACAGACATTGATAAATGCTTTCATGGAGTTATTAATATAATTTTTTTGTTTTTGGAACTTCAAGCCATAGTCTTAATTATTTCAAGTTGCTGGCGTCTTTAAGTTAAGACATTCTCTAATCCCTGGATTTTCAACAGAGAAAATCTTCACGTACAATAAACTGTCAACAAGATGTCGTCCACAGTTATAAACAAATATCAGAAAAAAAAACAAGAATTGCATAATGTTTTAGTTTCAAGAAAAAGACACCAACCACATTAATTAACACATTGGGGATGGGGTGTTTCAATAATTTAAATGCCTGTTCCCGGGTATTTACAGCCTTCTAACTTCTCTTCTGCACTCTTTACTCATAAAAAATGTTCTAATTAATTTTATGAAGTAAAAATTTCAGGAATCGCTTACCAAGGCTCTTAGTACTGCTTGAGGGTGTGATATCTCTGGAAACATTCCCCTTTATGGAGTGGCACTTGGCAGAACTTGCAAATATACCTTGCTTCACTTTTTTTTTGTGTGTTGCACAAACATGTCACCTCCTAGCAGGGTATTTTCTCTTGCCTTTCTCACTTTTCACAATTGTTTTGAGAACATGTTTTCGCATATCACCCGAAAGCCTCCCAGGGGGGTCCACATGTGGTCTATGTGGGGTTGGTGTTGATGTTTCTGATAGTGTGAAGTCTGTGTCTGACTCTACTTCCTCCATCTTATCTGTAGCCCAGTCTTTTGCCACTTGTAGCAGAAAGTCTTTATAGCGAAGATTTGTAGAAGTGTTCAATTTCTTATATATTTGAAATTAATTAAACAGAACACAATTGATAAGCCACAATGTAACTTTCTTTGACCACTTTACAGTTTTCCTTAGAATAGAGTAATAGGACAAGTAGTGATCAGCTCTGTCAACACCCTTCATGTGTTTATTATATTGAATAATACAAATGGGTTTCTGTTTTACTTCTTCATCCTGGGAACATCAACCATAGATGAATTATGAATTGTGGATATCATGTTGACAACACGTGTATCCTTCCAGCATTGAAAAAGAATATTGCCTTTTCGCCTGACGTACTTTCCCCACGTTTGAGAGACTGTGATTCATTTTTCAAATCTGGAGGAAGACCTCTGTTCACCCTGATTGTTCCACATGCTCTTATATGTCTAGAAAGGAGATTTTCAACAATATCTACACTAATATTTAATTTTAGGAAGTTACATTTTGAGGTTAATAATATATAATATCTACACTATTATAGTAGTTGACTTGACATACTTTGTAATTTTGATCAAGGTGAGGTTCTAAGAGGGTCAAAATAGTATCCTGTACTTTTTTCTTTGCCCCGAATAAATGTCTAAATTCCCAATGTAGCCAGAAGTGCTTTCTGTAATCACACAAACAAGTAGACCATATTTTATTATTTTTCCTGAATTATATGTTCATATACGAAGCCTCCCTCTGCAAGGAATCATAGCCTCATCCAATGAAAGTTGTTGATTTGGTTTATAAACTGTCTGAAATCTTTCAAGGAAAAAATCTAGTAAGGGCTGAATTGTGAAAAGTCTGTTAGTTGACTCTTTTTGCAGAGCATTATTGTTGAAATGCAAACACCACCAAATTTATGGTGAAATCAAATGTTTCCTACCTCTCCTCGTATAAATCTTCTAAGTAGATCACAATTTCGAGACTATAACAGTCTCATCTTCAGTACTATCTTGGCGACTGATGTTATGTCGATTGGAGAAGAAACTCTTCTTCTTCCCTTTGTTGGTGGACCAATGAACCTCTGGATTAGGTCAGAATTTTCGGGAATTTCAAAATTCATAAGTTTCCTTTGTTTTTCTGAATGTGGATCTTTTCCCAAACCATGAGTTCCTTTTGTTTATATATTTGTTTAATTAGACTGGCTTCTGATTCATTTTAATGTTTTTCAGATCAAGCATGAAGCATCTACTGCTGACTTTTCCACTTCTCCATTTTTTGACATTTCTAAGATGTTCTTTCACCCTTATTTTCAAATTTCTGTTTGTTTTTCCAATATAAATTTTGTCACAATCCCTGCATTTGATCTGATAAATTCCTGATTTGTTTTCTTCTTCAATTCTTTCATTTTTATTGGATTTAATTATCCTATTAAGGCTGTATTCGTTCTTCGGTGCCAATCTTATATTAAACTTTTTAAAAAATTTTTGGTGTTTTAATGGATGGTAAGTGAATTTCTTGAATTTTATTTTTTCTGTTTCTTTATAAGTGTGCTTTCATTAATTAATCTTTGTCTTTTAAATTTATTTATTTTCGTGTATACCATATTTTCCTCACAACCGTTAACTATTGCAACATTAATTATGTATTCTTTTTTCTTTTCCATAATTTTCTTTCCTCATAGGTATATTTACCAATCTATGTGTCAAACTACTGAATACTGCCTATTTGTGAGCAAAATGGTTGAATCCTGAAGCTTTTATATAATTGTCTATATGTGTATTCTTTCTATAAATTTCAAATTCTATCATGTTTTCTCTGTTTCTTCTTAAAGTAAGATCTAAAAATGGGATTTGTCTTTCATTTTCAGTTTCCATGGTAAATTTTATAGTTCTACTTTGAATGTTCAAAAGCTTTAAAGCATCCTCTATTTATTTGTGATTCATAATAGCAATTACATCATCAATGTATCTACTCCAAAATTTGAAAATCAAAGGATGTCCACTTGTTATTTTCTGCACAAAACTTCAAATAAATAAATTGGCCAAAAAGGGTGATAGAGGATTTCCCATAGAAAGCCCAGAATTTTGTTTGTAAAATTTTCCATTATATGTAAACAATATTTTTGTCAATGCATAATTTGGTTAGAATTATAAATTCTTTTATACATTCTTTTTCTAATTTGTTTTTGTTTAACCATTTTTCCAAAATTTCAAGAGTGGTTTCTCTAGGGATGCTGGGAAACGATGAAACTACATCAAACAACACTAATCTGTCTGTTGGTTCTAATTGTGTATTCTCTAATTCTTCTATCAGTTGAAACGAGTTATCTATTGAGAGGTTATCAAATCTTTTCATTTTCTTGTATTCTTTACACAACCATTTGAATATTAGGTATAAAGGTGACCCTATACTGTTGATAATGGGCATAATTTTATCTCCACTCTTGTGAATTTTTGGGAGACCATGCATTTGTGGATTTCTAGGATTTGAAACTTTCAGTTTGAATTTATCTTGTTTTGTTAAAATTTTGTTTATGATTTTCAAGGTGTTATCAACTTCTTTAATACATTTCAGAAGTGGATCGGATTTTATTTCAGTATATTCTAGAGATTCTAAAACTTTATCCATCCTATTTTTATAATCTTTGTTATCCATGATTACTAACTGATTTTATCTTTGTGATTATTGCATTTTTATTGTTAATTTCTTTAATTATTTTCATGTTTCCCAGTCCTCTTTTATTTCTTGGTATTTCCTTAATTTCTTCTATTATTTTACCACATTCATTTCTAATTAAATTTTTTTCTTCTGTTTCCAATCATCTATTATTACTTCTATGTCAGCTACGTAGTATTCAATTTTGTTAGAATAATTCACACATGTTTTGAACCCTTTTTCTAAAATTTCTAATTCTCTTTGGTTGAAGGATTTTGAAGACAAGTTAATTACATTATTTCCACTTGTTTTCCTTATTTTTCTTTGCTTTCAATTTTAAATTTTCTTATTTTGTGTATTTACTTTTTCTTTTATGCTGTTGTTTAGTTTGTTGAAAAATGTTTCTTCTAATCTAGCCCAAAAAACATTACCTACATGTTTTGAGATTTTTAAATGTAAGAAGTATAATTTAGTGTCCAACTGCTAATAATTTCGTAGTGTTTGATTTTTTCCATGTTCAAAATTTTCTTAACTGTCTTCTGTTCTTTCGAACCATTGTTATTTTTAATGGTTTTTCTAACAAATTTAGGTGTGATATCTAGATCTAAACATGTTTTTATAAATTTTACATCCATCATCTTCTTTCTTCTTTTTTCTCTAAGTTGATTGAATGTTTTGATGCCTTTTCTTAATCCCGCTAAATTTGTATTGAAATTTGAAGTTGAGGGTTATGTCGCGGTCGGCCATCTTGTTTTCCTATGTAGACTTGAGCTTGAGTCGTCACTTATATTTAACGTTTATAGGAATTAATTCACGTAAATGAGGTTTAATTTATGAGTGAATTTAAACCTGTCATGACATGCTTTGATTAATTCCTAATAAAAGTTAAACAACCAAATTTGTGAGTTCAAAACGATTGCGACTTCACAGCACTCCTAAAAAAGTGAAGTGTATAAAAATGGAATCAGTGGACCAATAATCCTTCAGTGCGATCTATATTTATTTGCCCACAGGAGATAATTCTTGCAAAGAACTTTTTAATTTCCGCTATAAACTGGCATCTGACCATTTCAACCCTTTATACAACGTAGTAATTTTATCATGATCTTTGGAAATGATATATTCAACATCCACTTATAAAGCTAATTGCAAACTCTCGTTAAACAAGATGGCAAACATAGAATACTTCTTGGGAAGAGATCAACACTTGGGTAAGACAGGGATGTAGACTTTCACTGGTGCCTTTTCATTATATATTATATCTATATATATATATGAATAAAGTAATAAATGAACGAAAACACAACAAGGATATATACCCATCAACTGGGGCTTTTCATTATATATATAAATAAACTTCTTAAAGTTAACGAAGATGCACGTGAAGCAATGGACAGTGGCCACATGACAATATTTACACTCTTTGACTTCAGTAAAGCTTTTCGAAGCACTGTTGACCACTGACAATATTATAAGCAAAAAATTACGCACTCTGAAATCTTGGTAGCGGACAAATTACTGTTAAACTGGCTTGGATTCTATCTTCAATGATCCCACAAGGACAACCTGTGTATCCAATGCAGAACTTTCCTCATCCTGGCTATCACTGAATGGTGGCGTCCAACAAGGTTTAGTGTTAGGACCACTTCTATTCTCTATCTATATTAACGATATATCCACTAGACTTACCTATTGTCGACATCACCTATATGCTGACGATTTGCAAATTTACATTCAACCCATCCTGACGATGTACATGACACACTAGACAAATTAAATAGTGACCTAGACTTAATTTCCCAATGGTCGAAGAAACATGGCCTTAATCTATATGCTGACAAGACACAGTGCATAATTATAGGACATCGGCGAATCCAAAGCATTATAAATTACGAAAATATATCCCTACCATTCTCCTAAATGACAAAAACATCCCCTACAGCTCGGTAGTAAAAAATCTGGGTATTTACATGGACCAACACCTAGACTGGAAAATCCAGGTGAATAATACCTGCAAGAAAGTGTTCTCAATTCTTCACTCCCTAAATAGTTTTAAAAACTTCCTTCCTACAAAATTAAAACAAATACTTGTACAGACTCTTATAATGCCACACTTCGAATACTGCAACATATTACTGACTAATCTGACAACTGATCTATCTGACAGACTACAGCGTGCTCATAATGCGTGCATTCGATTTATCTTCAATCTCTGTCGTTATGACCACGTGTCTCCTTCATTTCAGGCCTTATCATGGCCACGCCTAAATGACAGAAGAACTTTACATTCACATACCTTACTATTCCAAATTCTGCACACATATTTACCATAATATCTCGGATAGTAAACAGGATCCTCCTTACTTACTTACTTACTCACTGGCACTATCGAACCCGTAGGTTCATGGCCGCGCGGACATAAGCTCTCCATACATCCCTATCCTGAGCTAATGCTTTCCAATCATTCCCTGTATAATCTACTTCTCTCAAATCATAGTTAATGTTGTTCTCCCACCTCATTGTTGGTCTACCAATTGGGCGTTTTCCCTCTGGCTTTCCTACAAGAAGCTTCCATGCACGTCTTTCATTCCCCATACGTGCAACATGTCCCTGCCCATCGCAGTCTACGAGACTTGACTGTTCTTATTATATCTGGATTCTTATAAAGACCATGTAGTTCATTGTTATGTAGTCTTCTCCATTCACCTGTCTGTTCATCTCTCTTTGGTCCAAAAATCTTCCTAAGAACTTTATTCTCAAATACTCGTAATCTCCTTTCCTCCCTTAAAGTAAGAGTCCATGTTTCGCACCCATATAATATAACTGGTAGAATAATAGTTTTATATATTTTCAGCTTAACGTTTCTTGAAAGGAGTTGGGACATCAAAAGTCTCTGCAATGCAATAATAGCACGCATTTCCAGAATTGAGCCTATGTTTAATTTCTTTGTGCATCTCATTCCTATTTGTGATTATTGTTCCTAGGTATTTGAATTCAGTCACTTCCTCATAATTTCCCTCATTTGTCTTTAGCTGTCCATTTCCATTATATACTGAATTTCTACGTGTGACCATATATTTAGTTTTACTGATATTTACTTCCAGTCCCAATTTCTTAGTGTTACTCAATAGTGTGTGCGTGTTGGCCTTTAGTATCTCCTCGCTATCGGCCAGTAGTACTACATCATCAGCATAAACTAACAGCTTATTAATACCATTCAGCTGTAGGCCTTCCTCATTCTCTAAAGAGTTAATGGCATGCTCTAGTACAAAATTAAATAGTAGAGGAGATAGTGCATCTCCTTGCTTCAACCCATTCTGGATTTCAAAAGTGTCTGAAAACTGTTTGCCTATACGCACCCTACTCTTTGAGCCATTTAGACACATTCGTATAAGTCTAACTAACTTTTTAGGAATTCCGAACTCCAGCAGGATACTATATAACTTCTCCCTCTTAATTGAATCATATGCTTTTTTGAAGTCTACATATAGTTGATGTGCAGTACCATTATATTCCCATTTCTTTTCTAAAATCTGTCTTATACTAAAAATCTGATCTGTTGTAGACCTGTTTCTTCTAAATGCACATTGATGATCTCCTAGAATGTCATCAATATAGGGAGTAAGTCTGCTTACTAATATATTTGTTAGAATTTTGTACGAAGTTGAAAGTAATGAGATGCCCCTTAGTTGTTGCAATCAGTTTTATCTCCTTTCTTATAGATTGGTACGATAATTGATTCCTTCCATTCATCTGGAAGAGCTTCTTTTTCCCAAATCATACTAAGCAACCAACGTATCTTGTCCATCAATTTTTCTCCCCCTGATTTTATCAGTTCTGCTGGGATCTCATCTGAACCTGATGATTTATACATCTTCAATTTTTCAATTGCCATTTCAACCTCTAATGGACTCGGTTCTGCGACTAACATTTCTGCTGTCTGTAACTTATCCTCCTCGATGTCCTGTTCTGTATGTACATTTAATAGCTGATCAAAGTAACCTTTCCATCTATTTAATATACTCCTAGAATCTGCAATCATATCCCCATTTTCATTCCGAATTATGTTTGTTCTAGCCTGAAACCCTTCTTCTCTATACTAATTCCCTGATATAATTCTCTAATGTTCCTATTTTTTGCGTTCATTTCAAGATCATTAATCTTCTCTCTCAAATATTCCCTCTTTTTACTCTTTAGTAACTTGGTGGTTTCCAGTCTAACACTAACCCAATTGCTCTAAATTTACCTCATTTGGCTCGTGTAACCATTTCATTTTTGCTAGCTTTCTTTTCTTTACAATATCGGCACATTCCTCATCAAACCATTTCTTGTTTTGCCTCTTTTTTAAACAACCAATGCTTTCTGATGCTGACAATTTAATAGTATCTCTTATAGCCTCCCATTCTTTATTTATATCAGTTTCTTCTTGGTTTGCCACATTGTCACCTGAAGATTCCAGTACTTCAAATATATTAGCAATTTTGATTTGGTATTCTTGCCGCATTTCATCATTTTTCAAGTTTTTTTAATTCATATTTTACAGAATCATCTTTAGCGTTTGTTCCTCTCATAAGCGATAGCCGTTTGGCTAATTTTCACTATGACCAGATGATGATCGGAATTGCAGTCTGTGCCTCTAAGGGGATCTAACATCAATGACGCTACTGTGCCAGCGTTTATCCACTAATACATGATCTATCTGGTTCCGAGTTTCTCCATCTGGGGACGTCCAGGTGTATTTATGAATATCCTTACGCTGAAATTTTGTGCTCTTAACAATGAGATTCTTTGATGTGGCAAATGTGACTAATCTAACCCCATTGTCGTTACTATCTTCATGAAGACTGAATTTGCCTATTGTTGGTTTGAATATATCTTCCCGCCCCACTTTTGCATTAAAATCTCCTAAGACAATTTTCATATGATATCGTGAAAGGCTATCAAATAAGCATTCTAATTCTTCATAGAACTCATCCTTGATCTTGTCATCTTTATCTTCTGTGGGGGCATGTACATTTACAATTATAAAATCATGTCGTTTACCCTTTAGAATTATGTATGATATCCTATCACTAACAAACTTAATATCTCGGATAGCAGATAGGATCCTCCTTCTGACTAAAAAACCCGTTCCAAATGCAGGTCTTTCTGCACCCCCATAGTATAATGCAAAGTTCCTGATTCCTGACTACCTTCTCCTGGCCACCTAACTTCCTGTAAAGCGACTATATCCAAGGGTGATTTATCTAATTCCCGCGTTAATATCTCTAGTGCCCCACTTTTGTATAAAGTCCTAACATTCCATGTTCCTAGGAACATGTCCCTGTGTTTGAGCCTTTGGATGGGTTCCCTGAAGTAGTCCCCGCCCGGAGAACCGAATGGGGGACTATTTGACCTCCGGAAAATTTTACCCCAGTAGAACCCATGTCCGCATTTCTTGACGGTTGTATTTTTACGGTGAAAGATCGTCACTCTTTCGACCAAGGTACTTATTTCGTCTGGCTTATCACCTTCGACCAGTCCGGCATGGGTAACCCTATCGGCAGCAATGCTACCGCCGGCATAGCTCTTGGGATCATTTAAGCACGCAAGCCACTCCACCACGACAAGGTAAAGATACCATGGAGGGAAACAGGATCCTCCTTCTGACTAAAAAACCCATTCCAAATTCAGGTCTTTCTGCACCCCCATAGTATAATGCAAAACTTCCTGATTCCTGACTACCTTCTCCTGGCCACCTAACTTCCTGTAAAGTGACTATATCTAACATTCCATGTTCCTAGGAACATGTCCCTGTGTTTGAGCCTTTGGAATGGGTTCCCTTAAGTAGTCCACGCCCGGAGAACCGAATGGGGGACTATTTGACCTCCAGAAAATTTTACCCTGTTGAACCCATGTCCACAGTTCTTGACGGTTGTATTTTTATGGTGAAAGATCGTCACTCTTTCAACCAAGGTACTTTTTTCATCTGGCTTATCACCTTTAACCAGTCCGGCGTGGGTAACCCTATCAGCAGCAATTCTACTGCTGGCATAGCTCTCGGGATCATTTAAGCATGCAAGCCACTCCACCACGACAAGGTAAAGATACCATGGAGGGCAACTTTTCTCCCTACTACATTTATTTTAAAATTTTATTGATATACCTATCAGCGTTTCTGGGTATGTTATCGCTCAATATATTCTCCTTTGTGAAAAGACACAACACAAGAAGAGCATGTTGGTGTATACCGGGTTTCCTTCCTCTTCTTATTTTTGGCAAGGTTTCGAAGGATACTTTTTTCCCTGACAATTGTTTGCAACTTGTGTTTTTTCATGTACCTTGACAGCCTTGATGGTGGAAAACTTGAGTGGTGCTCTGCTCTTGGGGTGATTGATTTTTCAGCTCCCCTTTCT
The DNA here is from genome assembly GCA_030220185.1 of Diploptera punctata. Taxonomy (NCBI): domain Eukaryota; kingdom Metazoa; phylum Arthropoda; class Insecta; order Blattodea; family Blaberidae; genus Diploptera; species Diploptera punctata. The sequence goes on from JASPKZ010007912.1 coordinate 293,879, forward strand.
TTCTCCTCCACAGTTAAATTTCTTTCATTCTTTATTGCTGCCTAGTAGCTTGCTGTCTGCAGCAAAACATTTTTGTATGACAATTTACTGTCAGTGTTTTGAAATATAGTAAAACTTATTTAATCCAGAATGTGAATAATGCAGAAATCTGTCCAATGTGAACAAATTCATTGGTCCCGGCAAGATAATAGTAATTTTACATGTATTTATTTTGTATAAAATGAAATCTGTCCAACATGGAAACAGAAGGATATATCTACACAATTCACGGAAAAAAAAAAAAATTATAAGGCAGAAAGATAGAGAGAGAAATAAATTAGTTTTAACTTCATTGAATTCCCGTTAGGTGAATTAACAATAAGTGATGATTCCTGCTGCCAGGAGAAGTAGAGTTTCTACCTGTATCTGGAATTTTCCTTCGGCCTCACTGCACACCCGTTTTGTGAAATACAGGTTCCTTTAACAAATATTTAGCGTGTGACATCTGTCTTACAAATAACTAGTTCACTCTAAAATCTTAAACAATTTAAGATCTAAGAACGATTGTGTACGTATCTTTCACAGGTAGCATTCTGAATTTACGGAATAAAGATGGCTAAATCGTATGTATCATTGTCATTAAATGAAAAAGTGAAAGTGATTGAAGATAATGAAAAAACTCTCAGTGCGCGAAATAATGACTAAATTTAAATGAGGAAGAACCCAAGTTTATGAGATTTTAAATCACAAAGAAAAAAAATGAATGGACCTAAGGAAATGGTCAAATGAAGAGGAAAGAAAAAAAAGAAGAAATCAATGAGGCATGGGAGTGTTTTACAAGTCCATGATCAAAAAATCTCAAAATTTCCGGACCGATGCTCCAAAGTCATGCTCTAGCTGTTGTTATATTCCTTATTCCTAGGGAATAATGATTTCAAGCCATCTTCAGGTTAGTTGTGGACAGTTTTAAAAGACGACACAATGTAGTGCAGAATGAAATTTGCGAGGAATCATAGTATGTGGATGAAAGTATAGTTAGTGAGTGGAAACTGAAATTGCATACTTTAATTTCAGGATACGCATTCTAGGAGACATTTTTAATGCTGACAAAACGGGACTGTTTTTTCGCACGTTACTGTCGAAGTTGCTAATACAAACTATACTTCATTTGCCGACAGCAGAACCACAATTAATCCAAGGTACATAAAAAGACATATATGGTGCTACATAATCTAATATTGGTTAATACTTTGTATTTTTTTATAATGCAGAATGTTGTCTAATGTGGAAAGAAAATTGGTCCCTTGCGATTATGCTTTGAACAAGTTTTACTGTATATAGTTTCTAAAAGAATCATATAGGTTGCAATTTAGCAGCCATAACACAATTTTCTTGCTCAACTTCGTTTTCCCAAGGATTGAACAGTATGAAATTTATTGACCTCCTCCATCTATATCCTTCATATATTTGTTGTGTTAAAGGATGCAACAATATTTCTTTACACTAGTTCCTCTCCTATTTTCCTATGTTGATTGTTGCCTGGTGTAATGTACTGACCATCCTCTTTTTTTACTTTCTCCTGTTTTCAACTTTTTTTCCACCTTCAGCAAAAGACTTCGGTAGTCCTCTATTACTCCTTATTGATCCATAAACTCTTGTTTCTCTTTCAAAGATATATTCTGTTATTGCAACACTGTTATAATAATTGCCCTAATAGAAATGGTGTCATAGATCCAGGTTCGTTCTAGACAGAAAATATTCTCTTCTAATTTTTTTTTTTCCTTTTGCAGCATAGATTTCTGCATTGCATATGAACCCTGTATTAGCCTTGCTTATTACTCTCACTAAAATCCATTTCTACCAGTTTTCTGGGATTATATGTTTATCTTCTGAAACAGCCAGTACAAGAATCATTTCCTCATATAGGAAAAGTTCCTGTGCTGACTTATAAACTTCTCGAACCACTGGAGTGAGGTGTTTGAGAACTGGTCAAATTTTATAGCCTGTCTTCTGTATTTTCAATCAATGTGTTGTCATAGAAATCCCAGAAATTCAAAATTTGTTCCCACCAGTTTATACTCATTAGTTTTCCAAATACTGGAGTTTATATCAAGGGGTTGGTATTCTGGTAGTCCCTAATACTGCCCTTTTTCACATGCCACATTATAATTACGATTGACAAATCTTCATTTTTTCAATCATTCCATTTCAGAGATTTTGGTTGATGTCATATATTTACCAGTATTTTGATTATGTACAAGTTGGTTGGTTGGTATCTAATGTCGAGCACTTGATAATGAAATCATTCGCTCTCTTGCACTCCAATATTTAGCAGAAAGGCTGGTCTCTTCTACAAAGGCTGGACAACGGAGGAGATGGTTTCTTTCCATATCTTCATTTAAATTGCAAAAAGGGCATTTAGGTGAATCTGTTATGCCAATTCTATGTAGGTGTTTATTCAAGCAGTCATGTCCCGTTAGCAGTCTGAATGTTGCTACTGCAGATTTTCTTTGTAAGTAGTAATGTCATAAGCTTGTAGATTTTCCCATTCCTTTCCAGATGTTTTGGTGGTGTATTCTTCTCTAAGTTTATTGATGTATTTATTTGAGATAATTCTTTTGATAGAGTAGAAAGGAAACTGGAGCAGAAGTTGGGTTTGAAACAATTTTGCTACCCTTCTTGGCTAGAAAATCGGCTATTTCATTGCCTGTCACTCCACAATGGGCCGGAATCCATTGAAGTACAACTTTTTTATGTAGACGGGATAAATGTTTTATCATTTTGTGACATTCAATAATTTTGATGCTTTTGGGTGTTGTGTCTCGTGTTATAGCAAGAATGGCTGCTTTGGAGTCACATAAAATTACAACTTTTGTAAATTTTTGGATGTGATATAAAAGATTTTGTAAACTTAAGAAAATTGCTAGAATTTCGCCATCAAAGTTGTTGAATTTGTGTTTAGTTTACGATAAAGGAAAAAAGTGGACATACTGCACCAGCACCAGTGCCACCGTCATTTGGTAGGCTGGAGCCATCTGTAAAAATATGTATCCATTCAGGAGCTGGGTATCTTAGATTTATTATTTCCAGTGACATTTGTTTTAAAATATATGGAGGAGTTTCAGATTTCTTGATGTCTTCTGATTATGTACAAGTTTGACTATTCTAAGAAAAATTTAAAATAATTATCACAAAATAATTCTATAGCATCAGAAACTGAGAGAAAATAGAGAAGGTAGTTAAAACTTTAATTAGAGAAATTTCTCAACCTCCAAATCTGTAAAATTTTCTAGCTGGATCTTCTTTACAAAATTCATCACTAGTATCAATATTTATATATTGACTAATGTCCATGTGATCAATATCAGACTCTGAGTCACACTAGATGACGATTTCATTTACAGAAGTGTCATAATTGAATTAACTCCCACTGTCACTTTCATTATCACTTAGGTCTAATTCACAATCACTAGGTACATCTGAACAATAACTGAATAAAGCATAGGAAATACTTTCCAACATGTGACAAGAAAAATAAGTTCCAACCATACACCATGTGCATGCACCAACACATGCAAAGCAGTTTACACTGTAGAATCATGGTATGCAGCCAACATATAAACAATATTTGAACTCACGTTGCCCACCTACCTAAAAGCTAAATTTAATGCAATTTAAGAAATCTAACCAGTGAAAGACCAACCTAAAAGCTAACCTAATGCAATTTAAGTGCTCTAATCTGTGAAAGAATGCAATGCCCAAAAATAGGTAGAGCAGGGATGCCCAATCTTATTAATGGGCCAGGCCAATGCCTGATTTTTGCAATTGATCGCGGGCCAGACCATAAATATTGTTACTATTATTGCTGCTACTGCTGCTTCTGTTTTTTATTATTACTACTACTACTACTACTATTACTACTAAAATAAAATTACATAATCATACAGAAGAATGTTAAAACATTTGTAACACCATGCTGCAATTAAAATTGTAAAAAAATGGTACAAAAGTGAATATATTTACGTAATGAGAACAGTGGAGCTGGCTTTTAAAGATAACAAATGATCGATATCAGGTGTCTGCTGAGTAATACTGATAAATAAGACGTCTTGGAGATGTTCGTCACTCAAGCTTCACCTCAATTGAGATTTTTGAATTTTCATTTTAGAAAATGTTTGAACACACAACTACGTCGAGGAAAGCATGCAGATCAAACGTCGGGCATGTTCCTTCAACCCTAAATATTTTTCAGGTAGTAACATGTAGAACTTAATGAGATATGTAGGATCAAAAACTCATTTCATTGCGTCATCACACTGCAAATCTATTACATTAGTTCAAATTGCAACATTGCTGGTGCTTTGTCAACATAGAAGGAAAATGGAGACGAAAACAAAGAAATGTCTGGTTCCATTTTATTGAAATCAACAAATCTATTAGAAAACTCTTCAATTATTTCAATAACTTCCACAAAAGAATCACTTTTGAAACACAATTCAGGATATTCATTTTGCAGAGTATTTTTGGAAAATGTACCCAGTTTTTCACAGACATGTGCCTTTTCAATAGCTTCAGTTTCAATTTGAAAGCTGCCATTGCACTGTAAATTTGGTTGATTAATTTGTCTTAACCTTGTAAAATTATGTTCAAGCCATTCAAATGTTTTGTCATGTCGACAAGAAATGTTAGTCTGGATAGCCAATCGTGATCACTTAACATATCACATTAATACTTTTTTTCCTTAAGAAATTGGTGGATTTGATTTCTCAGAGCAAATAATCTTGATAATGTTTGACTACGGCTTAACCACCTTATTTCAGCGTGATATAATCTATCACCATATTCACTGTTCATATAATTTAGAAATGTTTTGAAAGTGCAGTGATTCAAGGCTCTGCTACGAATGAAATTAATTATCTTAGTTACAATCTGCACAACTCCATTGAGATTTGCCACTTGGTGCAAAGAACTTGTTGGTGTACAATGCAGTGCAATTTATGCACTGTGCCCCCCAAAACTTCAAATTTTCCTTTATTAATTCCGCCATTCCAGTGTTGGCTCCCAACATACATGGCGCACCATCAGTTGTTATACTGCATAATTTCACCCAGTCTAGTTCAATATTGTCGACAGCTTTCACAACTTCCTCGAACAAGTCAGTACCTTTCGTCGTACCATATATACTTCTTACCCCTATAAGTTCTTCCGTAATTTTGAAATCAGTATCTGTGCCTCTAACAAATACCAACAACTGAACAGTATCAGTTATGTCCGTACTTGTGTCGCATGCAATGGAGAAACGTTCATATTGTTTTCCTTTTTCTACAAGCTGATGACGAACACTGGATGCTAGTTCTTCCACATGCTACTTACAGTGTTTCTTGATAGCAACACTGAATTGAATAAATCAATTTTACCAGGACACAACTTCTTGGCAACAGCAATCAGACACTTTTTCACAAATTCGCCATCAGAAAATGGTTTTTCGTTCTCAGCAATTAGTTTTGAAGCTTCGTAACTCGCTTGGATAACATTTCTTTGTTTACACCACCACCCTGAATTAATAACTGTTGTTGTGCCGTAACTTCTGAAAGGAGCTCTTCTCTTTCACAGTATGCTCATCTCCATTAAATTTATCAAAATGGCTATGTTTTGTTTGGTAATGTCTTTTAATGCTATATTCTTTCACAACTGCAATAACATTGTTACAAAGAACACATAACACTTTGTTTCCATGCTCCTTCACAAAGTACTTGCTGGAACCAGGATTAGTTGAACTTCCTACACTTGGAATCAACTTTGCGTTTTTTGAAAGCATTTTCTCACTTTAACACTATTTTTACAACTATTCCGTGCACAGGCTACTGTTTGATTGACAATACAACAAGCAGAACAAGTAATGTTCAAAGTTTCGAGTGGTGGAGAAAATGGTAAATAAGGGTTGAATTTTCTTTACTACTTTGTCAAGAGAAGCGGTGACACCTTGATCCCACATTCCAGAGAGCTGAATTTGACACAGGGAGGTCCAAACCAGATGTTACATTTTAAAATCTAAATTAAAAATATAAAATGAATGTGTTCATTTCAGTGTTTACGCGGGCCATACAAAAAGCCATGGCGGGCCATAGTTTGGACAGCTCTGAGGTAGATTGAATAATAAGTTCTGAAATTATGTATAATTCACATTCCTCAAATCATGATTAATATTTTTTACCCATTTCAATAATTATTACCTGTATAATTCACTTCCTCAAATCATGATTAATGTTTCTGACCCATTTCAATAATTATTCCCTGTATAATTTACCTTTCTCAAATCATGATTAATATTTTTGACACATTTCAATCTTCGTCCACTTAATGGATGCTTTCCCTCTAATTTTCCTACTAGAAGTTTCCATGCTCCTCTTCCATTCCCCCATTTGTGCCATGTCTTGCCTATCCTTTGCCATGGATCCCCTGGAGTAGTCCCCATGCAGAGATCCGAATGGGGACTATTTTATTTCTGAAAAATGTTACTCCAGTGGACCCATGTCTGCATTTGACAATTGTATTTTTATGACAAAAGATTGACACTCTTTCAATCAAATTATTTGTTTTAGTCATCCAGCATAGATGACCCTTTTGGCAGTAATTCTACTGCCAACATAGCTTGTGGGGTCATTTAAGTATGCAAGCTACCGTCAATGAGGAATATACCATTAACAATATTAATTAGTTTAAAGCATTTAATTGAACTAGATTTGCTGAAAATGCTGGTGTACTAATTCTATCATGTGCATATAATATATGATAGTAATTACATTTGAAGGAGTAATGAATTTCTTAAATGTAACAGCGCAGAATGGTCATAAAGGCTTGTACTTTTGTATTTTTATTTTACACCAGCTGCAAACCACTTTTTAATATGTTATGAAAGTATGCAAAAGTAAAATTGGCTCAAAATGCAAAAATTTACCAAAATGAGATATAAATACAAAATTGAAAATGTTTTCAAATGTTTTTTCTTTCTTTTCTCTTGGAAACTTGAAGAAAAATAAAGGAAAATAGTCTGCCTGCAAATGCTGTTTTCTGTTAAGTTCAAATATCCACAGTTTGTCCAAGGAGATCTGTTATGTATTTAGGGACCTACCAACAACTTAGATGCTGAAAGAAATTTCAGTAAATACAATTATATTATAAGAGAGAGGAGAACCAGAAAAAAAATGTTGAGCTATGTTTTATGATTTCATTAATTTACAACATAGAATAAATAACCCATCACTCCACATCATATACTATCTTCACTGCAACTGGAATTCCCCACCACAGGAAAACAGGAACACTTGTATATTAGATTCATTTAAAAGAAATATAAACTTACATTTGCTTTAACTTTAGTTTGAATATTATCTTCAAACATAATGTGCATATATTAATTGTTTTATTATTATTAGTATTATTATTATTATTATTATTCAAAGAGCATTAAAATATTATCGTATATGAATTTTTTAAAAATTTATTATAATTTATTGTATTGTATTCATAACTTTATTCTAAATCTGTACTTTCTATATTTATGCTGGTTGAGTGGAAGAGAAGGCATTATGTTAACTCTGCCAGAATAAATAAAACATTATTATTATTATTGTGCACTAGAAATAAATCTTAAACAACAAATTGATATAAACTTCACAATCCAGAATAATTATTTTATATTAAATTCTAAACCCCTCAGCAATACATACTATAAGTGAAGAAGGAAGATGAGACTGTTGACAGTGTGATTTGTATGTCAAATGTGGACATTAACCCTTTGGTGCTCAAATTAATTTTTGTGATTTTTTTTGTTTTTTCATGATATATGTACAACTTTATTCACAAAGCAGCTAAAAAAAATGTTAAATAATGTTGTGTTTATAGGTTGTCTAGAAGTAACCGTACATATATGTAACGCTAGGCACAAATGGGAGCAATAATTAATAACATTAAACACACCATGTAACTTACCATTCACATTATTAACATTAGGAAATAAATTATTTCTGTCATTTATGGGGTGTGAAAGACAGAAAAGCAATCAATACACAATCCCACGTCACATTTAGGACATTGCTTTACCAAAATTCTTTTCTATATCAATGGTCTAGGCCATTGATGTATGTCAAAGTTAACATGATATCCTATAGGGGGACTTTATATTCAAATCGAATGGATTTTCCTCTTATAAACTGATTCAGTCCATATCTTCCAAAATATTTGACCATGCTCTCATCGTATGTTTTTTCTTTTTAAGATCTGATCAAACCTATTCCTTCTCATTGCATTGCTAATTATTTTATTGTCATCATTATTCTCCTAATACATTCTCTTAGAAGGTAATTTTCATTGTACCCATTAGTGATAAAACATCTAATTTGGCTACTAATATGTTGGGACAGTTATTCTGCAATGCATATCTATTAGATTCTTCTACTATGAAGTCAGTACATTTGTCAGTGAGAAAAAATTCTGAAGCTTCATTTCAATTTTTTTTTATGTGAATGGAAATTACTAGCGTCAAAATCTCTATTGATATTTTGAAAACCACCGTCCACCCAATGTACATATTTTGTGTACTGTGATACCGGAAGAACTTGTGTTTCTGGTGCACCTGGTAGGAAGTTGCTTCATTTTGCGCTGGTTCAGATGTATTACTCTTCCATTTGCAATTCTTACTTCAGCCTCAACGAGGAGTTGTTTTCCACTGAGATTATTAGGAGTCCCAGCTGCATTTTCATCTTCTGAATCTTCATCAGTCAAGACTTTAGAATAAGGAGTGACAATAAAATATCTTTTACGTCATCATTTTCCTTGCCAAATAAAATGTCTAGAGCTTCCTTGACTGTAAATCCCAGTGCTCGGATATTTGAAAGTTCCATAAAAATAAACAAAGATCCTAAATTCTACTGCCATAAAATGATTTTAAAACAAAGAAATATTATTTTGTAAATTATACTGGGGAACATAAACTGGCATTTGATATAGAAATCTGCTTACGTTACTGCCTAGCGTAACATTTATGTTACAGCAAACTTCGACAAGACCCTGTGTCAATTCTAAGTATTCATAACAACTGAAAGTACCAGAAATGTGAACATTATTCAATTTGCAAAAGTTTTGTATATAATAAATTTCATTATTTGATATATTATTTCATTTATACTTATTCTTTGTCCATGGTGTAGTATAAATTATACAATCCAAAAATTAGTGTTACATAGGCATCCACAGTTTCACACTATGAACTGATACAAAGGAAAAGAAACAGCAAACTGAAAGGTTTAGACTTTCTGGAATGCAACAATGTGCAAATTACATTAACATTATACTGTCAACAATGGTTTTGAGGTGTTATTGTTTAAAGATGCAGGTGTTACATTTATGTAACGCTGGGCACTAATGGGTTAAGTCTGGCAGTCCCCTTGGAGCCAGCACAGGGTTTCACCTTCCCTTTAACACACACATGCATGCACATATGCACACAAAAACTCTCAGTATGCGAAATAATGACTAAATTTAAATGTGGAAAAACTGAAGTTTATGAGACTTTAAAACACAAAAAAAAAAGAATTAATGGATGCAAGGAACTGAAGAAAATCAATTAAGGGTAATGTGGAATTGGTTTACAATGCACAATCAAAAAATCTCCAAATTTTCGTACCGATGCTCCAAAGACAAGCTCTAGCAGGCTGTTGAGTGTATTGGTGACGTCATTCAGTTTGTCATAAACACAAATAATCCTATAACTTGTGCAATTATTATACGGTGCTAAAGAATCAATCGAGAAAGACATAACAAAAAAATATAAACAAGTTTCTCTGTTAGATACTGTGTTTGGAAGAAGTGATTACCAGGACATCAATAGTGTCCTATAAGTCTTTATAGTACTGTACATGTATTTTAATGTTCTAACACAGTTCGGCATATTAAATAATGTAATAAACCAGAAGTTTTAATATCAACCAGCTACATATTATACTTCACTTTTCAATGGCAGCACAACTACACTTAATCCAAGGTATGTAAAAAGACATATACGATACTCTATAATCTAAGCGTGGTTAATAAGTTTTTTTATAATGTGGAATTTTGTCTAATATGAAAAAAAAATATTGGTCTCATGCGATTCCGTTTTGAGCAAGTTTTACTGTACATGACCACTAATACAAGGCCTGATTTTCTGTTGCAAAGAAGAATAACATCCCTGTATGATTTAAGATGACAATGCCCCTACTCACACTGCTGGCTGTGTTAAAGACTGGTTCTAGGAGCATGAAAGAAAAGTCAGACATCTACCATATTCAGCTCAATCTCCAGATCTGAACATTACTGAGGCAATGTGGTGTGAATTGCAAACTAGAGTAAGCACAACATTTCCACCTCCTTTCTCTCTTAGAGAGAGAGAGAAGAATTTCTCCACGAAGAATGCTACAAGATGCCCATAGAATACATTCATAAGTTACATGAACAAATTCCAAAAAGATTTTCAGCTGTTTTAAAGACTAATGGTGGTCCTACACCATAATAAAGAAGATTTGGGACGTGTTTCCATTATTTTGTCTACCTCCTGTAAACTTTAGTATTCATGAGAAAAATATTCAAACCATGAAATAAATTTCAATTTTTTGTCAATTCTTATATATTTGAAAACTATACAATTTAACAATACAAGAATTTTCCCCCCAATACATTTAGAGTACTGTATTTCATATACATTAAAGTTTTTCATGGAATGGCCTAAATATAAAGTTAATATACGAGGGTCATACTGTAAGTCATGAGCAACATTTTTTAAAACAATCATAATATTTATTTTAGACAAACCAAGTACATCATATTGTTTATTTTTTATCATTTCACTCACCTCATACTTCATAATTTATAGCAGACCCAGGGTTTCTTCACGTAATTCGTGACATTGTCAATGCTGCGTCATGTTCACAACTGACGTCCAACGGCCTTCTATCCTGCAGACTGACCTCCGCGCAATTAGATGATGATAGCGTTAAAGAATACATAAAACTAACAAAATTATGCTTAAATCAAATGTTCTTCACCTTTAGAGGAAAATACTTTAGACAAAAATCAGGACTCGCAATGGGAAATCCATTATCACCATTCTTAGCAGACATGTTTATGGGGAATTTTGAATGTCATGTAACTAAAGCACATCCTTTGATGTTTAAATTTTGGAGAAGATACGTAGATGATATCATAGCAATAGTAAAAGAGAAACAATTAGAAGATGCCATTAAACTGTTAAATATTCAAAATAAAACAATCAAATTTACAATGGAAATAGAAAATAATCATGAAATACCATTTTTAGACCTTAAATTGATTAGGAAAGAAGAGAAAAAGAAAATAGAATTTGGAATCTACAGAAAAGAAACTCACATCGACAATTATATAAAAGCTACTGGATTTAACCATTTTTCACACAAACAGGCAGTATTTAATAGTTTAACACACAGACTTGTGAATGTCCCCATGAGCAAAGAAAATTACAATAAAGAGAAAGAACACATCATACAAATTGCTAAGGATAATGGTTTTCACAAGAAAATGATACACAAGAAAATAAATAAATTCAAAGAACAAAAAGTCATCAATGAAAGTACTCTTCAGACAGATAAAAATATAGGCAAAAAATTCAAGAAGTTCACATACCATCCTTTCGTATTTGACAAGTTTCAAAAAATTTTCAACAAATTCAACATTAAATTAGCACCGAAAAATGATTACAGCTTAGGTAATTTAATAAAAACCAACAAAAAATGAAAAAATTGAAGACTGCAAAAAATCGGGAATTTATCAAATTAATTGTAAAGATTGTGAAAAGATATACATAGGAAAAACAAAAAGGAATCTAAATACCAGATTAAAAGAACACCTCAGAAATGTTAAAAATGGAGAAAACCGAAAAATCTGCAAATAGCTGCACATGCCTGGTCAGAAAAACATAGAATAGAAACCAAAACAAAATTACTTAAACAATTGAAAAAACCGAAAGGAACTCACAATTTGGGAAAAAATTTACATATGCAAGAATGAAAATACAACTATGAATTTTGAAATACCCGGTTATAAAGAAAGAGGCCTGATTTGGAAATTCTTCGGTCGGCCACCAGATGGCGCGGAGGTCAGTCTGCAGGATAGAAGGCCGTTGGACGTCAGTTGTGAACATGACGCAGCATTGACAATGTCACGAATTACGTGAAGAAACCCTGGGTCTGCTATAAATTATGAAGTATGAGGTGAGTGAAATGATAAAAAATAAACAATATTAAAGAACCTCATAGTGTTATTTCCTATCTACATAACTTAACAAGTACATCATGTTAATCTACAGACCTTTGTGTCACTTTTCAACATAGTCTCCATTTCTTTGCACACATTTTGTTCAGCGTTCTACAAGCTTCAAAATTCCCTTATGATAGAAGTCCGTTTCCAGCTGCCCGAAGACACTGATGCACTGCTTTCCGAATATCCTCCAGCATTTCGTAGCGTTGGCCTCTCAGCTGCACCTTCACAGAACTGAAAATATGGTGGTCGGAGAGTGCTAAATCGGGACTGTGGAAGAGTTTCCCACCCAAATGTCCTGATCTTCTCCACAGTGGCACGAGCAGTATGAGGATGCGCGTTATCGTGTTGGAGAATGATCTTCCTTCTAAGGCGTTTGTTGTGCAATGCACGATGGAGTTTCACAAGTATGTGGATATGGCGGTCAGCATTTATGGTTTGTTCAGGTTCAAGAAATTCAACCAGAATTCAACCTTGCGCATCCCAGAAGACGCTGCCCATAACTTTCCCAACAGATTGCACTGTCTTCGCTTTTTTCTTTGATGGCGAATTCAAGTGATGCCATTCCATACTCTGGCGTTTTGTTTCAGGCTCGTAGCGATGAAACCAGCTTTCGTCACCTGTCACAATTATCGTCAAAAAATCATCACCTTCATTTCGAAATCTCTAAAGACGGTTATGGGTGATGGTTCTTCTCTGAAGTTTGTGGTCTTCAGTCAATAAACGTGGAACCCAACAGGCACTAACTTTTCGGTAACCTAAGCTGTGAATCATTTCTTGCACTGCAACTGTGTCCTACTGCAAGTTTTGTAGCGATTTCATTCACTGTGAGTCGCCTGCCATCTCTAATGGGCGCATCAACTCTTTCATTGTTGTGATCCATGGAAGCAGAGTGTGGGTGACCGCTACGAGGCTCATCTTTGATACTCGTGTTCCCATCTTTAAAATGTTTCACCCATCTCCTAACACTGCTGGCACCCATGCAGGCATCTCTGTATGCACATTGAAGTCTTGGGTGAATGTCAACAGCAGATTGTTCCTCTTTAACAAGGAATTCACTGACATCACGCTGTCGAAACGAAACACTGATATCCGCCATTTTGGAAACATGGCGTGTGGTCACGTGATAGAAGCTATGATGCCACAACATGACAATGTTGTGGTATAGTCTGTAGATTACGGTCCTGCAGTCGTTTTTGTTACGTTGTTGAAATTTGAATTTTAACATTGGGTTGCTCACGACTTTGAGTATGCCCCTTGTATTAATTAATATAAACTGTTTAATGAATACAATTATTAATTTTTTATGGACATTTTTTTTTAAATAGGCACCCACATTACATTTCTCCTAGAAATTTTCTTTTATTTCAACAAACTTCTTAATAACAATTGGTATTTACTTTTAAATTATGGAAAGTATATTATGAAATAAGACTCACCCATTTTGCTGGCTATGGTGTGACCCAGAATTCTGCAATATCTGTATAGATAAAAGAAAATTACACTGTGATTCAAATCAATTTGATACAAATTCCTCATTATTATAAGTCATAATACAGGATTATTCAGAAAGAAGGAACAGACTTCAAACATTTAATTCTTCCAAACTACAAAAAATAGAAACACAAATCCCATGTTCCTGGAAAGAAAAAAATCTGAAGTTCTGATCATGGCCGCATTGGTGCTGTTGCTTGTCACGTTGATTGTTTGTATCAAAATGGCGACACAATAGGACATTGGATTGGAAGAGGAGGAGCAGAAAATCAACTTCATTGCCGGTGGCCTCCCATGTCACCTGACCTAACCCCATGTGATTTTTATACTCCTCTTTCTAGGAACGTTGGAATTGTGTTTCTATTTTTTGTAGTTTGGAAGAAACGAATGTTTGAAGTCTGTTCCTTCTTTCTGAATAGCCCTGTATTAGCAAATTGCACAAATATATATATATATATATATATATATAGTCTACATTATATGTTGAATGTGTCATCCTTCCTGGGTTATACAGGCATTCTATCTGGAAACCAAATTCTGGCTGGCGCGAGTGAGTTCTTCAACAGTAATATTTTGCAATGAGCCAGTATTTTCAAATTTTCAGGTTTAGGGAAAAAAAAATTCTCTTAGAATACTAATTTGTCCTTTAATATAAGTGACAAATTTAAATAAAAACATTGACATTTTTCAAATTTATTAATAATTCTGTGAATTTGAGGTTTTGAAGGTAGCACTTCAGCAGGGCATATCAGAATAAATTCATCATGTACCCGTCTAGCACACTCGTATTCAAAATAATTTTTACACATGAAAATATGATGCACCAGCAAAATTTGTCCCACCATCTTGATAACTTAAAGCTGACTAACTACATCCACATGCCATGAAGACCAAACCAGATGCGTGTGCCACCAGCTGAAGCAAATGAAACCCACTTTAAAAACCCCACTCAAGCAGTTACAACTTACAATGTAGATCTGCTATATATATATATATATATATATATATTAGGGTGTCCATAATACTTTCAATGTAAAAGGGGACATGTACAAAAAATTAAAGGAAAAACCTGGGATATTTAAAAAAAAGGTGGGACATTAACAAAATATAAAAGGAAGTTTCATAAATTGTACAAAACAAATTATACATACAAGTTATGCCTACATTTTATTGCCCATTAAAATTACTAATTCAGCAACATTATGTCTATTCTATCTACTCAGGTAGACTGGTAGATGCATTAGCATTGCTGTACTTGGATGATTTATGTACTTCATTAAGTGGTTTATTTTCTTTGGAAATTCTATCATAAAATGAAGTACATGATACATTGTTAAAATGTGTTTTTACCATGAGCAAGCCTTTCCTTTACAATTTCAACTTTCATTCTCTGACTTTGGCTGCACTGAGCATGGATTGACAATTGTAGCGATTAATATGATAGGAGACATATAAACTAAGATACAACTCTAATATGCATGGATCGAAAATATAAAAATGGTTTCCCGAAATGATTAGTAAGGGGGATTGCGGATTTTTGATAAGAATTAAATAAATCGATAAATAAATAAAATAGCATATATTACTAATATCGCTATAAAATATTTATGTGGAAAAGTAGAAATATATCCAGGTAAAAATTCCACGTACATTTGTCTAGAATAAAGAGGTATTGTCAGAACTCTACCTGCTACACAAGTTACAAATAATATAGGAACACAAAAAAAAGGGTATTGTCAAAAGAATATAACTAATTCCAATTAGCAGGCTATACAACTAATAAGAAATATTCATTCTTTAAGAAAAGATAACATTAGTTATCTATTTAAAATATTAAAAATCTATTGACCCAATTCTTAGAAACCAATTAACGCTACTAAGCAATTCCAAGAAATGAGGATAAAGAATTTCTACCTGGCTAGTACAGACAACAAAAGACATTCATTCACCTCTAGAAAAGATAATCTCTTAACATTGACAGTTTACAAAGAAACTGATAAACATTTATCTATTAAATATCAAAGAACCAATTTACCCAGTTCTTAGAATGTTATACATACTAGTAAATAATATTATTGTAACATAAATATATATTCAATTGTAAGGAGTGGATTCGAGAAAAGTGGGAGGAGCCACCGCCTTTATAAGCGAGAACTTATATCAAAATACAGGCACTATCAGTGACTTTGTGTTCAGTGTTGGAACATCGTAGACCTGCAGACCGATCTCCGATTCAGTTTAAATATTAGATTCGTCCGAGAAATAGTTAAATTTAAAGTTATAGTCCATTAAGCATTTGGACTCTTAGAAATTATCTGATACAAGCACGCGTAGTCTTCGAAATACTTCATCGATGCAATACAATTTGAAAAATGTACCAGCAGTTACCAATACATGAGAGTAAAAACCAAAGATTTTAGAGCAAACAGTGCATCGTGGTCATACTACTGGCAGTTTCTAATATTCATATTTATAATTACATAGTAAAGAACAAAACAAAAGTCACCATTCATAAATACATTGACAAAGCATCAACCCAAAAGCAGGACATTTTCCAAAAAAAAACAGGACTGTTCCGGGAACAACGGGATGAATGGACACTAATATATATATATAAATCTCCAGGCATTTATTTTCGTTTTCATGTCTTATTAGCCCTTCATTGCGAAATCTCAAAATTTAATTGAGAGAGAGAGATGGAAGGAGACAAAGAGAGACAGTGAGATGGAGAGAGAGGATAGAGATAGAGGATAAAGAGATAGTGATAGAGAGAGAGACAGAGTTGAGACAGGAAGAGAGAGAGACGGAGAGAGATGGAGAGAGACAGGGAGAGGGAGGCAGAGAGAGAGAGAGAGACAGAGAGAGGAGAGAGAGAGAGAGAGAGAGAGAGAGAGACAGATAGACAGAGACAAATAGAGAGACAGAGAGACAGAGAGAGAGAGAGACAGATAGACAGAGACAAATAGAGAGACAGAGAGAGATGGAGGTAGTGAGGGAGATAGAGAGAGAGAGATAGATAGAGAGAGAGAGAGACCGAGTTCCCACTATCTCTCAAGATAGAGAATATATACAGTGTGATCAGTATAGTATGGGACAGCAGACACGGGGTTTGTGCTGTGCAGTGATGAAGGCTTACACGTGCAGACACGGGACTTGAAAATGTGCACAGACTCAGCAGTATACAAGCACATCCCAAGCATTCATGGTTGCAGTCATATTGTGTGCTTAGAATGGATAAGGTGCTTGCTCGCTTTTTCTTGTGTACTCAATGGCGTGTGTATAAGTTATTTTAATTTTAAAATTTGTATCTTATAAAACAGGCATGTGTAAAGTGTAAACTGTATAATGGCTAATAATTGTTCTACTGAACAATGTGTATTTATTTATGATCAATATTTGTTAACTCAGTCTGCCAGCCAAGTATAAAGACTTTTTGAAACATGATTCCCGGGTGTAAAAATTCCGTCACGTTCAACAGTCCATAATCTGTACAACAAATTTTATAAAGAGGTGTCAAAAATGTGTGGACAACAAAGGTGAACAGTTCCAGCACCTGCTTCAATAAAGTTGGTAAGCACAACAATTTGTAAAATAGTTACAAACATGTGTGTGGTTGTATCATCATGATCCTACGCTGTCCATTCCCCGCCATAGTGCATTAGCAGTGTATAATGAAATCCCCGCGTATGCTGTCCAGTGCTATACTGATCGCACTGTATAAAGGAAAAATAAATGTTTGTGCTAGGATGCCTGGATAGCATAACTGGTAGCGCACTAACATATCAAGTTAGAGGTCCTGGGATCAAATCCCGGTTCAGGCTTTTTTTTATGTCATATATATGCATGTGTGCAAGAATGCATGCATGTATGTATGTATGTATAGACATGTATATATAAATTTTGGTCATGGTCATTTTTGTTGTTACCAGATAGCATTGGTAAAGATCTATAAACATTTTTCAAAAATATTTTCATAACTTCACTCCTTCAGAACTTGCTAAAAGAAATAGAAGAACTATTTTTTCAATATTAAAAAAAAGATAAATCCAATAGTGATAGAAAAATATTGATTAAAATTATGATTATAATATATATTAGCTCTATTACCTACAAGGGATTGAATTTTAATGCAAGTACAGTCAACAGAACCCAAAATTGTGGGCTGTTCTTCTGTAGAAGGTAATATTGTACATATTTGGCTAAATGATGTAACAGCTTCCACAATTATTGCACTAAATTTACTACGGTTTTTGAAATGTCAATGTTATTACTAATAATTAACTGAAAGATGAACTTACTGTGGCCACTAACACCACCTGTTTCAGTGCCAACATTGCCATTATTTATATGAATTAATTCCGAAAAGGCCGATCGTGTATCGACGCTATATTTGTTATAAAACAACTAATTGAGAAGTGGAAAGAATTTAATAATATGCCCCTATATATATTATTTTTAGATTTTGAAAAGGCCTATGATAGAGTCAAACGGGACATAATGTGGAAAATATTGGAAAGCTACCAAGTCCCCAATAATCTAATAAATGCTATAAAAAGTTTATATGAAACCACATTTTATAAAAGTAAAGTTAGATCATGGGAAAATAACAGATACATTTGAAATTAACCAAGGTTTAAGACAGGGATGTGGACTATCTCCATTACTGTTTATTCTATATCTAAATAAAATTGTCCAGGAGTGGAAAAAACTAAACCCCCCAGGAGTAAAAATATGTAGAGGAAATCAAATACAAACAATAATCTTCGCAGATGATAAAGTACTTCTAGCGGAGAATGAAGATGATTTGCAGAGATCAGTGTTTAAATTGCAGAATACCCTGGAAAAATACAACATGAAAATATCTGAAAATAAAACCAAATCCATGGCAATCACTGGAAAGGGACTTTCGAGAGTAAAAATAATAAACTAATAGAACAAGTAACACACTTTAATTATTTAGGTAATAATATATCACAGTTTCATAATCAAAAAGATGTGGAAACAAATTTAGAAAAATATAACAGATTAAATGGTATTATTAGGAGAAATTTTGGAAAACAAATGAGGAAAGAAATCCAATTGAGATTTCATAATGCCATAGCCAAACCTGCTCTACTATACGGAAGTGAATGCTGGACACTTCGAGCAAAAGATAAATCCCACATTAATAGTTCACAAATGAGATTCCTCCGATCACTAACTGGAGTAACATTAAGGGATAGAATGAAAAGTGATGAGATAAGGATGCAGTGTAATAGTAGGGAAATGGTTGAACATATACAAAATTAAGTTATGTAGATAGGAAATAACACTATGAGGTTCTTTAATATTGTTTATTTTTTATTATTTCACTCACCTCATACTACTTTTTTGGTGTATGAGGTGAGTGAAATAATAAAAAATAAACAATATACAAAATTATCAGATTAAATGGTTCCAACACGTCCAGAGAATGTCAAATTCCCGTTTACCAAAGATGATTTACCACCTCAACCCTAAAGGCAAAAGAGACCTCGGAAGACCCTTCAACCGATGGAAAGATCAGTTTTTGTAGTCGCAGAACGGGCATCATCACCCAATACTGCATTCGGAAGAAGAAGAAGAGGTTAAAATAAACCTCATAGTGTTGATACTAGTACAATTCATGGTAAGTTTCCGTTGAGGTATTAGTGCTTCAAAAAGGGTCAACAAGTACGGACCTAATGTATTCTGCTGATGATGGGACTAGTCCCAAAAGGCCTACAGAGTTTTAAAATAACATAAGTTGAGACGGACCTACAAGGTAACTATTTTATAGTTTTTAACTGTACATTATATTACAAATAGTGTTACTTCCTTCAATTATAAAAAAAAAAGTCATTATTGTTCACAATAACAAATCTGAGAAAACTGGAAGGTTTATTGAATCCACAAGAAAGCACCAAGAAAAACTTACTTTTCCTATTGTAGAAGGTGGTTTATGAGCTGCATAACGTCCATACAATGTTGGCTGCATATAAGTATGACTTTCTTCAACCTCGTTATCTCTGAAAAAAAAAAATTACAATAGTTAAATAAAATCTGTATGCTGGGACGTCCAAAAAAGCGCTGGATGGAAAATTCCTCTTTGAGACCATAACAGGCCATATGGCCTAATACCTGCATGGATGATGATGATGATGATGAAATAAAATCTGTAATATGTGGAAAATATGTTGTTCTTGTGTATCATTTAGAATAAAAATAAAAGACACTTATTCATTTTGCATAACTGTAATAAGACATATGAGCCATTTAAAGCCGAAGTGGTGTAACTCCACTTTTTAAAAAATCTGCGTTAATGCTAGAAATGAATTCTTGGTATGTTAAACTACCTGCAGGAATAGTGGTGTAACTCCTAGATCCAAAAACTGCTCCACAGATGGCAGCACAAGTTTATGCAGTCAGCAGTGTTATCCATTTGTTGATAGCCAAAGTGGTGTAACTCCAGTTACTGTTTATGTTCTAGTGTCATGAAAGTAACTTGCTGCTAATTATATGTATATTCCATAAACACACAAAATGTAGAGCACCAATGTTGGTGCAAATTGTAAAGCAAACTATTATAAAGTGATGCATGCACAGGACGAAACCGGAACTAGAAAATTACATTAAATTTATTGAGGCTGGTTTTGAATGAAGACAACTTCGAAACCATTGATCAAAGTTTATGATCAGTGGTCATTCCAATCTTCCGAATGACCCAAACTTTGGCTCAATTGAATTGTACAGTGAGACTTAATGGATTTCTTGCACTTCTGACTGATTTCGAGTTATCGCAAAATCAAGGAAAATAATCCTTTCATCTGACTGTGATGTCTGGCGAAGAGTTTTTGGTTACAGAAAATATTAAAAAAATCATTACTAAGAGAAAGCTTGATGAAAAAAACAAAACAGTTTCATGGCTAAGGATGCAATGGATTAGGTATCCATTTACTATCTTTTACAAGGAGAACATGTCTGATGAGCTTCCATTTTCAAGCTGAACATCAAACCACCAGGAAAACATGGATGGTCATTATCAACACTGGCAAATGTACTTTTGTCTCAACTCTACAATAGACCATGGCCTGACAAGAAAAAAAAAAAATATATATATATATAGTCCACCACTGTGGTCTCGAGGTAGCGTGCTGCCTTGTCACGCAGCGGGCCCAGCGGGATTCCTGGTCTGGATAGGCTCCTGGGTGAGGTTTTTTTCGGAGATTTTCTTCACCTGTAAGACAAATGTCAGGAAGCTTAGGGCCCAACGGTCCCCGAAAATCATCTGGCCATCATCATCATCCTCATCATCCTTCACGGTGTGGAAAGCAATGGGAAGCTACCACACCTATAATTCCCTAGTAAAGCTGCAAAAGCATAGTATGAAAATGCTATGATTGCAGTGAAAGACCTGCCCTTGGGTAGAATTACTATGGATATATATATATAAAATTGCAGGATCTTCTTTTTTTTGGCCTACATTCTCCCTATCCATCATATATACTATTTAGCCCCTCACACTTCTAACTCTGTTGAAGATAATGAGCCACTGCTTGCTGATGATACTAGGGATGTTGAATAGCAGAAACTTTTGTGGCAGATATCAAACTAGATGACATTGATTTATACCATTTTTTACGTAATATACTTCTTAATTTTTTTTTGTTCAATGCCACCACATTGTCATTTTCGACATTCTGGTATTCTCTCTTGGCATGCGTAATTGTAACTCACTTCTGAGGTTGGGACACCTGGAAGGCGGAGTTATGCTACCCCATATGATATATGATAGGTGATGCTGATGGTAATGATGAGTCAGGAGAGACCTTAATGAATATGTTAATGATGATAATGATGTCCAGATATTGTTCAGGGACCGTTTGGGCCTTAAAGATTCCTGACATTCGTCTTTCAGGTGAGGAAAAAACCAAAAAAAAAAAAAAAATATCACCCAGGAAACTTGTCCCAACCGGGGGATCAAACCCGGGCCTGCTGCATGACAAGGCAGCATCCTACCTCGAGGCCACAATGGTGGACCTTTTAAATTAAATAAAAATATTATTTTTTGTTGATTATTCAAGTTTTTTCTAGAAATAAAGTCTCAATCTGTGTAAAGCCGAAGTGGCGTAAGTTAGTGCTTATAAATTACTTATAAAGTGGGGATAAGGGCGAAAATAACATACATGAGCTAAAACAATTAATTTTGAACACATGGGATGAGGAAATTTTTGTTTGATAGCATTCTGGATTTTAAATTTTCAACTACTATTTTACTAAAAGTCTTTATATCTAAAAACAATGTTTAATGGACTTACACGACTACAGCTTTAAAAGGCTCATATAAATGATGTAATAATTGAGTTTGTATTTTTTTAACATTCTTACCTCATATATATATAAATGATGTACCTAAAGGCTTAAAGAATAGAAACTGATTTTCAAGAAAATTTGATGATGTAATTCTACTTTCATGTATATATTTTAGTCTGCCATGTTGGCTCAGGTGGTAGCATGCCTGTTTCCTGAACTAATGGGGCGTGACTGATACATGGGCAGGACTGAACATTTCAATTGTTGAATTATTTTAAATGTAAAATTTTCAATTTTGGAGCCCGGAGAGGTGGTGGTCAACAACTAGATTGTGCACCAGATTCCTGCATTAAATTGCATGGCAATGTTATTGATGGAGATTCCAACGAAAAGCCGGTAGTCATAATGTTGGTTGAAAATGAGAGAGATTGAGATGTTCTCTTGAAAACTAGTTCCCATGTTTAAAGAAACGTGAAATATGAGGTAAAACGTAAAAATGACTCATTAATTTACGAATTAAGAACCTCATAATGTTATTTCCCATATTTAACTATGAATAATATATTTTTTCTGAATCATCTCAGTTCATACATTTACTTTCTCTGGCTGATGTTCTAGCCATAACATCCATTATTCCAGGTCATACCTAACGTATGTCCTGCACCATAGCTGAGTGATTAAGGCAAGATTCCTTGGCGCAGAGCTACAGGACTTGCGCTGATTCGAGTCTCCATGGGGGAAAGAAATTTTCTCATGGAAATTCGGCCAGTATGGGACCAGTGCCCTCCCAGCATTGTGAGGAATTAGGGTAGCTACAATAAATAGCAGCTCCAGGTTGAAGAAAACCACCTGTAATACCTGGGGGACCCAGCATGCTGACCACATGTCACCCCTATGCTGGCTGGATGGTCATCTATCTCTGTGATTAACACATGTAGATATGAGGCCAGCAGCCAAGGGTCTTCTGGACCTGTCGTGCCATGGATTTTAGTTTTTTATACCTAACTTAAATTACTTAGTTACTGGTTTTGGTAACTTATAAATTTTAAATAACTTGCCCTTATGTGCAACTGTACTAGGAAGAAATCATTATCTTACTATTTTGGTGGAATCTACCAACTATACTCATTCAGACCAGCAATTGGAGACATAGTACAGTGAGTCTAGTTAAGGAAGTTCGTATATTCACTGGAATTAGTACCATCAACCAATGTGTTATTTACTGCGATGCACATATGTATTTCTCCAGCACTATTACAAGGCTAACAATAAAAATTACAGAATATGTACTTACACCAAGCATGCATCCATTGCTGAAAATATCCTCTGTTTTCTTCAACATACTACATAAATCATATTACAAAGTTATTGGTCACACTTGCAATTTTTTCAACACTCAGAGTTCATTACAGCTCTTACATTTTCTATGAGTTCATTAATGGAGTGTGAGTTTTAGATCTGGGGGGCACAAATTCTTACTTATTATTCACCCAGTGAACATGTGGTGAAACTTGTTTGTAAGAGATCAGCTCTCGGAATCTTCTCAGTAACCTTAATTGGTTTCCATGTACATACATTTTTTTAAATATTAGTAATTATTATTATGAGGTAGGCTGTTTTGACTCGTAATAATTAAAATAAACCTCATACTGTTACTCCTTTAAATATTAAATGTGAATAGTAATGTTACAAATACCAGGAAATTACTCATCTTAAGAAATGTCAAATTAATAATATGTGAATAGAAAATTACTCACTTTATATTACTGATAAACTAAACTGAAGAAAAATTTGTTAAGATCTAAATTAATGGTTTAACTTTTTCTCCCAGAATCAGAGTATATAGTAAAACATAAGAAATAACAATTGTATAGTTACCTGGTAGCTATAGAATTTTTTGGTACATCTGCACTGAAGCGATTTAGTGATGGAGATTGCAGTATGTTTCCACGGCCCTCCTTCTTCAAATCTGTTAAACACATTTTTTCATGAATTTAAAAGCCTAAGTAATACTATTACTTATTTCCAACTGGGGGGAAGAGTCCAAGGGGATGTGACACCGAATAATAGACCTGCAAGTTCATTCTCTTGGCCTCTCCACCCCAACTTCACTCTCACCTTCATGAAATGAACCTGTTAAAAGGGGCAATGGATGAAATTCCTATTTTCTATAATATTTAAGATAGAAACTTCATTTTTGGTATGTATCCATATTGGTATAATAAGGAAATATCTAACTTTCATTTCTGTAGCATTAACAGTTTTTAAATTATTCAGATTTTAGTTTTAACAAAAGACACTTTTTCAAAATCTATCTCCATTGTCATGTCCAAGGTAAAATATTTTAAAAATATATATTTAGATTCAATAAGATGTGTATAATAACATATTCAATTCAAATGTTTCATTAGTTTCCTAGAAGAGATGAAAAAAAATTGTACTCGACAATTTTTTTCATAATTTTGGTATAAATCATCATATATTTTTTTTTTATTTTGATAAATTCTTAATATATAACATTTATGACTACCTCATTTCATTAATTAGTGTCCAGAACACCCTGTAAAAAATTCAGACCCATATTGTAAAAATTGTAGAAGATAGATTTTTGAACATAACAAAATGTGATTTATAAAGAAATATAAAAAAAATTAATTTTACAATTTTCATGCATGTTAAGGATAGTAATTTGAAAATAGACTATAAAAAGTCTGATCAGATACCAGGAGAATTTAGAATGAAAGAAAATACTAAACTTCACAGACCAGGAAAGCAATACCTAAAAACTATAATATTACCAATGTAGCTAAGGTCCCTATAATGGGGATTTAAATAGTGAAGCCATTTAAATATGATATCATTATACTATATTCTAAGTATCATAGTTTCGTGAAACTCTGTCAATATGTAAAGGAAGGTACATCATATTTTTTTCTTGCAAAACAACAACAAAAATTGTCAATTTTCACCCATTGCCCCTTAAGCTGAAAAAACCCATATCCAACTGTAGTATCCAATCCCATACAATATGGTTAAGCAAACTCATGAGAGAGAAATATTCTGGTAGTGCTAGTAAGGGATACCCTCATATTAGGCCTATCAGAATAATATGAATTGAGATCAGGATTCACATTTTAGGAAATAAAATGCAGGGCTTGAAGTCTATTTAGATGACCTCCACTGTGAAAGAGAAGGAAGAACTCTAAAGCTGAAGTGAAGGTAACTTAAACAATTCCTAGTCCTCCAAGTTGAAGTTTGGACTTGAATTTGATAATCTCATTCTGGATTGGAGTATGTTTAGATCTAGCACCACAAATATTATTGTTGAAAATCCAGACTGATCTAAAAAAGGCAATGAAAATTACTAAGGAAAAAGAAACATGCATTTTGGATTCAGGCATATAATGTAAGAACATTGAATTATTCAGGGGCTTTGCAAAACCAAATGAAGAAATATAATAAAGGTATTACTTTATTACAAAAAATGTTTTGAAAGGTAAAGATGTCTTGTGTATTCTGAAGATTTTACTATAATGTACAGGTGAAAAAGAAGGAAATTTTGCAGGTTTTATCATACATGACAAATTCTTCTCCTTCTTCCCCATCCAACCAAGTCTTGGGCCTATAGGCCTGTTACGATCTCACTGATGAATTTTGTATCCAGTGTTTCCTTGGATGGCCCAGAGATCTCTTCCCTGATGGACAATAATGAAGCATGGCCTTGGGAACTCTATCTGAACTCATTCGTCGCAAATTATTCATCCAGTTGTTCTGGTATCTATGTATGTATTCAATGACGGGTTCTAAATGTAGTTCCTTCAATGTATCATCATTGCATTTGTGATCTCATTTGGTATATCTCATGAATCTCATTTCACTAGAAGTAATCCTGTTTTCTTCTTTCCTCAAAGTCCATGCCTCGCTGCCGTAGCAAAGTGCAGGTCTTGCTAAGGTTTTATATAACCATATTCTAGTATCTCTCTGAACTAGCGAAGCTTTGATTATTGGATTTATTATTCCTGTGGTTTTATTAAAATTAATAATTTTATTTGATATGTCTACTTCATCCAAATATGTCAATGTATATCCAAGGTAGGTAAATGAATTTACTCTGTCCAGTATTTTTGAATCTATACAAATTTTACTACGTACAGGGTATTTTCCTTGAAAAGCCATTACTTTTCTCTGTATTGATTTTCATGTTATATTTTATGGCTATTTTGTTAAAATTATATACTGAATATTGTAATTCATCCTCTGAGGGTGCCACTAATGCTACATCATCTGTGAAAATTAACATATCTAATTTCATATTTCTATTCAATTGTATATGTCCATGATATCATTCTCTCCCATTCTCTATCTGATTCATATATATGATAAATAAAAGTGGTGATAAAGGGCCTCCTTGTCTCACTCCTGTATGAATTTTCTGCCATTGTGATAGTTTATTTTTACATTTTACTGCAACTGAATTAGATTTGTACAGGTTATATATATTTAATATAATTTGTTGTGAAACCTGGTCTGTGACTAATATTTTTAATAGTTTGTTTCTATGTACTCTATCATAAGCCTTTTCCAAATCTAAAAAGTGATATGAGTTTCCACATTGAATTCTCTTTGTTTTATATTAATAATTTTAATGAAAAATACCCATCACAACAAGATCTTCCATTCCGGAAACCATTTTGCTCTTCACCAAGAAGTTTTTCATAATATTTATGTAGTTCTAATTATATTAGCAAATATTTTTCTGCATTTAATAAACTTATAGGTCTATAATTTTCGCAAGATTTTATACTTCCTTTTCTTTTAAAAATTGGAATTACTATTGATTTAGTCCAGTTTTTGGGTACATCTTCTCCACTCCAAATTGTGTTACAAAAAATCTTTCTAAAAACGTCTTACTTGAATATTTAAATAGCTCAATATTAATGATCTTCTCCTGGGGCCTTATTATGTTTTCATTTTCTTCAAGACCTGTTCCAGTTCAAAATAAGATATTGGTTCAATTTGTTCATCTTTATTTTCCATCTCTGGAAGTTCAAGAGGTTCTATGTCTCTGACCATAATTTCTGAAAATATTGTGACCAAGTGTTTAATGAGATACAACTTTACCTTAGCATTTTATTTCAATTCAATATTTTAGCACTATTTAGCACATGGCAGGACTCTATTGGGAAGCAAGAAAGCAAATGGAACACATCCAAGCTAATGGGCATTAGACGACTACTACTATTTAGCACATGACAAATTTAAACATGCAATAATATATTATGAAACTTTTAATAAAAGATTCTACATTATGAATAAGGCATGTGGCTTCCAATTGCACCCATGCTCTTTTCATGCCTTGGTTTCCATGCTAGGCAGAGAGATGACATTTTGTGATCTATTTTAAATTTATGCACCACTTTGCCAGACCACTTTACTTAGATGATATTTGTGTAGAGTAAATTATTTAATATATAATTCATTAGCATACATGCTCCTACCAATGAAAGAAACCTGTAAAACAACTGAATTTATTACAATTAACATAAATATTCATTCATTCATAGTATTCTGCTCAAGAACAGGTCTTTCACTGCAAACTCAGCATTCTCCACTCTTTCCGTAACTCAGCTTTCCTTTTTGTATCTGCATACAAACCATTTATTTTAATATTGTCTATCACCTGTTGTCTTTTTTCTGCCTCTAACTTTCTTTCCATTGACCATTCCTTCTAGGGCATCCTTCAGCAGGCAGTTTCTTCTTAGTCATTGGCCAATCCAATTTCTTTTCCTCTTCTTTATGAGTTCCAGCATTGTTCTTCTTTCACCCACTCTGTCTAGCACATCTTTATTTCTTACTTTGTCCATTTTATACGTTCCATTCTTCTCTATATCCACATCTCAAAAGCTTCCAGTCGCTTTTCCTCATTCCGTTGTAACGTCCAAGTCTCTGCACCATACAATGCTACACTCCACACAAAGCACTTCACTAGCCTCTTCCATAATTCTTTTGCCAAAAGTCCGCAGAAAATGCTTCTCTTCTTTTGCCATTGCTATCCTCTGCTTTACTTCTTGACCGCAGTTCATGTTACTACTGATAGCACAACCCACATATTTGAAGCTCTCCACTTGCTCAATGGTCTCATCTTTAATCCTCATGTTTATCTTCTTTGGTTTCTTTCCTATAATCATGGCCTTCATCTTATTTATATTTATCTTCATCCCATAATCCTCGCACATATCATTTAGCTCCATCAGCATGTTCTTCAGTGTCATTGCATCTTCTGCTAGCAAAGCCATATCATTAGCAAATCTTATGCACTTTATTCTTCTTCCTCCCATGTTTATGCCTCCCGTATTGCTGAAGCAGTTCTTCATTAGGTCTTCCAGGTAAATGTTGAAAACAGTAGGTGATAGAGGACATCCTTGCCTTATCGCCCTTCCAATTTCTCTTCCCTCTAACATTTCTTCTCCTATCTTCACTTTTATTTGCTGTTTCATATAAAGACTACTTATGAGCCTCCCTCCTTCCAGTTCACGCCAATCCTCTTCAAGATCTTCAGGAGTTTATTCCAATTTACTCTGTAAAAGGCCTTTTCCAGGTCAACAAATACTGCACAAAGTCTTTTTCTATGTATCTTTCCCCTATTGTTCGTATCAATCCATTTGCATCTCTTGTACCCTTTCCCTTCCTGAAGCCCAACTATTCTTCTTCCAATTTGCTTTCCATCATAGAATGTGAACGTCGATTCAGTATTCGCAGAAGAATCTTTGCAGAGTGTGATATCAAACTGATAGTCCTGAACTCATTTCTTTGCATTGTTTTTCTTCGGTATTGGTATTAACACTGCCTCAGTCAATTCTTTGGGCCATTCACCTTCTTTATATATCTTCCTTCTTTCCTTCACCCAAAATATTTAACCAATTCAATGGGGATTCCATCTACCCCTGTTGCTTTCCCATTTTTCATTTCCTTAATTGCTAGTTCAACTTCTTCCTTCAGAAATGAAAATCCTTTTTCATCTTCTGATACGTCTTCTTCACAGAAATATATCATCATCATCTGCCTTTCAAGTATTAGGCCCAGTGGCCCATTACGGTCTCCCGCCATCTCCGAAAAGGTCAACCCACAGATCTTCTGCCTCGAGGAATGTAGTGAAGAATTTGTTTTGGTATTCTGTGACGATCCATGTGCTGAATATGGGCTAGCCAATTGTTTCTATATTCTTGGAGGTATTCAGATATAGGTACGATGTTTAACTCTCTGGCTATTGTTGAATTTCTTTGGTGGTCTAGAAGGCTATAACCTGCAGTTCGTCGCAGAAATTTCATCTCGGCTTTAATATGACGGTCATCCTGAGTTCTGATGGTCCAAGCTTCACTGCCATAACAGATTATGGGTCTAGCGAGAACTTTATAGATTTTCATTCTTGTGTGTCTCTGCACTTTTGATGGTTTAAAAACTTGGTTGATAATTCTTAAAGCTTTATTATAGTTTTGTATTTTAAAGGATATATCACATTCCTCATTATAAGTGGCAGCCCCACCACTAGACTTACTACTTTTCGGCTAGCAACCGACTGGTAGGAAATTAACTTGCTTTCAAGTCTCCAAAGATTCAAAACCAGAAGGATATACACAGAAATATATGTCAACTATTAACATGACAAATGTTAATGAGGAAGCTGGATGCAGTCTCTGCCAAAATATCGGGGAGTTTTATGCCTCACGACCAGGGCCAACAAGCCCAGAAGATTTATTCAGACATTAACATGGAATTAGATAAATCTCCTTTGGATATAGTCATTTTCCAGGAAGTCAGATGACCATGAGAAGCTTTACCTTATACCATGCGGGTGAAGTGAGATCAGAATTTGGAGAATCTAAAGGAGGATTCTCTCAGTTATCTGAATGTTAGGTATGTTGGCAATATGTATGATTCTAAGGGGAAATTAAATTATGTTGTAATTGGAAATGTACATAATTTCATGAAGATAAGAATAACAAGTTATATGAAGAATTAGAGTGCATTTTTTATAGATTTTCATGACATCATATAAACATTTACTTAGGATTTTTAATTCAAAAGTGGGATGCGAAAATATATTCAGATCAATAATAGACAAATTCAGTTTTCACAAAGATAGTAATTACAATGGAATTAGATTGGCCAACTTTTTGCCACTTCAAAGAATTTCATTATTAATAGCACAACAATCCAGCATAACTAACTAACTCACTGGCACTATCGAACCCGTAGGTTCATGGTCGCGTGGACAATAAATAAGCTCTCCATACATCTCTATCCTGAGCTAATTTTCCAATCATTCCCTGTATAATCTACTTTCCTCAAATCATAGTTAATGTTATTCTCCCACCTCATTCTTGGTCTACCAACTGGACGTTTTCCTTCTGGTTTTTCCTACAAGAAGCTTCCATGCAGTCTTTCATTTCCCATTTGTGCCACATGTCCTTCCCATCGCAGTCCACAAGACTTAACTGTTCTTATTATATCTGGCTTCCTATAAAGACCATGTAGTTCACTGTTATGAAGTTTTCTCCATTCACCTATCTGTTCATCTCTCTTTGGTCCAAAAATTTTCCTAAGAACTTTATTCTCAAATACTGTTAATATTCTTTCCTCCCTTAAAGTACGAGTCCATGTTTCACATCCGTGTAAGCGGTAGAATAATAGTTTTATATATTTTCACTTTAACATTTCTTGAAAGGAGTTGGTATGTCAAGAGTCTCTGTAATGCATAACAGCACGCATTTCCAGAATTGAGCCTATGTTTAATTTCTTTGTGCATCTCATTCCTATTTGTGATTATTGTTCCAAGGTATTTGAATTCAGCCACTTCCTCAAAATTTCCTTCATTTGTCACTAGCTGTCTATTTCCACTATATAATGTATTTCTATGCGTGACCATATATTTAGTTTTACTGATATTTACTTTCTTAGTGTTACTCAATAGTGTGTGTGTGTGTGTTGGCCTTTAGTATCTCTTCATTATTGCCCAATAGTACTACATCATCAGCATTAACTAACAGCTTATTAATACCATTGTGTTGTAGGCCTTCTTCATACTCTAAAGATTTGATGGCATGCTCTAATACAAAATAAATAGTAGAGAAGATAGTGCATCTCCTTGCTTCAACCCATTCTGGATTTCAAAAGTATCCAAAAATGTTTGCCTACACGCACCCTACTCTTTGTGCCATTTAGATACATTCATATAAATCTAACTAACTTTTTAGGAATTCCAAACTCCGGCAGGATACTATATAACTTCTCCCTCTTAATTGAATCATATGCCTTTTTAAAGTCTACATATAATTGATGTACAGTACCATTATATTCCCATTTCTTTTCTAAAATCTGTCTTATACTAAAAATCTGATCTGTTGTAGATCTGTTTGTTCTAAATCCACATTGATGATCTCCCAGAATGTCATCAATATAAGGAGTAAGTCTGCTTACTAATATATGTGTTAGAATTTTGTACGAAGTTGAAAGTAATGAGATGTCCCTGCAGGTGTTGCAAACAGTTTTATCTCCTTTCTTATAAATTCCATTCCTCTGGAAGAGTTTCTTTTTCCAAAACCATGCTAAGCAATTGGCATATCCTGTCCATCAATTTTTCTCATCTGAACCTGATGCTTTAAACATCTTCAATTTTTCTATCGCCAATTCAACCTCTAATGCACTATGTTCTGCGACTAGCATTTCTGCTCTCTGTAAATTATCCTCTTTAATATCCTGTTCTGTATGTACATTTAATAGCTGATTAAAGTAACTCTTCCATCTATTTAATATACTCCTGGAATCTGCAATTATATCTCCATTTTCATTCTGACTTGTTTATTCTAGCCTGAAACCCTTTCTTCTCTACCCTAATTCCCTGATATAATTCTCTAATGTTCCTATTTTCTGCATTCATTTCAAGATCATTAATCTTCTCTCTCAAATATTCCCTCTTTTTACTCTTTAGTAACCTTGTGGTTTCCCATCTAATACTACCCAATTGCTCTAAATTTACCTCTTTGGCTCGTGTAACCATTTCATTTTTCCTAGCTTTCTTTTCTTTACAATGTCGGCACATTCCTCATCAAATCATTTCTTGTTTTGCCTCTTTTTTAAATAACCAATGCTTTCTGATGTCGACAATTTAATAGTATCTCTTAAAGCCTCCCATTCTTCATTTATATCAGTCTCTTCTTCGTTTGCCACATTGTCATCTGAAGATTTTAGTACTTCAAATATATTAGCAATTTTGATTTGGTATTCTTGCCACATTTCATCAATTTTCAAGTTTTTTAATTCAAATTTTTCAGAACCATCTTTAGCGTTTGTTCCTCTCATAAGCGATAGCTGTTGTCTGATTTTCACCCTGACCAGATGATGATCCGAATTGCAGTCTGTCCCTCTAACTGATCTAACATCGATGATATTACTGTGCTGCGTATGCCCACTATTACATGATCCATCTGGTTCCGAGTTTCGCCATCTGGAGACATCCAGGTGTATTTATGAATATCCTTATGCTGAAATGTTATGCTCCTAACAATGAGATTCTTTGATGTGGCAAACGTGACTAATCTAACCCCATTGTCGTTACTATCTTCATGAAGACTGAATTTGCCTATTGTTGGTTAGAATATATCTTCCTGTCTCACTTCTGCATTAAATTCTCCTAAGACAATTTTCATATGATATCGTGAAAAGCTATCAAATATGCATTCTAATTCTTCATAGAACTCATCCTTGATCTTGTCATCTTTATCTTCTGTGGGAGCATGTACATTTATGATTACAAAATCATGTTGTTTACCCTTTAGAATTATGTATGATATCCTATCACTGACAAACTTAATATCTCGGATAGCGGACAGAATCCTTCATTCCAAATTCAGGTCTTTCTGCACCCCCATAGTATAATGCAAAGCTTCCTGATTACCTTCTCCAGGCCATCTAACTTCCTGTAAAGCGACTATATCCAAGGGTGATATATCTAATTCTCCCATTAATCCCTCTAGCGCCCCACTATTGTATAAAGTCCTAAAATTCCACGTTCCTAGGAACATGTCCCTGTGTTTGAGCCTTTGCATGGGTTCCCTGAAGTAGTCCCTGCCCAGAGAACCGAATGGGGGACTATTTGACCTCCGGAAAATTTTACCCCAGTGGAACCCATGTCCGCATTTCTTGATGGTTATATTTTTACAGTGAAAGATCGCCATTCTTTCGACCAAGGTACTTTTTTCATCTGGCTTATCACCTTCGACCAATCCAGCATGGGAAACCCTATCAGCAGCAACGCTACCGCTGGCATAGCTCTCAGAATAATTTAAGCATGCAAGCCACTCCACCACAACAAGGTAAAGATACCATGGAGGGACAATCCAGCATAAGGATTCATAAATACATTTGGAAGTCTCTAGGTGGTGAAATGTGAAACCAGATAGATCATGTATTACCAGATAAATTCTGCCACAACTGCAATTCGGATCATCATCTGGTTAGGGTCAAAATCAGAAACAATTATCAGTTATGAGATAAACAAATTTTAAAAGTAATTCTAAAAAAATTGAATTAAAAAAATTAGAAATGATGACCTGCAGCAAGAATACCAGGTCGAAATTACTAATAGATTTCAAACATTTCTGATGAAAATGTGGTAAACAAAGAAGAAACTAACATAAATTGACGACTGTAAGATATACTATTAAATTGTCAGCATCAGAAAGCATAAGTTATTTTAAAATGAGGCAAAATAAGAAGTGGTTTGATAAGGAATGTCTGACATAGTAAAGAAAAGAAAGCTAGCAAAAATTAATTGGTTACACGAGCCAAATAAAATAAATATAGAACAATTGGGTAGCATTTGACAGGAAACCACTAGGTTATAAAAGCATAAAAAGAGAGAATATTTGAGAGAGAAGATTAATAATCTTGAAATTAATCCAAGAAATAGGCAGCAACTGACTTGTTTTTTACAATCTCGTATAAGCACCCCAGTCAAACCCATTATATGAGCTCGTAAAAAACAAGTCAGTTGCTGCAACAAACAGTTGGAGTTTACATCACTGTACACAACGAGTAGCAGAAGCTCAACCTGCAGAAGATGGAAGATAACTTCCGAAAGTGCTCCAGTTAATTTTATATACAATATTTTAACAAAGTTGAAGATGACGGCACCTACCAACAGGTACAATTTAATTTTTAACTTTCATCCTAAACATAATTAGGAATGAAAATGGGGATATGATTGCAGATTCCAGGAGTATATTAAATAGATGGAAAAGTTACTTCGATCAGCTATTAAAAGTACATGCAGAACTGATTATTGAAGATGGTGATTTAAGAAACATAAATATTAGTCACAGAACCAAATGCATAGAGGTTAAAACGACAATAGAAAAATTAAAGATGTATAAAGGATCAGGTTCAGATGTGATCCCAGCAGAACTGATAAAATCAGGGGGAGAAAAACTGATAGAAAAGATATACTAGTTGCTTAATATGATTCAGGAAAAAAGCTCTTTAAAATTAATGGAAAGAATCAATAATCATACCAAACTATAAGAAAGAAGATAAAACTAAATGCAACAATCACAGGGGCATTTCATTACTTTCAAGTTCACATAAAATTCTAATGAATACATTAGTAGCCACACTTACTCTCCAAATTGACAACATGATAGGTGATTATCAAAGTGGATTTAGAAAAAATAGGTTTACAATAGACCAGATTTTTAGTATAACACTGACTCTAGAAATGCACTGGGAATATTATGACACTATACATCAACTACAGACTTCAAAAAAGGCTTACAATTAAATTAAGAATGAAAAAATGTATTATATTCTATTGGAATTTGGAATTCCTAAAAAGTTATTATTAGACTTATTCAAATGTTATTTTTAAATTAAGATTTTCCAGAATTAGACTTAAGTTTCATTTTAGAAAGAAAAATTAATGATTGGACCAGGATTCGAACCCTGGATCTCTGATCAGTAACTAGTCCCTACTTACTATGGTGCCTGTCAATGAAACCATGACCTACATTGGACAGATCTTCACAAAAGACATCTCAAAACTATTTAGACACATATTAACAACAACATACTTCCAATGGGACAACAGCTATTGTGAACAGATCGACGGAGTAGCAATGGGTAACCCTCTAAGTCCGGTAGTAGCGAATTTTTTCATGGAGAAATTCAAAGAGGAAGCACAAAAACAGCTCCCAAGTCCCCAGAATATTGGTTTCGCTATATAGATGATACGTTTGTAGTATGGAGAATTAGAGTGATTCCTTCAACATCTCAATGGCTGACACAGTAAATTACAATTCACCATGGAAAACTCCCGTTCCTGGATGTTCAGATAACAAGAAAAGACAATGGAGAAATTCAACATACAGTTTATAGAAAACCCACACACACAGACCGGTATCTACATAAGAATTCTAACCACCACCCTAGGCAAAAATGAGGTGTCACAAAGACACTCTTTGATAGAGCGAAGAAGTTATGCCAACCACAACATCTTAACCAAGAGCACCGCCATCTTTTCAACTGTTTCAGGAAAAATGGTTATACATCTAAAGAAATAAAACAATCCATAAATCCATGTATACAACAATGCAGAACTGACAATACATCCACAGTCAGCACAGCTTACTTGCCATATATACAAAGGGTCACAGATCGTATCGGAAAAGTATTACAAAAACACAATATTAAAACCATTTATAGACCTACAAGGAAAATAAAAAATTACTTTCGCTCAGGAAAGGATCCTCGACCACAACTCTCCATTTGTGGCATATATATCAGCTTCCATGTTCTTGTGGAAGATCATACATACGAACCACAAAAAGAAGCATAGCCACCCATTTAACTGAACATAGAAGAAACTGCAGACTAGGGCAAATAGGAAAATCAGCCTTAGCACACATTATTACAGCAGACAGACATCAGATTCTGTATGATGAAACACAGGTTTTAGCCATAACGCCATATTATTTCCCCACATTATACAGAGAGCCATAGAAATCTATAAACACAAGGACAATTTTAATAGAAAAGATGAAGGAATAAAACTGGCCAAAGCCTGGTATCACACATTAGACAAAAGACAGTTAAAACTAATCAATAACAAGGAGACAGTTCTGAACCAATCAGAAGCCAATATGATGATGTCTAGCCAATCAGCTACAACTCTGCTCAGCTATCCAGGGGTCAGCAGGAGTATAAATAACAGTGTCCAACACTCTGCCGCTCATTCACAGTCGAGTCTACGACAAGGGAACACCACCTAGAAGCACTCGCCACTTAAGTGACCTCAGGAGTTGAGGGAGAAACATCTGGAAGAAACACCATGGCCACATAGCCCGAAATCTATTAATAACATAATTGCTATAGTTAATCATAAACATGTGGATGATATGTTGAAATTATTGAACATTCAAAGTCAAACTATAAAGTTCACTATGGAAACAGAAATTAAGAGAGAAATACCATTTTTAGATCTAAATTTAAGAAGGAATGAAGAAAATAAGATAGAATTTGGAATATACAGAAAGAAGACACATATAGATAACTATATAAAAGCTTCAGGTTTTAATCACATAGCTCACAAAGAAGTAGTTTTCAATAATTTGACACATAGATTAGCGAACATACCGATGAACAGAGAAAATTATGAAAAAGAGTAGTATTCAAATGATCTGAAGCTCTTTTATGAAAAAGAAAAAGAACACAATGAGTGTGGTTACAAATAATGGATTTGAAGAAAGAATGATACACATGAAAATTAACAAGTTCAAAAGACAAAAATTTATTAATCAAAGTACATTTCTTAAAGGAAAAGAAGAAAACATAAAATTCAAGAAATTCACATATCCATTGAAGCACCTTAAGTTTCAAATTTTTTTTAAAAATTTAACAAAGATTGGCACCAAAAAACAACTTCAGCATCATTAGATCAATTAGATCCAACAAAAATGAGAAAATAGAAGTTGTAAACAAATCAGGGATTTATCAGATTAAATACGGAGAATGTGAGAAGTCTACATAGGGAAAACGAAGAGAAATTTGAAAAGCAAAGTGAAAGAATTTCTCAGGAGTGTCAAGAATGGGAAGGTAGAAAAATCTGCAACAGCAGCGTATGCATGGTCAGAAAAATCATCTTATCAAAAGAAAGGGTAAATTATTAAAACAAACAGAAAAACCCAAAAAACTCACTGCTGGGAATAAATCTACATTCAAGAAAATGAAAAAGGAGAAGTTAATGAACATTGAAATTTCCAGGAAAAATTATTTGATTTCGAGATTCTTCAGTCTACCAACAGAGGAAGCAGCAGGCGGTTCTTCAAGACGACAAAACAATGGTCATGAAAATACTGACAATGGAACTGTAGAAGAAAGCTCTGAA
Organism: Diploptera punctata; assembly: GCA_030220185.1. Classification (NCBI taxonomy): domain Eukaryota; kingdom Metazoa; phylum Arthropoda; class Insecta; order Blattodea; family Blaberidae; genus Diploptera; species Diploptera punctata. The sequence continues at coordinate 331,425 of JASPKZ010007912.1, forward strand.
ACCAGTCTAAGAAGAAGAGAAGAATATGAGATGAGGTGATAAAATGTTACCTAAATTAATATTGTCCTTTGTCCATTTTCAGATGTGATTTTTTTGTTGAAGTAGATTGTAGCATACTATTTCTTTTAAACCATAGTCATTATTTTCAATTTCTGGAATATTTTGTTCAAATTCTTCAAGTCTGGAATCATCACTAATGGCACAGATTTCATTTAGAACATGATAAAGATCTCTGGGAACTAAATTCCAATCTCTCTTATGAAAAGCCATGTTGAAGTGATATATAAAACATACAACAATTTAAAATGTGATTCAGTGACTTACAGTGGAACACTGTATAAACATACTGCTCAGATTCAATGATAAACATTCCTCAACAAGCTGACAGTGTTTTGTCAGCACATTTTCCTTCTAAAGCAAACAGGGGTAATCAAAACATGGATGTGTGACAAGATGTAAAAACATTATATTATTTTTAGTCTGGACATCTTACCTCAATATTAATGTTGATTTGTTCTTGGACAAGTTTCAAAACAATTCTGTTTTATCGTCAGCTTTCCCAGACTGGTTTTATTTATGCTGCATTATGCTGCACAACCTGGATGTCGATGTCAGCTCCATCCTGTGGTTGGCCAAAGAACCTCCAAACAAGGTCACCCTCCATTGGAATATCAAAATTCATGACTCTGTTTCTGTTCTTCTGAATATAAATTTTTTCCCAAATAGTCAGCTCTTTTGTATTTTCTAACTGTTTTAATAATTTAGTGTCTGAATTTATATATTATTATGTTTTTCAGACCAAACATGAGCAGCAACTGCAGATTTTTCAATTTCTCCATTTTTAATATTTCATAAGAAATTTCTTAAGAAATGTTCATGTTTGGTCTGAAAAACATAATAATATATAAATTCAGACACTAAATTATCAAAACAGTTAGAAAATACAAAAGAGCTGACTATTTGGGAAAAAATTTATATTCAGAAGAACAGAAACAGAGTTCTGAATTTTGATATTCCAATGGAGGGTGACCTTGTTTGGAGGTTCTTTGGCCAACCACAGGATGGAGCTGACATCGACATCCAGGTTGTGCAGCATAATGCAGCATAAATAAAACCAGTCTGGGAAAGCTGACGATAAAACAGAATTGTTTTGAAACTTGTCCAAGAACAAATCAACATTAATATTGAGGTAAGATGTCCAGACTAAAAATAATATAATTAAAATAACCTCAAAATATAACTTCCTAAAATTAAATATTAATGTAAAAACATGACAATGCCACATAACTGTTGGATTCATCTTGGTGTGATATTGCGTTGACTCCGGCAAAAGGGTTCAGGTATCAACATGTAGGAAGAAGAAGATCAGGATGTCCACCCAAAAGACTTCTGGATAGTATTTCTAATGAAGCCCAAATTGGTCAACAAATTTGTGAATGGACTGTGATGATGAATTTACAGTGTATTAAGAAAATATAAAATGAGCATATGCAGAACATTAATCTGGACTATCGTCACTTATCTTTGTAAAACAAAGCATTTAGAGAAAAAATAATAAAATTGTAATTGCAACATGGAAGAGAAAAATTCTTAGAAGTTTTGCCCAGTTAATAATGTTTGGAAAAGAGGCTCAAATAAAGAACTCAAAGAAATGTGTGGTAAACCTAATATCATAGGAGAAATTAAAAGTAAAGAATGACCTGGTTGGGACATACGTTCAGAATAGACAATAACAGAATTTACAAATGAGTTGGAGAAAACATTTTTATATTTCACCTCATAAAGCTGCATGTTTTCACAATACCCGTTTCAAAGGTCAATTCACCTTCATCCTCAGTAAAAAAACTCCAACTGTCGAAATTTTGCCATTAACACCATCTTCCAAACTGCCATCTAATGTTGATTTTATGAACTTGGGGATCAAATTTTGCTCATTGGGAATTTAAAAATTCATGGCTCTATATTTATTCTTCTGAATGTATATATTTTCCCAAACTGTTAATTCCAAAGGCTTCTCTAAATGATCTTGCAGAAGATCTCCAAGGGTCGAATGTTTGAACGCATTAGACAGTAAAAGGCGTTCTCTGCTGAGAAAGTTTTATCCAAATACATTTTGCTTACTCAGAAATCTATTCATGCGATAATAATTGTAAGCTACCTGACGAGGTACCTTAAGATCATAGCTCAAGATAGAAACTTATCGTGAAAATCCTGAAGGGAACCGATGTAGTTTGAAACCTTTGCAGCTTTATCCAAGATGTCGGACCTTGAAGACTTCGATCATGTTTTCGGTATATGCAGAGAAGAGGAATTTGATAGAGTCTACCAAAGAATTCAACTGGAAGAACAGGAGAATCGGCGTAATATTGCACGATGCAGACGTCGTTGTATACGGTATTATTTGCGGGACGCAAGCGTAAATGCATTCCTCTATAGCAGACAAAAATAACGGAAGTGGTTTTATCGCTGAGAATTCTGGGTAATTCATTGCCAATATTACGAAAACATCAACTTTCATACATGACCGGTAAGTCGGCCGTTAATTCGATCTCAGCAATTGCTCATGGTGAGTTAGCTCACCAGTGATTGGAAGTAATTTGAGTAGAGACTAATGTATTTGCATACAACCCTAAATGTTTTAAAAGTTTAGTTTATCTTCCAATTTTGTGATTTTTTAGCAAACTATGAGCTGCAATTGCAGTTTTTTTTTAATTTCACCATTTTTAATATTCCTAAAGTGTTCTTTTGCACGAGTTTCTAAATTCCTTTTAGTTTTTCCTAAATATACATCCTTGCAGTCACTGCAACTAATTTGATAAATTCCAGATTTTTTACTATCTGGGACATTAACCTTTTTATTAGTTATTAATAGATTACCCAGGCTAAATTTGTTAATTGGTGCCAATATAATATTGAATTTGAGTACTTTTCTAAATGTTCTGTGGGTTTCAGGATGGTAAGTAATTTTCTTGAATTTCTTCCTTTCTTGAATCAGGTTATAGTGTATTCATTAAGTCTTTTTTGTTGTTTGAGCTTCTTTAACTTATTTATTATTATCTTCTTTCCAAAACTTAGCAACATAGCTACGTTTAAAATATGATTGTATTCCTTCTTTAAATTTTCTTCACTTAATGATATATTTGTTAATCTGTATATTAAACTGTTGAATATTGCATGTTTCTATGCACAATATGAATAAATCTGAAGATTTAATGTAATTATCTGTAAGGGTATCTTTTCTGTGTATATTGAATTCAATTTTTTGTTGCTGTTGATACCTAATTGCATTCACGTGCAAAAATGGGATATGATTTTATTTCTCCAATTCAATAGTAAATTTCACAGATTCATCTTGAAGGTTAAGCAATTTCAATGCATTTTCTATATATTTGGAATTTATTACTGAGAATATGGATGTTTAAATGTTGGTATAGATATTTTGATGATATAACTGTACGAATAACCATTTTATATATATTTATTTTTAAGTTTTTGAAAGAACTCATAGTTTGGGAAAAAATCTACATAAAAAAAGAGGAAAGGAGAAATTAATGAACTTTTGAAATTCCCAGGGAAAATTATTTGATTTCAAGATTCTTCAGTCTACCAACAGAGAGAGCAAGAGGTGGCTTTTCAGGACGATACAATAAGTTGTGAAAATACTGATAATGTAAGCAAAGAAGGATCCAAAACTAGACTAAGAAGATTATGAGATGAGGTAATAAAACTTTACTTAAATTAATTAATTATCTTATTTACAGGGGTCCTCATCTAGGGGATATGTGGATGGCGACCACAAGGTGCCCAAGCCGAGCAAAACATTTCTTCCACTTACTTGTGTTTTGCACTCTTTTAACTTTACTATCTAACCTCTCTTGGTTAACTCTTGTTTTTTCGACCCCGACGCTATTAGGGCATCCGAGGGCTAGGGAGTCTTTCCTTTCTTCCATTTCTTCTTTCCTTTATTTTCTTTTCTTCTCCAGAAAAGCCTGACCAGAGGCTGTAAGATCGCAGTCCCATCACTGGTCTTGCCTTCCTTTGGCCAGCAACCAATCGAAGGGACTATTATTATGCTTTCAAGTCTTATACGAGAATTTTCCGGAAGAAGCTGGAGGGAAAATTTTCTATAGGATCGTAACAGGCCTTGGCCTAATACTTGGAAGGAAGAAGAAGAAGATATATGAATTTACGTGCATCGAGGCTATGAAACTTTTTGTTCTACACGCCATCTGTGGCTTCTTTTAACAAGAAGACTTTATTGGGAATTAATACCACATTTATAGCCAGTGAAGCTTATTTTCAATCTTAAGCAGTAGAGCCTCTATTATCCGAGGTAATGTGGACTGAGGGTACCTCGGACAATCGAAAACTCAGATAACACAGACTCTGTTAAAAATCGAGAGGGAAATATATGGTAAACTGGTGAAATTAATGAAAACATGGTCAAAGATGTGAAATAAAAAGGTATCTACTGTATTATGAAATAAAAAAAAAGACATACAGTACATACAATACATATTCCAGGTAAAAAAAGTTATTTCTTCCAAAACATCCATAAGTGTTTTCTGTTTAATGGAAGTCACTCGTTTCGTTGCCACTGTTTCACGCAATAATTGTAATAACAGTAGAAGGTCTGTTGAAGTTGTCTCTGACTGTTGTTCTAGGTACTTGATGGCCTTTTCTATCACTTTGCATCCTTCACTAGGCTAATTTTTTTATTCTCCATTCCAGTATTGCCACTTTCTTCAGCCTCTACATTCACTGCGTCTACCATCTCATCAGTTATATCCAATTGTTTGTTTGCATTAATCCATCTGCCAATCTTCTACAATGTAAAATGGGATTTTTTTTTTGGGACTTCGGTTAACCCAAAACTTGGTTAGTCAGGGTTCAGATAACCACAGCTCTACTGTATTAAATTTATCACTCCTTACCAAAAGGCAAATTTTATTTGAAGAGAAAAATATACACCTGAATCGAGATTTTAACCCTTTTTTAATCATTTATTCGTGTTTTATTTGTTTGAATCAGAAGCCTGGTAGCTTAGTTGTCAGAGCACTGGTGTACAGTAATAGACATTAAGTACAAATCCTGATTCAGTTGTATATTTTGGGAAGAAAATGTTGTCGGTTGTATCGGGTGTTCAATGGTGTAATGGATTGCATGCTGATGTACAAAGTCAGAGGTCCAGGGTTTGATTCCCGGTTCAACTGTTTTAATTTTTCTTTTCAAAAAATAAATCTATCAAGGACTGGAATATGTTAAACTAAAAAACTAAATAGGATAAGAAAGACAATTAATATTCATTTGAATCGGAAGCCTAGTAGCTTAGTGGTCAGAGCACTAGTGTACAGAACCAGATACATCAGCAATGCCAATTCAGGCATATATTTTTCAATATTTAAATTAATGTTGGAAAGTAAACATTATGAGGTTATTAATAGTGAATGGAGAACATATTTTTAACGAAATTTGAAAATGTATGAGGTGAGTCATTAAAAATATGTTCTCCACTCACTATTAACCCTCTGCATGCCACTGGTAAAATCTCTTTGTCAGAAATTTAAATCGCACCCGCCGATGTGATCGATTTTGCAAGTAGTTTAAGTATATTGTCTGGCAGGTAATGGACAGGAGCATCAGAACCGATCTGATCGGCTCATGACACCTAAAGGGTTACTATATTTTTCTCTTCAAATAAAATTTGTCTTTTGGTAAGAAGAAGAAAAGAAGTGAAATTTAATATGTAAGATTGAAAATAAGCTTCACTAGCCATAAATATGGTATTAATTCCCAATAAAGTCTTCTTGTTAAAAGAAGCTGCAAACATCATGTAGAGTGAAAAATTCATAGCATGGGAGCATGGGAATCAATATATTAATAAGAGAAATAATATGTTTGAATCAGAAACCTGGTAGCTTAGTAGTCAGAGCACTGGTGTACAGGACCAGAGTCATTGAGTTCAAATCTCGATTCTGGCATATATTTTTCTCTTCAAATAAAATATGTTTTTCGGTGAGAATTGATAAATTTAATATATATGATCAAAAAATTAACTTCACTGGCTATAAATGTGGTTTAATTCCCAATAAAATTTTGTTAACATTTTAGTGTCAGCACAACTTAAATGGACTTCCACTGTGGAGGAGATTTAATTATTTAAAGCTCATTTTAACCAGAATATTTTCAACTTGCTAAATCTCGGTCAAACATAATCCAATTTTAATGGAATTTTGATTAAATTGTGCAATAAAATATATAGAAATTTAATAAATACAATACATTACAATTTATTTTTACAGATATGAAGAAATCATTACAGAATTTTACTTAAAAAAATTGTGAGTTATTAAAATTAATTTTAGAGGCCCTATACTTCACACACCCCTCTATTTAGAATTTTGTTGAGAACAGCCGTTTGTTATATCATCATCTGTGTGTCTGAAGGTAAAACTCGAGGAAAAAATGCATCATCATCATCATCATCTATGCAAGTATTAGGCTGCGTGGCCTGTTAAGGTCTCAAAGAGGAATTTTCCATCCAGTGCTTTTTTGGACATCCCAGCGATCTTTTGCCTTGGGGGCAGTAGCAAAGTATGGCTTTTGGAATTCTATGAGACGGCATTCGTTGAAGATGGGCTTTCCAGTTGTTCTGGTAGTTTTGTATATGGTGAAGAATGGGTTCTACATCCAACTCTTCCATAATTCCCTCATTTCTTTTATGGTCCCACTTTGTGTAGCCTGCTGTACTGCACATAAATCACATCTCATTTGCTATTATTCGACTTTCATCTCTTCTTCGTATTGTCCATGCTTCACTACCATATCTTAATATTGGTCTTGCAAGAACCTTATAAAGCCATAATATTGTGTTCTTCTGTACTAAAAATGGTTTCATTATACTGTTAATTATCCCGTTGTTTTTGTAAAATTTATGATTTTCTTTGATATATAAGCTTCATCTTGAAATGTTAAATTATAACCCAAATAATTAAATTTGTTTACTCGTTCTAAAATTTCATCATCCAAAACAATTTTGCTAGGTATAGGGTATTTCCCACAAACGACCATCACTTTAGTTTTCTTTGTATTGATTTCCATATTGTACCTTTTTGCAATTATATTAAAATTGTGTATAGAATACTGTAAATCTGTTTCTGTTGGAGCTATTAATACCAAATCATCTGCAAAAAGCAAAGAATCTATTTTATGATTTCTATTAATTTTGATAGAACCGTGTCTCATCTGTCGCCAATCTTGGAGTATTCTATCCATGTATATGATAAAGAGCAAGGGCGAGAGGCCACGTCCTTGTCTTACGCCCCTATTAATTTCGGTCCATGCTGTTTGTGTGTTATTAATTCAAAATGAAATCAAATTTGTTTTATAGATATTGTATAAATTTAAAATATGCTGTTGTGGTAGATTGTCTAAAAAAATGCATGTCTAAGTTAACTGATGAATGAAAATGTGTGCGTGGAGAAATTAATGCACAACACATTGCTTCACATGACTCACATTCACACTCTAATCAATTCTCCTTTCAAACACAACCTCTAAGAAAAAAAATGAACTTACCTCGTATTATAACAAGAATGGTAACTCTACTATTAAATACATGTATGCCTACCTTAGTACGAGGGTGAATCAAATATAAACCGGAATTATTGTTTACAATTTTATTGAATTAACAAAATAATACAAAACCACCATCTCATTTTTCTACATGGTCTCCTGTATTTCCAACACACTTTTGCCATCGAGTTGGAAACTTTTTGATGCCGTCCTTGAAGAATGAGGGATGACGTGTAGTCAGCCAGTTGCGCACGAACTCCTCTACCGCTGCATTGTCACCAAACCGCCTTCCTCCCAGGTCTTCTTTGAGTGGCCCAAACAAATGGTAGTCACAGGGTGACAAATCTGGACTGTAAGGAGGACGTTTCAGAGGTGTCCAATGCATTTTCGTCAAATTTTTTTGTTCCTGGCTGAGGAGCCGAGGAACCCACCTGGCAGACAATTTTTGGAATTTGAGTTCATCACTGATGATGGCTTGAACACTTCCGAAGCTTATTCCAATGTGTGAAGCAATTTCAGAAATTGTTACGCCGATCCTCCTCAATAAGGTCCTGTACAGCATGAATATTGTCTGCAGTGATGCTTGTTCGTTGCCGTCTTTGGTGGGGCTCATTTTCCACTGAATCCCAGCTTGCTGAAATTTTTTTGCGTCAATCATACACCTTTGAAAAGGTTGCTTCCCCGAACTGCGCATGGAGCCTTCTCAAAATTTCAGAAGGTTTAATGCCTTCTTTCGCCAAAAACTTAATAATAATTCATTGCGCAACAGACGTGTGTACCTCTTGCTCGCTCATGGCATACTGAAGCAAGCAGAGTGCGACACATCAATATCCCTACTCCAGACACCCCCACCAACTTCCCCTCCAAACTGCAACCTTTGCAGTTTGCTACCAGATCCTCCAGGTACAAATTCCGGTTTATATTTGAACCACCATCGTAATTCAGTTTTGTATGGTGTGCTTCAAAACATCACTCCAAACACAATCTCATGTCACAATATATACAATAATACCCTGTCTCTCTTTTCTTTCCATGCTTCGAGCATACTTGACATCATCTCTGAAGTCTTGCTTTTTTATTGTTGGTGGAACTTTTCTTATAAAATGTCTTTCTGTCAGTATAGTCGGACGCATGCCGACTAAGCAATTTTTGATGTGTTGAACTGGTACCAAATTTAGAAAAAATTCCCTCAATCAACAAAATTTGAAACAACAAATACTCCAAAAGATATTTGAGAAGTTTAATATTAAATTAGCACCAAAAAATAACCACAGTTTAAATAAACTAATAAAAACCAACAAAAATAAAAAAAATTGATAAAAATAAAAAAAAAACCAGGAATATATAAAATTAAATGTACGGGTTATGAAAAGATATATGTAGGAAAAACAAAAAGAAACCTACAAATTAGCACCAAAGAACACATAAGAGATATTAAAAATGGGTAAATAGAAAAATCTGCCGTTGCTGCTCATGTTTGGTCTGAAAAACATAATGTAAATTTGGACACCAAATTATTAAAACAGTTAGAAAATACAGAAGAGCTGACTATTTGGGAAAAAATCTTTATTCAGAAGAACAAAAACAGAGTTATGAATTTCGACGGAACATGACCTCGTTTGGAGGTTCTTTGGCCAACCACAGGAGGGAGCTGACATTGACATCCAGGGTTTATAACATAAATCCAACCAGTCTGGGCAAGATGCTGACGATGATTGATGTCTAATCGAAACATGTTCAAGAATAAATCCAACATTAATATTGAGGCAAGATAAGCAGACTCCAAATAATATAAATAAATTTGGGAATTTTTAACATTGAGGTTTTATTAATAAGAATTAAATTAATTGTGAATTCTTCTTACCTCATACTTCTATGTTTTTTAAACACAGCACTGCAGTATCAGCGACCACTGTCACCATCCTCAGCTGTTTTCACAGTCGGACTGATACTGCAGTGCTGTGTTTAAAAAAACATAGAAGTATGAGAAAAGAAGAATTCATTTAATTCTTAATATAAATAAATGCTCCACCTAGAAGATTTTCTATAAATTATTAGGGAATTCAAAACTGCAGCATTCAGCAATCTTTTGAATAGTTTGTGATACCATTTTTGCATCCCCTTCCTTTCAATTAGGTACATCTATAGCATTTGGTCTTTCAAGTAAATTCCTCCCATGTGTTTATTGCAGTCTAATACACTAACTGGTTATTCTATTTCATTGCCTCTAACTATAATTTTTTTTTTCATCAGAATGGTGTGCCAAAATCATAGATACAACTTTCTTGTCACTGCACTTTAATACACTAACAGGTCTCGAATGTCGGCATATTTGTTTTTTGGCTTGTTCAGGATTTTTTTTTCTATTTAGTCTAATTGTCCCTACACGGTCTGTATTATGGTTTTTCAAAAATTTTGCAAGTTGTGGGCTATTGTAGCAGTTGTCCATCCACACATTATAGCCTTTCCCAAAAGTGGTTCAATAAGTTCATCACTAATGCTGACTTTTTGGTGTGTTAGGAGAGATGAATGTGGAATGTATTTGGGTATCTTTGCTTGTGTAAACTAAGAAGGACCAAAGATTGAATGTTTTTATTCCAAATTTGGAAGATTTTAAAGGGAGAAACTGTCTAAAAGACAAATGTCCCTTCCATAATGTTAGGAATTAATCAAACGCTGTATTTTGGCCAGGAAGATAATATAACTGAAATTTTGTATTTAAGTGTGAAAGTACACATTTAAAATTTTATAAAGTATTGGCTATACCTGTAATATTGTATAGCTCAGAAATATGGACCCTGAATAAACAGTCAAAAGAATAGAAGCAGCAGAAATGAAATATTTACTATTTGTGGCAGGATATACTTTAATGGATAAAAAACGAAGTGAAGATATTCGTAAAGAACTACAAATATTCAGTTTGACAGATAAAATAGAAGAATATAGGAGAAAATGGTATGAACATGTCTGCAGAATGGATACCAACAGAACACTTCAGAAACATAAAGAATGGAGAAATTGAAAAATCAGCTATAGCAGCACATAGTTTATTAGAGAATCATAGAATTGAAAAAGAATCAAAACTTTTGAAACATCTATCCAAACCTTTGGATTTAACAGTTTGGGAAAAGATATCATCATCATCATCATGAACAAATTCGTTTTAGGCCATGTGGCCTGTACGGTAAACCTAGCAAAGATGGTCTTGATCTTTCCACCGATGTTTTGGTCTTCCTCCTTGGTCCCTATGTCCAGTTGGGGTATATTGGAATGCCAATTTTGGAAGTCTATTTCTTGCCATTCTTCTCAGATGATTTTTCCATTCTTGTTGGTATCTTTGTATATCTTCATTTAAACTTGTTACTCCAAGTTTTCCTCTGATAGTAGTGTTCCTTTGGTGATCCAGTCTATTAACTCCTAACAATGATCGTAAGAAGCGCATTTGGCTTACTTGCAGTTTATGAGAGTTTCTTTTATTTAAAATCCAAATTTCACTTCCATATTTAGGGCAGTTTTTGATGTGATGTTATGTAATCTTAGTTTTGTCTCTGTCCTCATCTTGTTACCAAAATGTCTTCATATATACCCCCATTCATTTTATTATATTTTTGTAATTTTGAATCAATGTCAACTCTTATACTCTGCAAATACACTTCCTAAGTAAGAGAAATCTGACACTTGTTCTATAATTTTTCCATCAATCTCAATTTTCACCCACACATTGCCATTGTTTTGGATTTTGATGTGGAAATTTTCATATTATATTTGCTGGCAATTTTGAATAATTGATAAGCTGCTATTTGTAAGCTATCTTCGGAATCTGATAATATTATTTGATCATCAGCATATAATATTGTTTGAATTATTTTATTCCTAGTTATTGAAATTCCACTGTTTACTGTTTGTTTTCCATTCTTGTACTATTCTGTTAATAATATATATTGAATAAGAGTGGAGATAGTCCACATCCTTGTCGAACACCTTTGCTTGTGTTTATGTGTTCTGTTATTTCTCCATCAGGTAATTTAATTTTGATTTTAGAATTAAAAAGATATATATTCAAAAAAACCATACTAGAACCAAGAATTTCGAGATTCCAGACGAACCAAGCTTGATTACAAAGTTCTTCAAAAATACAACAGATGGCAGCTTTAGAAAATGATTTCTTCAAAAGAACACCAGATGGCAGTTTAGAAAATGATTCCTTCAAAAGAAAAAATTGACAGTTGTGAAAACAGCTGATGATGGTGACGATGGTCGCTGAAATTGCAGTGCTGTGTTTAAAAAAAAAACATAGAAGTATGAGGTAAGAAGAATTCACGATTCATTTTATTCTTATCCAACAGATTGATTAGGAAAAGTCTGAACTATCAACCAAGAGGAGGAAAAAGAGATCAGGGACGCCCACGAAAGAGATGGATACAGCAGCTATAATACTTGGAGCCGGAACAAACCAAAAAAGGTTTAATCCTTGCAAGAAGAAGAAGAAAAAGAAGAAGTGTTAAAGTATAGAAAAAAATCTTGAATAATTTTGGAGGTCCTTGGTACATGTCTTTACATTCATTGTTGCAAAAATGGAGGAAATGACAAATAAGGTTCAAATCTTTCCCTGGTTATGATATCATTGAAACCAGGTGTTTTTATTACTCTTCTTTTTGAAAATAAGCCAAGTTGTCGGTTTTTTTAACTACACCTTTCACAGCATAAACAAACTTAGAATTATGTAAATTTCATTGACAGTGACAAGGGTGCCAAGATCATACAGATGAACAAAATGAAAATAAGTTCCCTTTAGAATTTTTGTATTGTTCAGCATATCTGTTTGTTTCTCGAACAATAGTTTGCATTATATCTGTACCAAAAAATAATTCAAAACATTCTACAATTTCATTGATATTTTGAGCTTCATTCTGGAGTCCAGATGTAATTTTTGTCCAATATATTTAACCGTATTTCCCCATATAAAATTTGTATTGTCTTCATATTAATCACTCGACACTTTTACTGGCAATAACTTCAGCTACAGTAATATCGTCAACATCTCCCAAATCACTACATCACTTTCCTCAATTTTTGATTCACTAGACACTTAGGCCGGTATTCAGAAACCAATCTTTACTCAAAGAGCAGAACATGAAATGAAAGCAATTATCCTACCACAGAAATTAAGGAGCAACAAACCAAACATAAATGATATTAATATGTCAACAGTAATCAAAAACTGAAAATCCAAATTAGTTTTAAAACTAGTATAGTACATCCGCGGTCATCCGAGCCCTGACTAATCGAGTTCCAGGTCAACCGAGGTAGTCATAAAAAAAACTTTCCGTTTTATATGGTAGAAGTAGTAAGTAGTATAGAAATAGAAACAGTGCACAAAGGAATGTAGGGTAGGGAGGATGGGAGGTGGCGGCCTGCACAGTTTGCCGCTTTTGCAGATTAGTTGCTTTGTCATTCTGCTAGTGAAAAGTTTAGATTTGATTGTATTGGTTACATGATGAATGCTAAACGCAAAAGGACTGTTGTATCTTTGGAGATTAAATTACAAGCCATCAACAGAGTCGATAAAGGAGAGACAATTAAAAAAGTAGCTTCAGATTTAGGTGTGGGAGAATTGACTGTAGGAAAATGGAGAAGGAAATGGGTCGAAATTAAAAAATGGTGTTCACAAAAAGACGAGAGTGAAAAATGAAAAACTCTGAAAACCAGAGAGTTTGAAAAAACTTCAAGTGCTTTGTTTATGTGGTTTACACAGCTCTGGAGCAAAGGAAGTCCAGTGAGTGGGCCTATGCTACAGGAAAAAGCTATTGAATTCCACAAAAAGGTTAAAGACAGAGCAGAAGAATTTACAGCAAGCAGAGGGTGGCTTCATCACTGGAAAATAGGATATGGAATCAGAGAGCTTAATATTTTTGATGAGAAGTTATCGTCCAATCATGCCATCGTACTACAGTGCAAGGACGAACTTGAAGATCTGATTAAAGATGGAGATTTCTCACCTCAACAGATTTTTAACTGTGATGAAACGGGCATGAACTACCACATGCTTCCTACAAAAACACTTGCTTCTAAAAAGAGACTTCTGCTCCTGGTTTAAAAGGTAAAAAAAATAGGGTCACACTCATGGCACGCTCTAATGCTAGTAGGGATTGTAAGTTAAAGCTATTGATGATAGAGAAATCTGGCAATCCCCATGCTTTAAGAAATGTGTCTATTCCTAGCCTGCCTGTGCTGTTTAAAAGTCAGAAAAATGCATGGATGGACGGTACAATTTTTAAAGACTGGTTTTTCTCTGACTTCGTGCCACAAGCTGAAAGGTTTTTAAAAGACAACAACCTGCCTCGAAAAGCGCTTTTAGTAATGAACTACTGCCTTGCTCATCCTGATACAAAAGAAATGATTTCTGGCAATATTAAGACAATGTTTTTACCCCTGAACATCATGCCTCTTCCCTAGCCAATGGACGAAGGTATGTTGGAAAACCTGAAGCGTAATTATAAATGTAAACTTCTGAAAAGCCTCATTAGCGCAATTGATAAAGGAAATGACGTCATACAGACACTTTAAAAAAACACAATGAAAAATGTTGTTTACATGTCAACTGAAGCATGGAATGAGGTGAAAAGTTCTACTCTTCAGAAGTTGTGGAGGAAGTTATTAAAGTCACGGAAAATCAAAAAACTTTGCCCATAGAGCATGATGATGAAGATGATCTGAGTCTTGCACAGCTAGCTCAAAGATTGACAGATGAAACAATCACTGAAATAAACGATGTAGCCAATTGGATCAATGCAGACGAACAACTGGAAGTTACTGATGAGATGATGTAAAGGCAATGAATGTAGAGGCTGAAGAAAGAGAAAGTGACAATGAAGACACTGGAATGGAGAATAAGAAAATCAGCCACAGTGAAGGATGCAAAGCGATAAAAAAAGGCCATTGAGCACCTAGAGCAACAGTCAGAGACAACTTCAACTGACCTTCTATTGTTTCGACAATTGCATGAAATAGCGGCAAAGAAGCAAGCGAGTTCAGTTAAACAGAAAACACTTACGGACTTATTGAAGAAGTAACTTTTTTAACTCGAACATGTATTGCATGTCTTTTTTTATATTTTATTTCATAATACAGTAGATGGCTTTTTTCACATCTTTGAAAACATTTTCATTAATTTCACCAGTTTACCATACATTTTCCTCTCGATTTTTGACCGAGTCCATGTTATCTGAGTTTTCGATTATCCGAGGTACCCTCGGTCCACATTACCTCAGATAATCGAAGCCCTACTGTAATTAATAAACATTTATCTAAAATGCCAGATTCAAAAATATAATTGTAGATGGAACAAACTAATTCGCTGACTCTATCAAACCCATAGATTCATGGGCGAGCAGACATAAGCTCTCCATATATACTATCCTGAGCTGATGTTATTCTCCCACCTCATTCTTGGTCTACCAACTGTGCATTTTCCTCTGGTTTTCCCACAAGAAGCTTCCATGCACCTCTTACATTCCCCATTAGTACTATGTGTCCAGCCCATCGCAGTCTACGAGATTTGACTGTTCTTATTATATCTGACTTCTTATAAAGACCAAGTAGCTCACTGTTATGTAAGTTTTCTCCATTCACCTATCTCTCTTTGGTCCAAAAATATTCCTGGGAACTTTATTCTCAAATACTCATAATCTTAATTATATTATTTTTAGTCTGATCATCTTACCTCAATATTAATGTTGATTTGTTCTTGGATGATCAGACTAAAAATAATATAATTAAAATAACCTCAAAATATCACTTCCTAAAATTAAATATTACTCATAATCTTCTTTCCTACCTTAAAGTAAGAGTCCATGTTTTGCATCCACTGGGAAAAGAACAGTTTTATATATTTTTGAAAAGAGTTGGGATGACAAGAGTCCCAGTAATGCATAATAAGCATGCATTTCCAGAATTAAGCCTCTTTTTAATTTCCTTGTACATCTCATTCCTATTTGTAATTATTGTTCCTAGTTTTTTTTAATTCAGTCACTTCAAAATTTCCCTCATTTGTCATTAGTTGTCCATTTATCATTACATAATGTATTTCTATGTGTGAACATATACGGGGTATTTAGTTTCATTGATGTTTACTTCCAGTCCCAATTTCTTAGTGTTACTCAATAGTGTGTGTTGGCCTTTAGTATCTCCTTGCTATCGCCCAATAATACTACATCATCAGCATAGACTAACAGTTTATCAATACCATTGAGTTCCATGCCTTCTTCATCCTCTAAAGATTTTATGGCATGCTCTAGTACAAAATTGAATAGTAGGAGATAGTGCATCTCCTTGCTTAAGCCCATTGTGAATTTCAAAAGTATCCGAAAGTTGCTGCTCATGTTTGGTCTAAAAAAACATAATATATATTCGGACACTAAATTATTAAAACAGTTAGAAAATACAAAAGAGCTGACTATTTAGGAAAAAATCTATATTCAGAAGAACAAAAAACAGCGTTATGAATTTCAAAATACCAATAGAACGTGACCTTGTTTGGAGGTTCTTTGGCCAACCACAGGAGGGAGCTGACATCGAGATCCAGGGTTTACAACATAAATACAGTCTGTCCAAGATGCTGAGGATGATTAGAAGCTAATCGAAAAATGTTCAAGAACAAATCAACATTAAAATTGAGGTAAGATACAACAGACTCAAAATAATTTAATCCGAAAACTGTTTGTCTACATGTACACTACTCTTTGTGCCATTTAGACACATTTGTTTAAATCTAACTAACTTTTTAGGAATTCCAAACTCCAGAAGGATACTATATAACTCTTTCCTCTTAATTGAATCTTATGCCTTTTTGAAGTCTACATACAGTTGATGTACGATGCCATTATATTCCCATTTATTTTATAAAATCTGTCTTATACTAAAAATCTGATCTATTGTAGACCTATTTCTTCTAAATCAACATTGATGATCTATAATGTCATCAATATAGGGAATAAGTCTGATTACTATTATATTTGTTAGAATTTTGTACAAAGTTGAAAGTAATGAGATGCCCCTATAGTTATTGCAATCAGTCCTTTCTTATAGATTGGTATGATAATAATCAATTCTTTCCATTCATTTGTAGATACAACTATCATAGCAAAATTAACCAGTTCAGCAGAATATATTGACATATATCATAAAACCAACTTAATATATTCAATAAGCAATAATATTAACATCCTAGAGGAAATGAAAAATACTACATTAGCCATAAATGTACAGTATTCAGAAATAGAATATTTACAGATGATTTCCTCACAAACAATAAGTAAAAGGCGGGAACAGGTGTAGAATGCAAGCTCTTGATAAACATGCCAACTATTATTGATTATGAAGTGATTGCAATCAAACAGCATTATAAAATATTTTATACAGGCCATACATAAAGAAAAAAATATGTATGTATATGAATCCTTTCAAAATCTAAATTCAGCAATAGAAGCTATCATAAACTATAGTAATACAACAATAATGAATGTCCAAGAAATAAGAAGCATAATAAAAGCAATAATATTAAGGAATATGGAAATTGATGGACACCTGCCCATGTTAGAACTGTGGGTAATGAACATGCTAGTCAAAAGGGTGCAATGATGGAAAGGAAATCAACGAGGCAACTAGAAATGCACAAACATTAATAAAATCTAACACCGTGTTTCAGCTCAAACTGTTAAAAGGCAAAGCCTATCAAAATATTGAGCTGATATCCTCAACATGCCATGGAAAACTACAATGACTATTATATTTGAAGAGAAAAATTATACGCCCAGACTGGGGTTTGAATCCAGGACCTTTGGCTTTCTAGGCCAATGTTCTACCGTTGAGCTATCTGGGCACTCTAATCTAAATGCAAATTTTTCTCTTATTCATTGTTAATTCCTGATGTGTATAATTTTTCTCTTTAAATATAATTTATCTTTCAGTGAGAAGTATTAAATTAATAATGAAAATATCTACAATGACTATGCTTAGACTGGAAACTGGACATAATTGCCTTGCCAAACATCTATTCAAAGTAAACTGCCTATCTACACCTATATGCAGCTTATGTGTTGACACTATATTCACAGAAACCACCTAGAGGAATGCAGGAGCCCAACAAACAGCAGTTTAGCAGCACTATATTGGGAACAGGGGAAAAAATGCAGATCAAATAATTTCCATTGCCACTGGACAATAACAACATTAAAAAGGCTTAATGTGAGGTCATCAGCCAGCTGGTAAATCAAGACCTTCCTAGACTTGTCATTTGTTGGAGTTTGTATATCTTAATATTAATGTCTATACTTGGAGAAGAACAAAATGGCTTCCGGAAGGGTAGATCATGCTCTGATGGATATTTCACAATGCAAATTTTGATTGAGAAACATCGTGAATTTAATATAGAAACACACTTGGCATTTATTGACTTTAAAAAAGCCTTTGATAAAGTGAACAGAAGTCAGTTATTTGAAATTTTGATGAAAGATCAGATCCCAAAGCAGATCATATATAATATTTATAACATTTATAAGTCAACTCTCACTGCAATAAAAATAAAAGAAAAAATAACTCAGTGGAAAGAAATAAACTCAGGAGTCAGACAAGGTTGTGGCCTCTCCCCTCTACTTTTGAACATATATATGAATAACTACTTATTTTAGGAATTCTCACTATGAGGTACATTCATTAAGGTAGAATATTTTTATCACTCACCTCATATTGTTCTTCTTATTTGATTATAAACTAGTTTCGGAACATAGTTTCTGTTCCATCCTCAGTATCGTCACGACCGTTGTTCTGTCGCCTTGAAGAGCTGTCCTTCTCTCCTTCCATTGGCTGACTGAAAAACCTCGAAACCAGGTCATTCTCACCGGGAATTTCAAAGTTCATTAATTTCTTCTTTTCGCTCTTTTGAATGTAGATCTTTTCCCAAACATTAAGTTCTTTTGGTTTTTCTATTTGTTTTAATAATTTAGCTTCTTTCTCGATAAGATGTTTTTCAGACCATGCATGGGCAGCCACTGCAGATTTTTCTACTTCCCCTTTCTTGACATTCCTGAGATGTTCTTTCACTCTAGTTTTCAAATTTCTTTTAGTTTTTCCTATGTAGAATTTCTCACATTCTTCACATTTAATTTGATAAATCCCTGATTTGTTTTTCTTCTTTAATTTTCTCATTTTTATTAGGTCTAACATAAGGTTAGCACCCAAAAATGACTACAGCATCAGTAGACTAATCATCAGTAGTCTACTGATGCTGTAGTCATTTTTAGGTGCTAACCTTATGTTAGACCTAATAAAAATGAGAAAATTAAAGAAGAAAACAAATCAGGGATTTATCAAATTAAATGTGAAGAATGTGAGAAATTCTACATAGGAAAAACTAAAAGAAATTTGAAAACTAGAGTGAAAGAACATCTCAGGAATGTCAAGAAAGGGGAAGTAGAAAAATCTGCAGTGGCTGCCCATTCATGGTCTGAAAAACATCTTATCGAGAAAGAAGCTAAATTATTAAAACAAATAGAAAAACCAAAAGAACTTAATGTTTGGGAAAAGATCTACATTCAAAAGAGCGAAAAGAAGAAATTAATGAACTTTGAAATTCCCGGTGAGAATGACCTGGTTTCGGGGTTTTTCAGTCAGCCAATGGAAGGAGAGAAGGACAGCTCTTCAAGACGACAGAACAACGGTCGTGGCGATACTGAGGATGGAACAGAAACTATGTTCCGAAACTAGTTTATAATCAAATAAGAAGAACAATATGAGGTGAGTGATAAAAATATTCTACCTTAATATATATGAATGCCATTGTAAAAGACTTTAGAGAAACAAAACATAGAAGTATCACTATCAATAGAAATTTAAAATTAGATATAATAATTAAAATTCATCGGAGAACACATTGTTTAAACAACTCACCTCATAGGAATATGTTCTCCGATGAATTTTAATGATTATACCTCATAATTATATTTAATTAATGTTGGGAAGTAAACATTATGAGGTATAATCATTAAAATTCATCGGAGAACATATTGTTTAAACAACTCACCTCATAAGATTCATGCTTCCATGAAATCGCGATTTCAAACATAATCATGTTCATCGTCAGCCATAACTCCGACTGATGAAATTCTTCGGCCGTCAACTATTCTATTGTCGCCATCTTCAGTGCTGCCATCTATGGTTGAATTTATGAACTTCGAAATCGATGTAATTTTGTTAGGAATATCAAAATTCATTGATCTATTTTTGTTTTTCTGAATGTATATTTTTTCCCAAACTGTCAATTCCAAAGGTTTCTCTACTTGTTTTAAAAGTTTAGCTTCTCTTCCAATTTTATGATGTTCTAATAAACTATGTGCAGCAATTGCAGATTTTTCAATTTCACAATTTTTAATATTTCTGAAATGTTCTTTTGTCCGAATTTCCAAATTCCTTTTTGTTTTTCCTATATAAACTTTATTGCAATCTTCACAATTTATTTGATAAATTCCAGATTTCTTACTGTCTGGAACATTGACTTTTTTATTGGTACTTAGAAGATTACCCAGACTAAATTTATTTATTGGTGCCAAAGAAATGTTGTATTTGTCAAAATTTTTTTGAAATTTCCTATGCATTTCAGGATGGTAAGTAATTTTCTTGTATTTTTTTTTTCTTTTCTTTGCAATTTTGTAGAGTAGTATATTCATTAAGTCTTTTATTGTGTTTGAATTTCTTCAACTTATTTATAATTAATTCTTTATCAAAACCATTTAATCTAGCAGTGTTTAAGATATGTTTAAACTCTTTATTGAAATTTTCTTCGTTTAATGGTACATTTGTCAATCTGTAAATTAAGCTATTGAATATTGCATGCTTATGAGCAATGTGATTGAAGCCTGATGATTTAATGTAATTATCTGTATGAGTTCCTTTTCTAAATATATCAAATTCAATTTTCAGTGTTTGATCATTCCTAATTATACCTAAATCCAAAAAAGGAATTTTGTTTTCTTTTTCTAATTCAACGGTAAACTTTACTGATTCATCCTGAAGGTTCAATAATTTAAGAGCATCTTCAATATCTTTAGAATTATTATTGCAAAAATATCATCCACATATCTGTACCAAGTCTTAAACATCCATGGGTATGCTTTAGTGATTTGACACTCCAAGTAACTCATGAACAAATCAGCTAAAAATGGTGAGAGCAGATTACCCATTGACAACCCCGAAACCTGTTGGTAAAATTTTTCATTATAGGTAAAATAAGAATTACTGACACATAGCTTAGTAAGAGTTATATATTCCTCTAAAATTTCATTTTTAATATTTAGAGAACTTAACCATTTCCTCAAAAAATTTAGCATTTTTTCAACTGGTATACTAGGAAACAATGAAATTACATCAAATGAAACCAATCTGTCATCATTCCTAGACTCATATTTTTCAATTTGTCAACCAATTCCAAAGAGTTCTGAATACTTTTAGTGTCAAATTTGGGAAACTCATTAAATTTTTGTACCAGCCATTTAGATAAATAATAGCATGGTGAACCAATGTTGTTGACTATAGGTCTCATCTTATTACCAATTTTATGAATCGGTACTTACCATCCTGAAATGCATAAAATTTTTGACAAATACAACATTTCTTTGGCACCAATAAATAAATTTAGTCTGGGTAATCTTCTAAGTACCAATAAAAAAGTCAATGTTCCAGACAGTAAGAAATCTGGAATTTATCAAATAAATTGTGAAGATTGCAATAAAGTTTATATAGGAAAAACAAAAAGGAATTTGGAAATTCGGACAAAAGAACATTTCAGAAATATTAAAAATTGTGAAATTGAAAAATCTGCAATTGCTGCACATAGTTTATTAGAACATCATAAAATTGGAAGAGAAGCTAAACTTTTAAAACAAGTAGAGAAACCTTTGGAATTGACAGTTTGGGAAAAAATATACATTCAGAAAAACAAAAATAGATCAATGAATTTTGATATCCCTAACGAAATTACATTGATTTCGAAGTTCATAAATTCAACCATAGATGGCAGCACTGAAGATGGCGACAATAGAATAGTTGACGGCCGAAGAATTTCATCAGTCGGAGTTATGGCTGACGATGAACATGATTATGTTTGAAATCGCGATTTCATGGAAGCATGAATCCTATGAGGTGAGTTGTTTAAACAATATGTTCTCCGATGAATTTTAATACCTCATAATGTTTACTTCTCAACATTAATTTAATATAGATATAATAATGTTTGCAGATGATCTTGTTTTACTAGCAACATCTGAATATGATTTACAATGGTCAGTACATAATTTAAATTTGATAGCCCAGGAATATTCAATGGAGATATCTACCAATAAAACTAAAATAATGGCCTTTTGTGGAAAATCCCCAATACCAAGCAAAATTTGTTTAAATAACAAAATTTTAGAGAGAGTTAATGAGTTTACTTATTTAGGATATAAACTCTCTTTTGTTGAAAATTTGGAATCAGAGAAAATTGTGAAATTCAACAAATCAATGGGAATCATTAATAGAGTTTTAAAACCTTCATTAGCCTTTATATTCCGGGGTATTTAAAAATACCGCATGAACTGCTGGACAGAATTTAAATCCCAGTCCGTGATATTAAATGGATGGTAGAGCGCGCATACTAACAAAAAACATTTTTTTACAATAAACTATAAGAGATATAAGTATAAAATAACTTTTATTTAATTCATAAAGGAGTGTATTATTCAATTAAATGTTTTATTTTTACATACAATAGAGAATTTTATTATTAAAAGTTAAAATTTATTTGCGAGGTCTATATTTTTTGGTTTGACTTTATAACGGGTTCAGTTTATGATTTGAAGGTGACTGTACTGTTGCAAGGGGGATTTGATGACATAGTGTGAACAAGTGTGCCTTGAAAAATCTGCTTTCAAGCCATAAACACAGGTACCCAGTCTTGTTGACGACACAGTTATCAGCAATTTTTTTTTCTGTGGCAGTCAAACTCTTAGCAAGTTTGTACTAACCAACTAGTATTCAGTCTTGAATTAGTAACTGTAGACTGTGGTTCGTTTTTTAAAATATAAAAAATGGCTTCACGTATATTAGTTACGGAAGAAGAAATTGTGAAAGAATTATACGCTAATAGTGACGCCTATGATACGTGTAGTGAATTAGCGTGTAACATAATATGCAAACAGGATTGAAAAGATTAACGTTGGGTTGTATATATCGGGGTGCTTCAAGGACTATCATACAAAAAGACAGTTCTAAACGAGTGACCTGGATTATCAAAATAATGTAAGTAGCATATCAGATATTTTTTAAAAATAAATACTAACAAGATATTTACCATGTTAACTCATTATAATTTAAATACAAAATTAGGGGTGGAAAAGATACAACATGTTTTATTATCTTATTTTTTATGAATACTTGATCTAAAACAATAGGTTAGAGCCACAAATAACTTCCTTGCAGCATTTTCTGAATTTTTATACTTTTACAAAGAAATAATGTTATCAATGGACAAATATCTCCACTAAGTCCTTTAAGGCTTTACATTTTATGGACAAATATGTCCCACAAGTCTTCTAAAGGTTAGTGCAAAAATCAACTCGTACTTGTCTTTATCAAATAATGGCTCGACCAGTCCTATGTTATGGGAGTGAAGTGTAGACTATAAGGACGAGAGATGAAAGCAGACTAACAGCTTGTGAGATGAGATTTATGCGCCGAACAGCTGGCTACACCAAACGGGATCGAAAGAAAAATGTAAAAATCCTTCAAGAACTTAAGTGTCACCAATACTGGACTACATCTCCAGATATCAGCTAAACTGGAAGGAACATGTCTCAAGAATGGCTAGATCCAGGATCCCCAAGGCAATAATGAACTACTGTCCAAATGGGAAACGGCCACTTGGTCGACCTATGAAAAGATGGCACGAAAACTGCTTTCTTAGGCTGTAACAGTTCTTCTAGGACTAATACCTGGCAGGATGATGATGATGATGAATATTAATGTCTTGCAGCTCATCTTCATCGAATTGGAATTCACAGAAGTCCTCAATGCTCACTTTGCTCCACAAACACTAACATGGACAGAAACTACAGTGTCAAGCACTCCACTTTGCTATGCTGAAGAATAGATACTGGGAAGCAAGAGCCAAACTTTCTGTTTTGCTATGATGTTTTATTGTTTTAATTTATTGTCATTAGTTATTTGTTTATTCTTAATTATGGACAATGACTTCTGTCAAGTCCCCTGCAATTATATAAATAAAAGATATAAATATTAATAACTGCTATATTGGAATTACAGAATTCACTTTGATCCAAATTAAAGAAGATATTTTATACAAAATATGAGCTGAGGTGTAGAATCCAATTAAATAAATTAACTGAAAGGAATTGAGCAAAACGCCTCGAACAATATAACAACGAACTTACCCAATTTTTATATTACAATCAGAGAAGAAAAAAATGCCAGAAGAGTTATGGATGATGATGATAATTCCTGTCAGACTGGGATAAAAACCTTCATAATTATTTCTCTAAACAGTTTTAACTCCTGTTACAGATGGTACATGTGTTTGTAGCTATAATTTCTATTTTGTTGAGATGTTTATTCAAACAGTACTGTAGAGTTTAAAGAGAGTATAGTTGTTTTTCTCAGTAGATTTTTATAGTTTGTGTGTACTGTTGAATGTTTTAATTTGTTCCAAGGTGATGCTTCTGGAATGAGTGCCTCTCCTTTCTTCTTACATTTTATTTTGAGATTCCTTAGTCTCTTGTCTATTATAGGATGTTGTGTGGTCTTTGAGTTATGGTAGTGCCTTTTTGATCAGAAGTCAGTATGCTCATTTTTTTAACATATATATATGATGAGTCACAATGTACAGATTTTTTATTGTGATTTACTCTATAAAATATGGATCTTATTCCATTAAGATTTTTTTTTTCTAATTCTGAAGTTGGCTATGGCTTCCATTGCTGAATTTTACTCTTAATAATACTATTTTTTTCAGCTTCATGTAATTGTGTAAAATGTACTTAAGTGCTCTTGCTATAGCTTGTAGATTTGCTTAAAAACTTGTGGATCTTGGACCAAGTGTAAGACAGCAGAGTGTTTATGTCTGGTATGTCCACTGTTATCTGTATTCATGGACTTGTGGAAATATAATTCATATTGACTTTTAATCAATTATGAGATGTTTAATGGTGAAATATACATTATGATACTCAAATTCTAACCTATCATTTGCCTTGATAACTGAAGAAAATAAAAAAAATCTTATTAAAATTAGTGGCACCGGAATTTGCAGCTAATCATTCAGTAAAATGATTTTATTTTGGACTTATTTGGTAATCCAATTGAAGAAAATTGGATTAATATGATTCAAATACAGTTTATGAAATATTTTATCATTTGATTACTAATCTGGTTGCTTTGTCACTGATGATAATTATGATAAAACATGAATAACAATTCACCAAATCGAACTTGTCCTCTTTTAAACTATACATGCAGTATAAAGTATAAAAAATAAATACTTTTATATTACTTAACTTACCCATTTCTATAAGATAAATTTAAAATACCATAAATAGGAAAGTAAAACCTGTTTATTAAATTTTTCATGCTTCACAAACCTGGATGAGCTATGAAAAATCCTTCAAAAACAACAAAATTATTTGTCTGAGGTAGAATTTTGTGTAATCCATAATGTTTATACAAAAAACCAAGAAATTTTTCTGAAGGTCGATCAATAGCCAGATGCTGCGGTAATGTGTTTTCTTCCTGAAACCAAAGAAAAAATTCAAGTTTAACATAGTGGCATGCATTCAGGAGAAATAACTGAAGGACAGCCTTGGTAACAATCCTGATCATGTGATTATTCAATAACGTATTTGATATTGTTTATTTTTTATTATTTCACTCACCTCATACCTCATATGAAGTATGAGGTGAGTGAAATAATAAAAAATAAACAATATTAAAAAAACCTCATAGTGTTATTTCCTATCTACATAACTTAATAACGTATTTGATGTTTTTATTTTTTAATTCATCACTTCTCACTGAAGGACAAATTATATTCAAAGCGAAAATTTTAAAGTCTTCTTGAGAAGAAGCTGCCAGATGGCACATGGAATGAAGATTCGTTGCCTTTGGCAATAATTTGGGATTGTATAAAAGAGAGAAAATTTTCATTCAAATTGAGATGCATAAGTAGCTCAATGGCAGAGTGTTAGTGTACAAAACCAGAGACCTTAGGTTCAAATCCCAGTTTAGGTTGAAATTTTCCTCTTCAAATATAATTCAATAATATACTGATAAAACTATCACAATTCTTCAAAACATATAGAACTATACATTTTGATACATTAGCATGAGTATTGGTGAGTGAGCTGAAACAAGTTTACTCCCACATGTTTTGAGTTGCATGTATACTCTCTGTTTATAAAGTACTGAGTGCATTTTTCAGCTACAACCAAATCTCACTTCGGATTAGTTTCTTCCTGCTCACATGTTAGCCTAGTAAACATAAAACCGGATTTATTTTAAAATACAATAGGAAGTAACATTAAGAGGCTTTATGGTGAAATTAAATGTTTCTTACCTCTCCTCATATAAATCTTCTAAGTAGATCGCGATTTCGAGACCATAACGGTCTCATCTTCAGTACTTTACATCCATCTTTAACTGGTCTTCAAGTATCGGTCTAAATCTAAATCCTAACAAGTCACAAGTAATTCTAATGGGACAACAAAGACTGCTTACAACTTTTGACATATCTACACTTCCAAACATTACTATAAATAATATAATTATCCCTTATTCTTCTTCAGTAATAGATCTTGGACTACATCTAGACGTAAATTTAACCTGGCAAACACAAGTGAAACACATATGTAAAAAGACATTCTCCTATATAAAGTTAAAACTTATAGAAATACCAAGGAGTAGAATGAAGAACCAGAAGGCCTATCCCATGAAGTTGATGATGATGATAATGATATTCCAACTCAGTATTTGCCTTGATAACAGAAAAACCAAAAAAAAAAAAAAAAAAAGAACTAGAAGAGGGACTTGACCTGTAAAATTTGTCTCAAATTACTTCAAAGACTCACAAAACTAGGCATTCAAAACAATATGTTAAACTGGATCACCCAGTTCCTTTCACAACGTTTCTGTGCTACAAAATACAATGACAGTACTTCCAAATTCAGACAAATAAAAATGGGCCTCCATCAAGGTGCAGTACTAAGTACAACCCTGTTCAACATCAATGATCTTCCACCAACTATATCAAACACAGAAATAAAGACAGCTCTTTTTGCAGATGACATGATTATGTGGACATCTTCCTGACAAATAGAAAAATCTAAATTTTCTATGGAAAAGGCTCTTAACCTATTAGAAATGTGGACACACAACAATTTAATGGCCATTAATACAGACAAAACAATGTTTCAAATATTTAGCTTGAAGAAAAAAGTCCCAAAACTAAGGGTCGAATGTTTGAATGCATTAGACAGTAAAAGGCGTTCTCTGCTGATAAAGTTTTATTCAAACACATTTTTCTTACTCAGAAATCTATTCACGTGGTAATAATTGTAAGCTACCTGACAAGGTACCTTAAGATCGTAGCTCAAGATATAAACTTATGTGAAAATCCCGAAGGGAACCGATGTGGTTTGAAACTTATCCAAGATGTCGGACCTTGAAGACTTCGATCATGTTTTCGATATACGCTGTTGACACCTCAGGTTAGCTGCCTTGAGTGGTTAGCGAGATATGTCAGTGTTGGCTAACCTGATTCTTCTCATGGATTGAACGGCGTTGTCTACGCATCATTCTTGTGTGTGTGCAGCTCATAGAGAGCAGTCGTGTTTTGTGGTGCGCTTGGTGTAAGTAACTTAGTGAGAGAACTGAACACGAAGTGAGCACGTGGTAATCTTAATGTATATTATTACTTATCTAGTTTAAATATAGTCTTATTTTCATATGTCTAATCCTTTGTGTCACTATAAATAAACTCCTAAATATACAGTCCACTTCAGAGAGAAGAACTTTATAACTACTTACAGGTTTAGAAATAAAGTTCCGTGAACAATTAACCTGTATGTGTAGTAAGTATATATTAACCTGCTACATATTTTTGGTCCTCCGGGCCAGATATAACAGTCGCCTTGTGAAAAATCGTAATATTGTGACACAAAAGGTATTACTTACGTGAAGAACTATATTAAACAAAGAACAGTGAAAGCGTTACCACGTGGTGTTGCCGTGATCAACTAGTGGACTGCGACCCCCTTGCAGAACTTCGAGCTCCGAGAAGTCTAGTTCCAGTGCAAGGAAATATCATTTTGATAGTGAATTGTCTTCGAGTGAGCTATCCTTTGATATCAAAGGTGCTGTGACCTTCTAGTAGCGTGGTGGCACATTCTAGAGTACCACAGATGTCTGGTCGATTGGAAATCTTAGTAGAGGCCTGAAAGCTAAGTTACTATTGCATGCTTGTATCTCCTATCTTAGAGTTGATGTCCCACCTCATTCCATATACCTAGACTTGATATTTGAGAACAAATTGACTAATTTAATCTGAATTAGTATTGAGTCGAGCTGACATGATATTTCAAATTGCCATATTATTTGTGTGATTTATATATATTTTAATTATTTTATAAAATATTGCGTGTGTTATATTGTTCGGTAATTGGTTATTGATCAAAATGTCATTTGAAAGTGAGACAAAGGCTATCCAAAAGCGAGGCATTCTTAAAAGAAGCCTTACTAATTTGGAAAATTATATTAATAGTGAAACCATTTCCCTAAACACATTAGTAGCTAGACAAAATAAACTAGAAGATATTTGCGAACAGTTTGAGGCAGTTAAGAATTTCTTAGAGCTTGAAGTAGATTCAAAGCCAGGTCAGGATCATGCAAGGGATCATGAGGATTTTGAAAATGAATATTATGAGTTGTGTGGCAAGGTTCAGGATTTAATAGAAAGTCTTCAAAAACCCACAGATAGTCATGGTTTTGATGATTCACGTGCATCTAGTAGATCGAGTTGTGGTTTTAAGTTACCGGCTATTCAGATTCCCCATTTCCAAGGAGAATTGACTGAATACCTCTCGTTTAAGAATACCTTTGAGTCCCTTGTAATTAACAATACTAACTTAGATAATGTTCAAAGGCTTCATTATTTATTATCGTCACTTGAAGGCGAACCTAGGCAATTACTCAGTAATTTAGCGATAACTGAAGGCAATTTTGGTACGGCCTGGAAGTTAATTCAGCAAAGGTACGACAACAGACGCATGATATTGTCTCAGCACTTAACTGCTTACTCAGCTTACCTTCTTGTAGTACAGGTACTGCTGCAGAGTATAGGAAGGTACTTAGCCAAGTAAAGGGCAATATTAATGCCATAGAGAACCTTCAGAGTGATGTTCTGCTATCAGATCTAATGTTGCAGGAAATTATATCGAGTAAAATGAAAAGTATTCATAGGTCAGAGTGGGAAGCTAAACATGGTGCTACGGATATCCCTAGCTTAGTCGATTTTATGGAATTTTTGGAGAGAAAAGCTCAAACCTTGGAGCTCAGTGAATGTAAAAACATTGTAGTAAATGAGAAACCAGATGTAAAGCCTAAAGTCAAATCGTTCCATATTGCTAATGACAACAAATCAAGATATTGCCATAATTGCAAATCAAACAAACATAATTTAGTTGGTCAGATTAGATTATGTTATAATTGCTTTTCAAAGGGGCATACAGCGAGATTTTGTAAAGAGAAACCTTGTTCCAAATGTCAACGCAAACACAATACTCTAATACATTTTGAAAGAAAGCCTAATGTTGAGCATCCAGTTATTGTGTCTTCCACTGCTATGAAGATAACCTCCGGGCTAGGCTCAAACGTACTTCTTAGCACTGCCTGTGTTAATGTGAAAGATAAATTAGGGCGGGTAGTTAAGGTTAGAGCGTTACTGGACTCTGCCAGTCAGTTATCTTTTATGACTACAAATCTGTTGAGCAAGTTAGGTCTTGCAACCCAATCGTGCAAACTTCCTATTGTAGGTATTGGAGACTCAGATGTCTCTCCAGTCAGTCTTACTTATAAGGTGCAATTGTTGTCCAGAGTGTCTAACTATAGGTTGAACTTGAATTGTGCTGTCGTAGATAATATCACATCTCAATGTCCTGCCACCGAGATTGATCATTCAAACTGGAATATTCCGTCTAACATTGTGTTGAGTGATCCAAACTTTAATAAACCTGCCACTATTGAACTTCTTCTCGGCGCAGACGTGTACCATGATATTGTTTGTTCTGAGACGTTTAGAAGGAAGGGATACCCCACGTTGATCAAAACAGAGTTTGGTTACATATTTTCAGGTGCCTTTCCTGAACTTTGCATTAAGAAAAGAGTAGATCCTCGTTCGGTAAACATTGTGAAACTTGATTCTCTGGATAAAAAACTGGAAAGGTTCTGGCAGCTAGACGAACTGCAAAAGCCTGTTCTTAGTCCAGAAGAGAAAGCGTGTGAACAACATTTCGTTGAAAACGTCAAAAGAGATGAATCTGGTCGTTTTATTGTGAAGTCTTGATGTTCCTTCGGTCGCTGAATCTAAGCATACGGCTATTAAGAGATTTAAGCACATTGAGAGTAAGCTTGATAAACATTCTCAATTAAAAGAACACTATGTCGGATTTATGAGAGAGTATAGCGATCTAGGACACATGGAGCTTGCACCACCCTTAGAAGGAAACAAGAGTACTTTTTACTTACCGCATCATTGCGTGATTAAAGAGTCTAGTACAACGACCAAATTACGAGTAGTTTCGATGGAAGTTGCGAATCTTCTAATGGAGTTTCCTTGAATTCTACGCTCATGGTTGGACCGTCTATACAACCAGAACTATTGTCTACTGTCATGAGATTTCGTACTTATCAGGTTGCGCTATCTGCCAACATAGCAAAAATGTATCGTTGCATATTGGTGCACCCCGACGACAGGGACTTGCAATGCATCATCTGGCGTGAGTCACCTGATGAGGCTTTAAGGGAGTATCGTCTTACTACAGTGACCTGCTCCAGCGACGCTGCTCCAGCGTCGTTTCTAGCAATAAGATGTTTGCTTGAATTATCTAAGCAATGTAAGGAATCACATCCTATCGCTTCTGATGCCATACAGTCTTGTTTTTATATGGACGATTTCATTTGTGGTTCGGATACCGTGGAAGGTGCACAAGAATTACAAGGTAAAGTGTCTTCTGTGCTAGATAGTGCCCAATTTCATTTAAGAAAATGGAAGTCAAATTGTCCAAACGCTCTTGTTAATGTTCCAGAAGAAGACAGAGAAACTCTAACTCCTTGTAATCTTACTAGAGAGGAAGCAGTCAAAACTTTTAGGTATCATATGGCATCCTTATCCTGATGAATTCCAAATTCAGATCAAGATCAATCCACATCAAGTAAGGATCACCAAGAGAAACATTCTTTCCACTGTAGCTTCAATATTTGATCCTCTTGGTCTCTTGGGGTGTGTGGTAGTGAAGTGTAAACTCATCATCCAAGCTCTTTGGCAGTTAAAGGTAGAATGGGATGAGCTATTGGAACAATCTTCTTCTATAGTACAACATTGGTTGGAAATCTGTAATGATTTGTGTGTGTTAAATAAGATTCGTGTTCCTAGAAATGTAATGCCCTATGTTAATGCAAAATGTGTGGAAATACATGGCTTCTGTGATGCTTCAGAATCTGCATACGGCGCCTGTATTTATATTCGTAATGTATCTCAAAACAATCAAGTATCAGTGCATTTGTTGTGTTCTAAGTCCAGAGTTGCACCATTGAAGCAACAGACTATTGCTCGTTTGGAACTTTGCGCCGCGTTGTTACTTGCTAATTTGATGTCCAAGGTCATTGAGTCTTTAAAACTTTCTGTACCATTTGCTACGTATTATTGGACTGACAGTACAATAGTCCTGTGTTGGTTATAAAAAACCCCATCCACTTGGAAAACCTTCGTTGCAAACAGAGTTTCCGAAATACAGTCTCTAACTAGGAGCTCAGAATGGAGACACGTATCTACTCTGTGTAATCCTGCTGATCATTTATCAAGAGGTGTCAATCCTTCAGAATTGTCATCTTTGAATGGTTGGTGGAAGGGACCTGAATGGCTCCATGAAGTCGCTCCGACTTATACTGATTTCGTTAACAATGAATCGCCACCTAGAGTGGACTCAGAATTGAAGACACAAATTCGGGTACTGATGTCTAAGGTACAAGTGCCTGAATTTGAGAAGTATTCTTCATTTCTCAAACTGAAACGAGTATATGGATATGTACTGAGATTTATCCATAATACTCGTAATAGAGAGAAATTATATTCCGGTTCCTTGTCTTCAATCGAGTTGAAACAAACGGAACTAATGGTGGTGAATCGCATTCAAGCCATTGAATACAAGAGGGAAATCCACGAGTTAACTTCCAAGAAACAAGTAGATTCTTCAAGTGACTTGAGATCACTTAACCCATTCCTTGATAAAAATGGACTTCTCAGAGTTGGTGGCCGTCTTGAGAATTCTCAGTTGACATTTGATGAGAAGCATCCAATCATATTACCAGCTAAAAATGTTGTGACTAACTGTTAGTGAAGCATGAACATGAGATGTTACTTCACTCCGTTGCTCAAGCAGTTCTGTGTTCACTGCGCACCCGTTATTGGATACCTCGTGGTAGAAATACTATTCGTGGGGTAATTAGGTCCTGCTACAAATGTTTCAGAGTTAAACCACCCCGAACTAGTCAGATGATGGGACAACTTCCTGAGTATAGAGTAGAGCAAAGTCTTCCCTTTGTTAAGGTAGGTTTGGACTACGGAGGTCCAATTGTAATCAAGGGAGACAACCCCAGATCCAAAGTGAAATTCAAGGCTTACATAGCACTTTTTGTATGTTTAGTAACTAAGGCTATCCATTTAGAAGTTGTCAGGAGCCTTACTACCAAGGACTTCATTGCTGCCCTCTATAGATTTGTTGCCTGCAGAGGACACCCTTGTCTCATATTGAGTGATAATGGTTCAAATTTTGTTGGGGCCAATAACGAGTTGTTGAATTTTGTAAAGAAACATGCAAATGCTATTACCGAGAACATAGCAAATATGAACATTGAATGGAGATTTATTCCTCCTTCTAGTCCCCATTTTGGTGGACTTTGGGAGGCAGGAATAAAATCGGTTAAATCCCTTATGAAAAAGACTATAGGTAAAACTATTCTTAGTTTTGAAGAATTGTGTACTTTGTTGTGTCAGATCGAGTCTGTACTAAATTCTAGACCTATCTGCACGCCCAGTGAATCCCATGAAGAAATGTACCTAACTCCAAGTCACTTCCTGGTAGGTAGACTATTAACTAGTACTATTCCTCCTGATATAGCCAACTGTCCCCTTTCCTACGATGCAAGGTGGAAGGTAGTTCAGGCTCTCTACAGGTCTTTCTGCAACAGTGGTCCAGACAATACCTGCAGTCGCTTCAGCAAAGGAGGAAATGGATGTCTGCCGGAAGATGGTGCCCAGCTGTCGGCGATCTTGTGATCCTTCGGGACGACAACTTACCACCTCTGGTATGGAAAACTGGTGTGATCCAACAGCTTCACCCTGGGATCGACGGTGTGGTACGAGTGGTCACCCTTAGGACTAAAACTGGATTATTTCGACGAGCCATTGTGAAACTTGTCCCCTTACCCAGTTGTGTTGAGAGATTCACCGATGTGTTAAATCGTGAGATCTCTCAAAGGGGGGAGTATGTTGACGCCTCAGGTTAGCTGCCTTGAGTGGTTAGCGAGATATGTCAGTGTTGGCTAACCTGATTCTTCTCATGGATTGAACGGCGTTGTCTACGCATCATTCTTGTGTGTGTGCAGCTCATAGAGAGCAGTCGTGTTTTGTGGTGCGCTTGGTGTAAGTAACTTAGTGAGAGAACTGAACACGAAGTGAGCACGTGGTAATCTTAATGTATATTATTACTTATCTAGTTTAAATATAGTCTTATTTTCATATGTCTAATCCTTTGTGTCACTATAAATAAACTCCTAAATATACAGTCCACTTCAGAGAGAAGAACTTTATAACTACTTACAGGTTTAGAAATAAAGTTCCGTGAACAATTAACCTGTATGTGTAGTAAGTATATATTAACCTGCTACATACGCGGAGAAGTGGAATTTGATAGAGTTTACCAAAGAATTCAACTGGAAGAACAGGAGAATCGGCGTAATATTGCGCGTCGCAGACGTGTTTGTATACGGTATTATTTGTGGGATGCAAGCATAAATGCATTCCTCTATAGCGGAAGTGGTTTTATCGCTGAGAATTCTGGGTAATTCGTTGCCAATATTACGAAAACGTCAACATTCATGCATGACCGGTTAAGGC
The DNA here is from genome assembly GCA_030220185.1 of Diploptera punctata. NCBI lineage: Eukaryota > Metazoa > Arthropoda > Insecta > Blattodea > Blaberidae > Diploptera > Diploptera punctata. Next base: position 365,488 of record JASPKZ010007912.1, read on the forward strand.
TGCCGTTAATTCGATCTCAGCTCACCAGTGATTGGAAGTAATTTGAGTAGAGACTAATGTATTTGCATACGACCCTAAATCTACAGTTCAAGAAAACAAACCTGAGACAAACAAATGAAACAAAATATCTAGGCACAATTTTTTATTCAAAATTATCTTGGAGAAAACATATTGAAGCAGTAGTAAACAAAGCAACGAAAATATTTTCAATCTTAAAAAAGATTAGCCAGAGCAAAGTAGGGTAGTAATAGCCAGACTGAACACCACGTATAAAACATTCATCAAGCCAATACTTCTACACAATGGGGAGGTAAAAATCACAGCAAATAACTCTAACCTTAATCATCTAGAAATATGCCAATCGCTATCATTATTTAAATCCAAATTAACTGATATCTTAAGTTCGACACAATGAAAACATTAACTGCATAACAACTATATAGAGCATTCCATTAATAATCATCTAGGAAGCTACTTACTTTATTTTATATAATTTCAATTTTATTATATTCCATGTTTTTGTTAGTATTAGCTAGTATTAGATTACATCATCATTGTATTTTGTTTAGTCTGTATTTTAATAATATCTTAAAATTGTAATTTGTACGTAATTTTTGTATAATTTTACTATTCGCTGGTTGAGTGGAAGAGAAGGCCTTATGGCCTTAACTCTGCCAGCTAAAATAAATCATTATTATCATTATTATTATTTATTAAAATCAGGCTTTACGGCTTATAACTGACACAGCAAAATCAACTCCAATCACAGCAATGCAAGCACTAACTCAGAACCCTCCAATATGTCTAACTTTAGAGGAACAGTTAATAACACAACATGAAAAAATGTTATGGTTAACAACATCAAAATGGGAAAAAAGACAGTTACAACCCAACCAAGTTGAAAACACAAACAAGTTTCTCGTCCAAAGTAACAGAAATAAAAACAGATTTGAATCTTCCTAAATCTAAAGAAAATATTTTGATCAGAGAAAACCCTCTTACTTTTGAACCAATTAACATTCAGCTAAATCTAGAAGAACCAGTTACAAAATCTCAAACTCCCACACCTGTACTAAAAACTCTAGTGTTAGAAGCTGTGAATAAGAGATATCCACCAGAAGAATAGTTACAAGTCTACACAGATGGATCTACTATTGATAACTCAGGATCAGGAATTATATGTGCATTATTTTCATTTTATCAACCGGCAGGATACCACACAACAAATTTTGATGCGGAAGTAACAGCTATACATATTTCACTCCAACAATTACTATACAGGATAAAATTTCAAAATGATGTCATGCTCTCTGATTCTAAGGCAGCAATATATGCAATAAATTCACACAAAATAAAGTCAATACAAATTAAAGAGTGCTACAAAATGATTCAACAACTCCAAAAACTACAGAAAAGAATTCAATTGCAATGGATACCTGCACATTGTGGAATTACTGAAAACGACACTGTTGATTTTCTTGCCAAAAAAGGCTCCAATTTAATTCAGAATACTACTAAAGCTTACCTTTTGCATCCATAAAAAGAATAATTAAAAACAAATATAAAATCAAACAAAACCAAGACCTATGTAATAAAGCCAAAGACAAAAAATGGATTATTTTAGTAAAGAAGACATATTATTCCAGAAATTCCATGTAAAACTACATTAGCAAAATTTAGACTGCTTACGGAACATGACTATTTGGGCAAACATTTACATAAGATAGGAATCTACACAAATCCAAATTGTCCTCTATGCAACAAAGATGAAGAAATAAACGAAGAACATCTACAAACCTGTGAAGTATTACCTGTTGGATCTACCATAGAGAAATATTAGAGATCAAGAACGCTAATGGCTTTGTTGCCAAAGCCCAGCATTTGAAAACAACAACAATAATTTGTCTCAAATGCTACCTTTTACATCATCTCAGTTTTTAAAATATTATTTTATTATTTCAGGGAAGTAACACTATGGGGTTTATTTTAGATAATATGAGTTAGCTATTTGCTCACTCATATTTGTAGCTAAATATGAGGTGAGTAGTACATATCCAACTCATATTATTTAAAATATTACTTAAATATTATAACAAAAATGGTTATAAAAATAACAGAGTTAAGTTATACATAGATCACATTTGGGTAAAAACACTGCTACTAAAAAAATTGTTACTTACGCTAAGCATATATTCATATAAAGTTTTTCCACAACCCATCCTTTGTTTAGACTCATGCACATAGAAGTCTAAAACACAAAGGGGTTGCATTTCATGGTGAGCTCCAGTTGCATCAAAGACATATAATTTCTTCCTTCCTACTTTTAGAAGTCCCACGACAGTCCCTTGACCCCTGTAATAAATAACTGATATTAGTCTATATCAGTAGAAAATTTTCTTTGAGATCAATTCACAGTTGCTGTTTTAACTCAAGTCATATATTCACGGTAAGATAAATTCTTTTTCAGTTTTCACAACCTCTTGACTCACAGTATATACATAAGTATATAAGCTGCATAGAGTTTTAAGAGCCCAAATTTTGTCCTTGAGAAATAATGTATGCTCACTCACAGTATGGTATTAGAGGGGAAAAAAAAAAACTTTTATATATGTAACCCTTTCCCGGGTTCGAGTCCCAGTCTAGACAACAATTTTTCTCTTTAAATATAATTTATCCTTCAGTGAGAAGTGTTAAATTAATAATAAAAAACATCAATAGAATCCCTACTGACTTTATAAACTAGTGTTACATTCCCAATTAATGTCTTCTTAACTAAGAGGCCGCCATATGCAAAGATAGAAGCAACGGTTTCAAAGCATTTGGCACGAGGAAATTACAACATATAAAGAGAAAAATTTGCATCTAGATCGCAACTCGTCTCGGTTGCTCAGTTGGTAGAGCATTTGGCCAGGAAAGCCAAAGGTCCCTTGTTCGAGTCTCGGTATAGGCAAACATTTTTCTCTTCAAATATTCTTTTTGTTCTACTTGTATAAATTTTGTCACAATCTCCTAATTTAATTGGTAAATTCCCAATTTGTTTCCTTCTTCAATTTTGTAATTTTTTTTAAGTTATATTAATTTATCAGTGCCAATCTTGTATTAGACTTTTTAATTTTTAAAAAAAAATAAAACGTAGTTTTATTTGATTTTCATATTTATTATATAATTCAGTGACAGCTGTTTCGGTACACTGTACCTTCTTCAGACATGTTAACAAATTATATCAGCTGTCACTGAATTATATAATAAATATGAAAATCAAATAAAACTACGTTTTATTTTTATTTAATTAATAAATATGGATTTTCATCAAGTAAACACTAACTCAATTTGATTTTTTAATTTTTTTTTAACTTATGGTGCTTTAATGGATGGTAAGTAAATTTCCTGAATAATATGTTTTCTTCTATAAACTGAAGAAATTTCTCTTATAAGTGTACTTCCATTAATTAATTTTTGTCTTTTAAACTTATTTATTTTCTTGCATATCACATTTTCTTCAAATCGATTTTCTATTACTACATTAATTATGTATTCTTGTTTTCCTTTTTCATAATTTTCTCTGCTCATAGGTATATTTACTAATCTATGTGTCAAACTATTGAATACTGCCTCTTTGTGAGTAAAACTAATGAATCCTGAGCCCTTAATATAGTTATCTATCTATGTATATCTTCTTCTTTCTTTACATTCCAAATTCTATCTTGTTTTCTTCATTTCTTGTCAAATTTAGATCCAAAATTGAATTTGTCTTTTAATTTCTGTTTCCAGGATAAATTGTATATTAAACTCTGAATATTCAACAGTTTTAAAGCATCGTCTATTTGTTGAAATTCCTGGGGAATTTGATTTGATTCGGAGGTTCATCGGTCCACCAACAGATGGAGTAAGAAGCATATCTCCTAGATGACAGAATATCCAGTCTTCTAATCGAGGTAAGATGTAAAGAATTTTAATTTAAATCTTAAATTAAACCTCATAGTGAATTTTCTTATATAATTCAAGTTAAATATGGGAAATAACATTATGAGGTTCTTAATCATGACGAATGAATAATTTTTTACATCTTACCTCATAGATTATGTTTTCTTGAACACGGGAACTGCAGTTTTGAAAAGGACACATCCCTTCCATTTTCAATTTCATAATGTCGGTTGAAAATGGAAGGGATGTGTCCTTTTGAAAACTGCAGTTTCCATGTTTAAGAAAACATAATGTATGACATTATGAGGCAAGATGTAAAAAATGACTCATTCTTTTATATAAGTTAAATCTTTATTTTAAGGAAAAATATACATTTGAATCGGGATTTGAACCAGATGTCTCTTGTTCTATATACCAGTGCTCTTGACTGCTAAGTAACCAGGCATTCCATTTCAAACACACATTATTACGTGAATTTCCGTGCGCCGAGACTATGATCTTTTTGTTCCACACACACCTCTAGTGGCATCTTTAACAAGCAGACTTTGATAATGGGAATCACACCACATTAATAGCCAGTAAAGCTTATTTTTGATCCTAGATATTTAATTTATCAGTTCTCACTGAATAATAAATTTTATTTGAAGAGAAAAATATATATTAAATTAATGTTGGGAAGTAAACATTATGAGGTATAATCATTAAAATTCATCAGAGAACATTTTGTTTAAACAACTCACCTCATAGGATTCATGCTTCCATGATATCACCATTTCAAACACAGTCGTGTTCATCCTCAGCCATAACTCCGATTGATGAAATTCTTCGGCCATCAAGTGTTCTATTGTCGCCATCTTCAGTGATGCCCTCTATGGTTGAATTTATTAACTTCGAAATCAAAGTAATTTCGTTAGGGATATTAAAATTCATTGATCTACCTTTATTTTTCTGAATGTGTATTTTCTCCCAAACTGTCAATTCCAAAGGCTTCTCTACTTGTTTTAAAAGTTTAGCTTCTCTTCCAATTTTATAATGTTCTAATAAACTATATGCAGGAATTGCAGATTTTTCAATTTCACAATTTTTAATATTTCTGAAATGTTCTTTTGTCCGAGTTTCTAAATTCCTTTTTGTTTTTCCTATATAAACTTTATTGCAATCTTCACAACTTATTTAATAAATTCCAGATTTCTTACTGTCTGGGACATTGACTTTTTTATTGGTACTTAGAAGATTATCCAGACTAGATTTATTTATTGGTGCCAAAGAAATGTTGTATTTGTCAAAAATTTTTTGAAATTTTCTATGCATTTCAGGATGGTAAGTAATTTTCTTGTATTTTTTCTTTTCCTTGCAATTTTGTAGAGTAGTATATTCATTAAGGGTCGAATGTTTGAACGCATTAGACAGTAAAAGGCGTTCTCTGCTGATAAAGTTTTATTCAAACACATTTTTCTTACTCAGAAATCTATTCACGCGGTAATAATTGTAAGCTACCTGAAAAGGTACCTTAAGATCGTAGCTCAAGATATAAACTTATGTGAAAATCCCGAAGGGAACCGATGGTAACCGATGTAGTTTGAAACTTATCCAAGATGTCGGACCTTGAAGACTTCGATCATGTTTTCGGTATAAGCGGAGAAGAGGAATTTGATAGAGTCTACCAAAGAATTCAACTGGAAGAACAGGAGAATTGGCGTAATATTGCGCATCGTAGACGTGTTTGTATACGGTATTATTTGCGGGATGCAAGCATAAATGCATTCCTCTATAGCAGACGAAAATAACGGAAGTGGTTTTATCGCTGAGAATTCTGGGTAATTCGTTGCCAATATTACGAAAACATCAACATTCATGCATGACCGGTTAAGGCGGCCGTTAATTCGATCTCAGCTCACCAGTGATTGGAAGTAATTTGAGTAGAGACTAATGTATTTGCATACGACCCTAAGTCTTTTTTTGTGTTTGAATTTCAACTTATTTATAATTAATTCTTTATCAAAACCATTTAATCTAGCAGTGTTTAAGATATGTTTATACCCTTTGTTGAAATTTTCTTCATTTAATGGTACATTTGTCAATCTATAAATTAAGCTATTGAATATTGCATGCTTATGAGCAATGTGATTGAAGCCTGATGATTTAATGTAATTATCTGTATGAGTTACTTTCCTATATATATTAAATTCAATTTTCAGTGTTTGATCATTCCTAATTTAACATAAATCCAAAAATGGAATTTTATTTTCTTTTTCTAATTCTACGGTAAACTTTACTGATTCATCCTGAAGGTTCAATAATTTAAGAGCATCTTCAATATATTTGGAATTTATTATTGCAAAAATATCATCCACATATCTGAACCAATAGATGTTTAAGACTTGGTTCTTTTATGAGCCTGAAAATCTTCAGACTCGGAACACATGGCTTAAGTCTCTCCCGTAGGACTTTCCCTTGGATTTTTCCATCCTAAAAATCCATCAACCCTGGCCAGGTTTGAACCTACAACCCTCAGGACTAGAGGGAAGGAACATAACCACTAGCCCACCGCAGCCAACAAATTATTTATTACAGCTCAATTATTTATATATTCATAAAAAATTTCTTGGGCATATTTTAACTTAGTTAACCCCTTAGCCCACCGCTGTGGTCTTGTCACACAGCGGGCTTGGGTTCAATTCCCGGTCAGGACGGGTCCTGGGTGAGGTTTTTCCTCACCTGTAAAACAAATGTCAGGAAGCTGCCCAACAATCCCCGAAAATCATCCGGTCATCATCATCATCATCCTTCACCGGTGTGGAAAGCAATGGGAAGCATGAAAATGCTATGATTGCAGTGAAAGACCTGCCCTTGGGGGGCAGAATTACTATAGATGGATGGATAACCCCTTATATATTATGAACTTCAAAATTTAATAATTGTAATTAAATATTTAATAAAAGTTACATGATAATACCAATATGCATCATATTACTTGAATTGAAAGTTGAAACCTTGAGAGGAAGAAAGAGATCGAAATAGTGATTGTGCAACATCATGCATATTTCTGATTCGAGGTGACATCTTAATTAAGTCGTATGACAAGAGGTATAACATAGTCGTAACACAGTGGATTATAATTGTAAGGTCACATGTTTCGGAAACCTAGTGCTTTTCTAAATGAGAGAGAAAATATTATATTTTAACCCGGCTGTTTAATGACTAGATTAGAAATTTACTCTGAGTTCATGAATAATATGTAATGATTTCATCATTACATATTGTGACTTTATGACTGAATATAGAAAGTAATAATATGATTTTTTTCTTTATTTCCTTCCATTGGTATTAATAAAGATTTTTAACTATTATATTATTAATGTGAATTTTTTTTAAAGGAAAAGACAAAATTTGTGACAGAAAATGTAATATTGTGAGTAATTTAAAATTAAGTAAAGGAGATGGAAAATATAAGCTAGATGAATACAAAAACTAGGATCTTGAAAATTAGTTGCAAAATTTATATTATTATTATAACTGATACTGATGATAAAGATAGAAACAAAAAAGGAAATTTAATGGCAACATGAATATAAAAGTTATCCTGTTGTTGTTCTTGATAGACCAATCTTGTCACAATTTATAATAGGTATATTGCTTAATATGAAAATATACACCTATAAAAAACATCTTAAATATATATGTAAGTTTGTAGATTGGATACCAACAGATTGCCCATGAAAAGTCTGAACTATCAACCAAGAGGAGGAAAAAGAGATTGGGGATGCCCACGAAAGAGATGGAAACAGCAGTTATGATGCTTGGAGCCACAACGAACCAAAAAGGTTTAATCCTTGCAAAAAGAAGAAAAGAAGAAGAAGAAATTTGTAGATAAAATCCCCCAACAAAATTAACATTTGAATGCAGTTCAAACTCACAACTTTTGAATCACAATTTGAGCATTTTGTTGCTCTTCCACAAGCAACTATATTTTAATTATTGCTCCTTAAATAGTATACTCGGACCAATGGATCTGTGCCCCTATAGCACTGGCATCGTTCTTAGAAAAGTACATGTCTATATTCACACCCTTTCACCGCATTCCCCTTCCACCACATCAAACGGCAGCAAACGGTATCTTATCGAGTAGGGATATTGCCAAACTTCCCCCAGTGTCATGGCTCTTGAATATTGAATAATGCAAGGTCAGAGTTGAGTTGACAACACTGGAGAGCAAGTGCAAGAAAAGAGAGGGAGAAAGGAATGCAGAGGGAAATGATTTGCCGTGGCAGAAAAGAAAGTAGGCTTCAGTTTGCATATCTTACAGGGGCACAGATCCATTGAACAGACAATATATTGTAGAAATGCTTCAGCTGTTCATTTATAAGTGTATGGATCAATTATGAACTGAAGAAGAACCTAGATTGTTCACGAATGCAGCCACTTCCAATGTCGACAACTATACAAGACTAAACAGAACTCTTAATAATTTCCTTACCTTTTGCCATTAGGGTCAGTCAGCAGGTAAATAACATGCTCTGAGTTTCTTAACCTCTCTCCACTTGTAATCGCCTTTTGTAAGCCTTGAGCATTAGCAGAGGCTCGCCCCATTTCATCTAGTATATCAGATATTTTGGAGGCACATTCCCTTTAACACAACACAAAATAATTATGAGTGGGATTAACAATTAAATCTCTTGATAAATTAGCTCATACTATTACTTTGAAAACTTTAGTTTGATTTCCACCATAAATTTTCTAAGTCCTATAGAATAACAGTGTGCATACGTTATAATAATATTATATAATGAAGTGTACACTATTCTGATGTAAACTAACTAACTCTAACACTAACCTAACAAAATAAAGTTAAATTGTTGAAATATGGCGTGGAATTAATTGTGAATGTTGGTAACTATCTTAAAAATTTGAATATATAGAATGATAATGAGGTAGCAATTTTAAAAAATGTATAACAGTAAGCTGAAAATGAATACATAGATATAGTACAGTGATATTTGAAGAGAAAAATTTTCGCCTAGACCGGGACTCGAACCTGGGACCCTTGGCTTCCGGGCCAAGTGCTCTACCAACTGAGCTACCGAGGCGAGTTACGATCTAGACGCAAATTTTTCTCTTATGTACGTTGTAATTCCCTCGCGCCAAATGCTTGAAACCTTAGCTTCTATCTTTGCAAGCATTTGGCACGAGGGAATTACAATGTACATAAGAGAAAAATTTGTGTCTAGATCGTAACTCGCCTCGGTAGCTCAGTTGGTAGAGCACTTGGCCCGGAAAGCCAAGGGTCCCGGGTTCGAGTCCCGGTCTAGGCGAAAATTTTTCTCTTCAAATATAATTTATCCTTCTATGAGAAGTGTTAAATTAATAATAAAAATCGTCAATAGTACAGTGACTTATTTTTCACAATAAGCAAAAAATATACATAATGGGTCATTCCATGTCAAGTGTCCTAGAGGTGCCCAGTCACCCACCTCAGATTTTGTTCAAAATTTGTGCATATGTACACATACATTTGTTAGGTTACTGTGCAAAATTTTGGCTTAATTGATACAGTGGCTCTAGAGCTAAGGCCATCTTAGTGGATCTATGCCATGTCATGAAGCACGCGCCACAATGAATTTGGTCAACTTTGATATAACCTTGTGCTTCAACAGTAGTGTTTATTACCTTGAATTATTTTATACTAGTACAATTTTTGGTGCTGAATGCAACTATAGAATTCAAATTGCTTGGAAGTTATTACCATTTATGGTATTTGGTCTGAAAGTGCCTTGCAAAGTTTGACATAGAAGATTTATGCCATACTTTAACCATCATTTACTACAAGGCAAAAGCAGCTGGGACCTTGATTTTCAGGCTGTCAACTAACAATCAGGTCCACATTATACTGCACCAGTATTACTTTCTATGTTTTTATTATTCATTTCATACATATTGATGGATAAATCATATTTGAAGAGAAAAATTGAAGACACCGGTGAAAAAAAGGGGGTAGCTCCATTTTCATAAACTTTTCAGGAGAAACAAAAAACAACGTGAAAGGTGGTAATAGTATAACCAAAATTGTAGCATTGATTTAAGGTAGTTCTGCATGAAACACAATCTTTTCTTGAACAGTTTCAATTTTTTTTTATTTACACGATTATGTACAATCACAATAAACCTGTTGGTGCTGCCTCATTTTTGCACCGGAGAGTAGATATTTGAAGAATTTATGCCTAAAAACTTCTTAATAAGGAAAATATGATTAAATAATAAGAAATAGAGCTTCACTTGAAGGTTTTTATTACCATATATTTATTTAAACCAATATCCATGTTACCAATATCGTCAGGTGTTGTCAGTGATGCTTTCATCAGAATCATGATAAGAATCTTCTTCCTGGCACTTCAGGTTGTCATAGAACTACATGTAATTGGTTGATACTCATATGTATTTTTGATGCTAGTTCTTTTACTTAAAGAATCTTTGGCGGTTTGAGTGGTAGAGGTGCAGAATAAAGGTGCAAATCTTCATTAGGTACTTCTTTCTTCCTCCGAATGAAAATTGGAGTTAACAATTTTCTTCATTCTCTTCATTATGGAAGGTATGGAGCTACTTCCTTTTTTGCACCAGCTAAAGCAGGCTCCTTCTCTTTATTATATATGAACTTAACCTGCATTTCAGGAAAAAGTGGAGCTACCCCCTTTTTGCATCGGTGTCTTCAATTATATGCTCAGACTTGGACTCGAACCCAGGACCTTTGGCTTTCTAGGCCAATGCTCTATCAATGGGAAAGTTCCAATCCAAATGCAATTTTTTTTCTTATACTGGGAATTGACAACGTATATAAGATAAAAATTTGGGTTTAGATTGGAACTCGCCCATATGGCTTGTTGGTAGAGCATTGGCCTAGAGAGCCAAAGGTCCTGGGTTCATGTCTCAGTCTGAGCGTATAATTTTTCTCTTCAAATATGAAGCAAAAGCTGTGCTGTAATACACTGGTACGCGGAACAGCTAGGGTAATTTAAGGCTATTTTAAAGACCTTTCTTAAGATCTTTTAAGATGCAAAAGAGAGAGTGGGGTGTGGAAAGAAACGGGAAGCTACCACACCTATATATCCCTAGTAAAGCTGCAAACATGGCATGATGAGTCTTTCCACGGTAAAAGACTCCAGACATAAATTATCCCCCCATTCGGATGTCCGGGAGGGGGATACTGCGGAAGGAAACATCATGCAGTCTAAACAACAGAAGAAAAGAAGACTAAGGATTGGAGCCTGGAATGTGAGAACTCTTCTGCAAGCCAGGAAACTGGAAAATTTGAAGGAAGAAATGAGAAGAAATAAAGTGGATGTGATGGGAATATCAGAAGTGAGGTGGGAACAAAGTGGTGAATTAGTGAGTGAAGATTTTAGAATGTTTTATTCCAGTGGTGATACTAAAGGAAATCATGGTGTCAGTGTAGTATTAAGACCACGTGTGAAAGAAAAAAGTGATATCAGTGCATTATGTGGATAATCGGATGATAACAGTTGACTTGGTGATAGTGCAAATTTACATGCCCCATAGTGGGTTAGCAGATGAAGAAGTGGAGGAAAGATATGACAAGATAGAAGAGATTGTTGAGAGAGAGAGAAGAAGGGGGCATGTGTTATCCTAAAGGGTGACTGGAATGCTGTAGTTGGAGAAGGACGGGATGGAAGTACAGTTGGAAGATATGGATTAAGAAAAAGGAATGAGAGAGGTGAATCACTGGTGAGTTTCTATAAAAGGAATTCAATGATAATTGGAAATACAATGTTTCAACAGCATAAAAGAAGAAGATACACATGGATAAGCCCTATGGACAACAAACGATACCAGATCGACTACATACTGATACAGGAAAGATTCTGAAATTGCTTGAAAAATGTGAAGACCCTACGAGGAGCAGATATCAATTCAGACCATGTCTTACTAATGGGTGATGTAGATATTTGCATGAAGAAGATAAGAGGAAGTCAGGCAACAAAGAAGTATGACTTGGAGAAACTTAAAACTGAAGAGGAAAGGAGAAAATTCCAACAACATTTTCAGGAGAAAGCCCCTACCATGGAAATCTCATATGGCAATACCAAGGAACACTGGAGTCATTTGAAAACCTCTATACAGATAGCTGCAGAGGAAACAATAGGATACAAAGAGAGCAAGAATATTAAGAAACCTTGGGTCACAGAAAAAATGTTAGAGAAGGTGGAAGAAAGAAGAAAATGGAATGATAGCAATACAGAAGAAGCCAAAAGAAACTACAGAAAACTAAACAACGAACTTAGAAGAGAAACTGACAAGGCAAGGGAAGAATGGATGAAGCAGAAATGTGAAGAACTAGAGAATCTGGAGAGGAAAGAAAATCCAGGAAGTTAATGGCTTGGACTATGGAAAGAAGAGTAGGGAAACTATGTGGCTGATTGAGGACAAAAATAATGAAGAAATAATAGACAAACAGGGAATTATAAATACATGGGGAAAATATGTAGAAGAGCTATATGAGACAAGAAATTGTCCGGCTAACTTGGATATAGAAAATGAAGAAGACGTATCAGAAGATGAAAAAGGATTTTCAATTCTGAAGGAAGAAGTTGAACTAGCAATTAAGGAAATGAAAAATGGGAAAGCAACAGGGGTAGATGAAATCCCCATTGAATTGGTTAAATGCTTGGGTGAAGGAAAGAAGGAAATTCTGCGTTTATGCAACAAGATGTATAAAGAAGATGAATGGCCCGAAGAATTGACTGAGACAGTGTTAATACCAATACCGAAGAAAAACAATGCAAAGAAATGTAAGGAGTTCACGACTATCAGCTTGATATCACACTCTGCAAAGTTTCTCCTGTGAATACTGAATCGACGTTTACATTCTACGATGGAAAGCGAATTGGAAGAACAGTTTGGCTTCAGGAAGGAAATGGTACAAGAGATGCAATTGGATTGATACGAACAATAGGACAGATATATAGAAAAAGATAAAGATTGACGATTTTATTATTAATTTAACATTTCTCATTGAAGGACAAATTATATTTGAAGAGAAAAATTTTTGCCTAGACCGAGACCCGAACACGGGACCCTTCAAATATAATTTGTCCTTCAATGAAAAATGTTAAATTAATAATAAAATCGTCAATAGAAGCCCTACTGGCTTTATAAAGTAGTGTTAAATTCCCAATAAATGTCTTCTTAACTAAGAAGCCGCCATTTGCAAAGATAGAAGCTACGGTTTCAAACATTTGGCACGAGGGAATTACAACGTATATAAGAGAAAATTTGCATCTAGATCGCAACTCGCCTCGGTAGCTCAGTTGGTAGAGCACTTGGCCTGGAAAGCCAAGGGTCCCAGGTTCGTGTCTTGGTCTAGGCGAAAATTTTTCTCTTCAAATATAAGATAAAGATGTTTATGCAGTATTTGTTGACCCTGGAAAAGGCCTTTGACAGAGTAAACTGGAATAAACTCCTGAAGATCTTGAAGAAAATTGGCATGAACTGGAAGGAGGGGAGGTTCATAAGTAGTCATTATATGAAACAGCGAATAAAAGTGAAGATAGGAGAAGAAATGTCAGAGAGAAGAGAAATTGGAAAGAGGGTAAGGCAAGGATGTCCTCTATCACCTACTCTTTTCAACATCTACCTGGAAGACCTAATGAAGAACTGCTTCAGCAATACGGGAGGCATAAACATGGGAGGAGGAAGAATAAAGTGCATAAGATTTGCTAATAATATGGCTTTGCTAGCAGAAGATACAATGACACTGAGGAACATGCTGATGGAGCTAAATGATAAGTGCAAGGATTATGGGATAAAGATAAAAATAAATAAGACGAAGGCCATGATTATAGGAAAGAAACCAAGGAAGATAAACATGAGGATTAAAGATGAGGCCATTGAGCAAGTGGAGAGCTTCAAATATGTGGGTTGTACTATCAGTAGTAACATGAACTGCGGTCAAGAAGTAAAGCAGAGGATAGCAATGGCAAAAGACGTTAACAAGAAGAGAAGCATTTTCTGCGGACCTTTGGCAAAAGAATTACGGAAGAGGCTAGTGAAGTGCTTTGTGTGGAGTGGAGCATTGTATGGTCAGAGACTTGGACATTACGACGGAATGAGGAAAAGCGACTGGAAGCGTTTGAGATGTGGATATGGAGAAGAATGGAACGTATAAAATGGACAAAGTAAGAAATAAAGATGTGCTAGACAGAGTGGGTGAAAGAAGAACAATGCTGGAACTCATAAAGAAGAGGAAAAGAAATTGGATCGGCCACTGGCTAAGAAGAAACTGCCTGCTGAAGGATGCCCTAGAAGGAATGGTCAATGGAAAGAAAGTTAGAGGCAGAAAAAGACATCAGATGATAGACAATATTAAAATAAATGGTTTGTATGCAGATATCAAAAGGAAAGCTGAGTTAAGGAAAGAGTGGAGAATGCTGAGTTTGCAGTGAAAGACCTGCTCTTGAGCAGAACACTATGAATGAAAATATGGAAAATTATCATTTATCTTTTTCATGTCTCTTGCTCTTTCCAGTGGTGTCAGTAAAAATAAGACCAGATATGATAGACATATTGAATACTGGCCCTAAAAATTTGCAGTTTTTAATTTTTTTGCTCAGAAGGAGTGTCAGTAAAATCTGAACTATTAATTCACTGAAAGTAATATTGGTGCAGTATAATCTGAACTATTAACTCATAGAAAGTAATACTGGTGCAGTATAATGTGGACCTGATTGTTAGTTGACAGCCTGAAAATCAAGGACCCAGCTGCTTTTTGCCTTGTAGTAAGCGATGGTTAAAAGTATGGCATAAATCTTCTGTGTCAAACTTTGCAAGACACTTTCAGACCAAATACCATAAGTGGTAATAATTTTCAAGCAATCTGAATGCTATAGTTACATTCAGCACCAAAAGTTGTACTGGTATAAAATAATTCAAGGTAATAGACACTACAGTTGAAGCACAAAGTTATATCAAAGTTGACCAAATTCTTTGCGCCGCGTGCTTCATGACATGGCATGGGTCTACTCAGGTGGCCCTAGCTCTGGAGCCACTGCATCAATCGAGCAAAAATTTTGCACAGTAGCCCAACAAATGCATATGCACAAATTTTGAACAAAATCTGAGATGGTCGAGTGAGGACCACTTTTGATTTTAGGACACTTGACCCATATATAAAAATAAATTGTGTGTTTTTCCATTTTTTATTTGAATTTATATAGTTTGCTGGCATAGGAATTGTTTTACTTCGATTGTGTCATAATAAAAAAATGTATACAATTATATTTTCAACAATAGAAAATTAATCATTAACACAGAAATACATTTCTCTACAATGAAGTCATAACAAACCCCAATATGCAGAACAATATATTGAAATTAATACAGTGAAGGATTATTTATATATTCTTAATATATTTCTTGTGACTATTTTAACTAGGATAAACCCTTATATGTTAATAACTTTGAAATTTAACAAATGTAATTCAATATTAAATAAATATTATGTGATAATAACCAATATGCATCAAATGTGCTCTAATGCCATCCACTGCACTTAATGTGTTTCGTGTACGGCACTGGGCATGGTATTAATGTGGTCTACTTTCAATTTAGTGCCATTTTGGCAAACCACTTTACGTAGATGGTGTATTCTTTATTGTGTAGAGAGGAGAGTAGGATGTGTTTCTGTAGTGCAGTGTGCTGTATGAGGGATGATATGTGAAGAGAAGGGAGAAGATGAAACTTGTGTTAGGATGTAGCCTACTCCTATTGAAAAGCACCAAGGGTTCTGCCAGGCCTAACGTCCTCATCCAATGGATGAATTGATATCAACAGTACCACATGCCTCATCAATAGGGTTGCCAGAATTCTGGATCCAAAAATACGGACATATTTGTTTTTTTACCATTATCAGGTTTATGAAAGTTGATTAATACTATCCAATTAATATTGTAATCTCTGTTAAACAAGATGGCAAACAATCTTCTTGGGAAAAGATCAGCACTGGAGTAAGACAGGGGTGTGGACTTTCACCGGTGCTTTTCATTACGTACATGAATAAATTAATAAACGAATGGAGGAAAACACAATGAGGATATATACCCATCAATAGGAACCTCAAACTCGATGCTATTCTTTTTGCAGACAATTTAGCACTTCTGGCACTTTCCGAAAATTATTTGCAACGATCAATTTATAATTTACAAAAAACAGCTGCCAAATTTAATATGGAAATATCAATTAACAAAACTAAAATTATGGCATTTCATGGGAAGTACGACCATACAAAGTAAAATCTGTCTCCAGAATAAACTTTAAGAGAGATCTAATCAATTTAAATACCTTGGATATTATCTCTCTATCTGGGATGAAAAAGATATCCCTGAAAAAATTACTAGTTATAATAAAAGTTTAGGAATTATTAATCAAGTTATGAAACCATCCCTTATTAAAAAAACACCAGATTACGTTTATATAACACTTTGGCTAGACCAGTGTTGACCTATGGTAGTGAAGCATGGACACTAAAAAGACAATATGAAAGCAGAATAACGGCTTGTGAAATGAGATTCATGCGCAGAACAGCGGGTTACACCAGATGGGATCGGAAAAGAAACACCGATATCTTAAAAGAATTGAAGACTACGCCAATTTTGGAATATATTAAACAGTACCAACTAAATTGTAAACACCATCCTGAAAGGATGCGTTCAAATCGGATCCCCAAAGCTGTTTATAATTATATACCAAGAGGACGAAGATCACTGGGCCGTCCTATGAAACGCTGGAGGGAAAATTTTCTATAGGATCATAACAGGCCTTGGCCTAATACTTGGAAGGAAGAAGAAAAAGAAGAATTAATATTGTAAAACCACTAATGTAAAACTATTTTCATAACAACAATAAAATATTTCAAACTGGAAGGCTAACTTAATAACTTATTTTAACACATGGTATCAACATTAAAATTTCACATTGTTAACATATTTTTCTGATAAATGTACCGGACTTAAAAAATGTTTTCTTTGATCAAGTCGTAGAAATCTGCACATGAATATTTTGAATTAACCTTAAATTGCAGCAAGGCCTTTACCTTATTCACCTGGACCCTATTTCTTTCAGGTGTCAAATACTTTACATCAAAGAAAACACTCTTTCAACAGGAGCAGAAGTACCTGGAAGACAGTAAATAAAGTCCAAGATTCTCTCAAAATTCATTATGTTTGTACCACTTGCTTTCAGTTTTTTTGAAAGTTCAATCCACAGACTTACACCCTTCAGTTTTGTGTCCTCACCATTTTCTTTCATTTTCTTAAGTATATTTTTTACAATCACTTACTTACTTACTCACTGGCACTATCGAACCCGTAGGTTCATGGCCGCACGGACATAAGCTCTCCATACATCCCTATCCTGAGCTAATGCTTTCCAATCATTCCCTGTATAATCTACTTCCCTCAAATCATAGTTAATGTTATTCTCCCACCTCATTCTTGGTATACCACCTGGGCATTTTCCCTCTGGCTTTCCTATAAGAAGCTTCCATGCAAGTCTTTCATTCCCCATACGTGCAACATGTCCTGCCCATCGCAGTCTATGAGACTTAACTGTTCTTATTATATCTGGCTTCCTATAAAGACCATGTAGTTCGTTATGTAGTCTTCTCCATTCACCTGTCTGTTCATCTCTCTTTGGTCCAAAAATTTTCCTAAGTACTTTATTCTCAAATACTTGTAATCTCCTTTCCTCCCTTAAAGTAAGAGTCCATGTTTCGCACCCATATAATTTAACTGGTAGAATAATAGTTTTATATATTTTCAGTTTAACATTTTTTGAAAGGAGTTGGGACATCAAGAGTCTCTGCAATGCATAATAGCACGCATTTGCAGAATTGAGCCTATGTTTAATTTCTTTGTGCATCTCATTCCTATTTGCGATTATTGTTCCTAGGTATTTGAATTCAGCCACTTCCTCAAAATTTCCCTCATTTGTCATTAGCTGTCCATTTCCATTATTTAATGAATTTCTACGTGTGACCATATATTTAGTTTTATTGATATTTACTTAGAGTCCTAATTTCTCAATGTTACTCAATAGTGTGTGCGTGTTGTCCTACATCATCAGCATAAACTAACAGCTTATTAATACAATTCAGTTGTAAGCCTTCCTCATTCTCTAAAGATTTAATGGCATGCTCTAGTACAAAATTAAATAATAGAGGAGATAGTGCATCTCCTTGCTTCAACCCATTCTGGATTTCAAAAGTGTCCGAAAACTGTTTGCCTACACGCACCCTACTCTTTGTGCCATTTAGACACATTCGTGTAAGTCTTAGCTAACTTTTTAGGAATTCCGAACTCCAGCAGGATATTATATAACTTCTCCCTCTTAATTGAATCATATGCTTTTTTTTAAGTCTACGTATAGTTGACATACAGTACCATTATATTCCCATTTCTTTTATAAAATCTGTCTTATACTAAAAATCTGATCTGTTGTAGACCTGTTCCTGCACATTGATGATCTCCTAGAATGTCATCAATATAGGGAGTAAGTCTGCTTACTAATATATTTGTAAGAATTTTGCACGAAGTTGAAAGTAATGAGATGCCCCTGTAGTTGTTGCAATCACTTTTATCTCCTTTCTTATAAATTGGTACAATAATTGATTCCTTCCATTCATCTGGAAGAGCTTCTTTTTCCCAAATCATACTAAGCAACTAGCGTATCTTGTCCATCAATTTTTCTCCCCCTGATTTTATCAGTTCTGCTGGGATCTCATCTGAACCTGATGCTTTATACATCTTCAATTTTTCAATCGCCATTTAACCTCTAATGCACTTGGCTCTGTGACTAGCATTTCTGCTGTCTGTAAATTCTTCTTCTTCTTCTTCTTCTTCCAAGTATTAGGCCAAGGCCTGTTATGATCCTATAGAAAATTTTCCCTCCAGCGTTTCATAGGACGGCCCAGTGATCTTCGTCCTCTTGGTATATAATTATAAACAGGTTTGGGGATCCGATTTGAACTCATTCTTTCAAGATGGTGTTTCCAATTTAGTTGGTACTGTTTAATATATTCCAAAATTGGCGTAGTCTTCAATTCTTTTAAGATACTGGTGTTCCTTTTCCGATCCTATCTGGTGTAACCCGCTGTTCTGCGCATGAATCTCATTTCACAAGCCGTTATTCTGCTTTCATGTTGTCTTTTTAGCGTCCATGCTTCACTACCATAGGTCAACATTGGTCTAGCCAAAGTGTTACATAAACGTAATCTGGTGTTTTTTTGTACAAGGGATGGTTTCATAACTTGATTAATAATTCCTAAACTTTTATTATAACTAGTAATTTTTTCAGGGATATCTTTTTCATCCCAGTCTGTAAATTAATCCCCCTCAATGTCCTGTTCTGTATGTACATTTAATAGCTGATTAAACTAACCTTTCCATCTATTTAATATACTCCTGGAATCTGCAATCATATCCCCATTTTCATTCCGAATTATGTTTGTTCTAGCCTGAAACCCTTTCTTCTCTATACTAATTCCCTGATATAATTCTCTAATGTTCCTATTTTTTGCATTCATTTCAAGATCATTAATCTTCTCTCTCAAATATTCCCTCTTTTTACTCTTTAGTAACTTGGTGGTTTCCCGTCTAACACTACCCAATTGCTCTAAATTTACCTCATTTGGCTCGTGTAACAATTTCATTTTTGCTAGCTTTCTTTTCTTTACAATGTTGGCACATTCCTCGTCAAACCATTTCTGTTTTGCCTCTTTTTTAAACAACCAATGCTTTCTGATGCTGACAATTTAATAGTATCCCTTATAGCCTCCCATTCTTTATTTATATCAGTTTCTTCTTCATTTGCCACATTGTCATCTGAAGATTCCAGTACTTCAAATCTATTAGCAATTTTGATTTGGTATTTTTGCCGCATTTCATCATTTTTCAAGTTTTTTAATTGAAATTTTACATAATCATCTTTAGTGTTTGTTCCTCTCATAAGCGATAGCCGTTTTCTGATTTTCACTCTGACCAGATGATGATCTGAATTGCAGTGTCCCTCTAACTGATCTAACATCGATGATGCTACTGTGCCAGCGTTTATCCACTAATACATGATCTATCTGGTTCCGAGTTTCTCCATCTGGGGACGTCCAGGTGTATTTATGAATATCCTATGCTGAAATGTTGTGCTCTTAACAATGAGATTCTATGATGTGGCAAATGTGACTAATCTAACCCCGTTGTCGTTACTATCTTCGTGAAGATTGAATTTGCCTATTGTTGGTTTGAATATATCTTCCCGCCCCACTTTTGCATTAAAATCTCCTAAGACAATTTTCATATGATATCATGAAAGGCTATCAAATAAGCATTCTAATTCTTCATAGAACTCATCCTTCATCTTGTCATCTTTATCTTCTGTGGGGGCATGTACATTTATAATTATAAAATCATGTCATTTACCCTTTAGAATTATGTATGATACCCTATCACTAACAAACTTAATATCTCGGATAGCAGGTAGAATCCTCCTTCTGACTAAAAAACCCGTTCCAAATGCAGGTCTTTCTGCACCCCCGTAGTATAATGCAAAGCTTCCTGATTCCTGACTACCTTCTCCTGGCCACCTAACTTCCTGTAAAGCGACTATATCCAAGGGTGATTTATCTAATTCCTGTGTTAATATCTGTAGTGCCCCGCTATTGTATAAAGTCCTAACATTCCATGTTCCTAGGAACATGTCCCTGTGTTTGAGCCTTTGGCATGGGTTCGCTGAAGTAGTCCCCGCCCGGAGAACCGAATGGGGGACTATTTGACCTCCGCAAAATTTTACCCCAGTTGAACCCATGTCTGCATTTCTTGACGGTTGTATTTTTACGGTGAAATATCATCACTCTTTCGACCAAGGTACTTTTTTCGCCTGGCTTATCACCTTCGACCAGTCTGGCATGGATAACCCTATCGGCAGCAATGCTACCGCCAGCATAGCTCTCAGGATCATTTAAGTACAGAAGCCACTCCACCGCGACAAGGTAAAGATACCATGGAGGGATTTACAATCACCATTTAATCAAATAGTTTGTTAATGTTTACAGCAAGAATTTCACTAGAAACAATTGAATTTATAAACTCAGCTGATTTTTCAATGCTGTTCCACTCTAATTCAAATGACGAACGTATTTCATTCGAAGAAAACTGCTCAGCGCCATCAAAACTATCCTCCCATAGTTCAAGATATGAAATGCACTGATCATAAAACTTCACAACACTTTCTTCAAAATTTTCCTGCATCATGTCACCTTCATGGACCGTGTTGCCAACTTCTGTTTAGCTGCCTGAGGGATGAACCTGTATTTTCTTCTAGATATGAGCTTCTCTTTTAATTCCTGATACTTTAAAGAGACCTCGGTAGCAGAAATATCACTTCTTTCCATCTCAAGCACAGTATCATTGAAAAGTTGCAAAGAATCATGAAGAAACAAGTGCACTTCACTGGAAGGATCTTGGAAAAAGTTCCTTATTATTCTTGGGCACTCACTGCTGCTCTGAGAGAGGAAGAATGATTTCAGACCATCGTAAATTGACAAGATTCTGTGGACTGCTGGTAAAAGGCTGAGAAATCTGGTACTGCAATGACAGAGAACTTTCTTGCATTCTACACCGGCAAATTCACAGAAGTCCTTCAACTGACCTACCCTCACAGTGCAAATATAGAAGAATTTGTAGATTTTCTCAACAATAACTTCAATATCAATGGGTAATTGATCTGCAGCATTCTGGACACAATTATGAGCAACGTGTGCACCACAACCAATACCTAGCACTTTTCTTCCTAGTGCATTCTGCAGTTTACTGAAAACATTTGTTTTCCCTTGCCTTTTCACACCTCCAAAATTTGTGTTTGTGTTATCAGCACAATATGATACTATTTTGTCCTTGAGATTATTGTTCTGTAAAGTTTTCATAACATGCTCTGATAATATTTCTGAAGTTTCATCACTAACGTCTTCAAATTCTAACTGATTTTAACCTCAATAGTTGGGATGAAATATCAAACTAGTGCAGGAAATATCTTCAAATCTAACCTATTGGAAGGATCTATGGTTATGGTAATGAAATTAGCAGCTTGAAGTTCAGTTTGAACATTCTTATTCACAAATGGGGCTATCACATTAACTGCTTTTGCCTCATTTTTTTGTTTATCCACAAGTAAACTTTTTATCACACAATTTATTTATCAATTTCGACTCACAATCACCCAAATTGGAACTCAAACCATGCTGCATGGAATGATAAACAAAAGTTGCCTCTCGAGCAGTACACTGTAAATCTTCAGGCTTTGCAACTTTATTCTAAAAAAATATATCCACTGTCTTGCTTACACTAGAAGTATTAACAGCTTTACAATGCTTCTGACTTCCCGAGTGCTTATTTATGTCTCTACGGCCACCAAATGCAATTGGAAATTGTGAGTTACAAACTGAACACATCACTTCATCTTCGTTCCCACTCTGATTATTTATTTTTAGAAATGGATATTCCTTTTCTAAGTCACTTGAAAAAACACATTTCGTCTTTGGCATTTTAGTGACTTGTGTATGCCGTAAACATGGGAAAATCAATGCCGTACACACACAAAAAACACCAGGCAAATGACCTAGCAAAGCACAGGCAAGGAGCATAGTCAACACATTGCAGAGTTATTAGAATACTGATTAGGGTGGTATAGCCAGAGAAAGAAGCATAGTCAACACGTTGCAACTTTATTAGAATACTGTTTAGGGCGATATCGCCGGTGACTAGCTTCATAGTGATGTCATCTAGTAACAGAAATTGAAACTATGTAATCTTTTGACTTTTTTCTATATCTAAACAAGAAAATACGGACATTTCATCATATTTTAAAAAGTATGATACGGACATGAACACTGCCCTTGAAAAATAAACTGTCCGTACAAAATATGGACGTCTGGCAACCGTACTCATCAACATATGTACTGTGGAGAGGTTTGCAATTAATGCAGGAATCTGGTGGACAAACTGGTGATAAAAATTGTGCACCACCACCTCTCTTGATCACAAGATTGAAAATTTTGCAATTAAATTAATTTAACAATTAAAATGTTCAACCCTGCCGGGTGTTGAATCCAGGCCCACTAGTTAGGAAGTAGCTGAACTGGTCTAAACTTCTGATGGCACCATGGTCCTGGGATCCACTCACTCTCTAATAGAAATGAGTACCGGGTGTATCTTCTGGGGTAAAGACATCTGTCATGCATGGCTGACAACCTAATATATTGTGTTGTCTAAAAACCTCCCATTACCCCAAGGGCTTCCTAAGGCCTGCAATGGGATAACTTTACTATATGAACTGTATCTGTCAATTAAAACTTCAAGAGGAAGAAAGAGCTGGAGATAGTCCATAAATTGTGCAACACTGCATTGACTTATGATTGGAGGCGATCCATAAACTAAGTTGTATGACAAGAGGAGAAGTAAGGAAAATCAATTGTATTAAATTAGGTATAATCAAAATTTTAAAAAATCAGATGGACTTAAACTGATTTGTTCTATATGGTGGACAAAATGGATTTTGAAACATAAGCTAACAGCATACAAATAATGTTATTTAAGAAATCAAGTTTACTAAATCAAAATTAACTTGTACATGCTATAGTGACCGTTAATTAATTCATTTTTCAAAATTTATGGCTCTCTTTGACCTTCATAAGAATTAAACAGAAAATAAATTATACAGGGTGTTTCAAAAGTGATGGTCAATAATTCACACATGAAAAATACAGGCCAAAAGTAGCTAAAAAGCTCCAATAAACATGGGTCCACAAATCAACCGTTGTCGAGATAGAACACATTTTCTGTTGCAGTTTATCAGTGTCTGGAACACATGGCATCTCTAAACTTTAAAGTAGATGTTCAAAATGTTATCCATGCGTCTGAAAGCTACATCGGACTAGTCTCTATCCAATGTTGACCATACCTTCGAGTTAGAAGCCGGCACATACGTAATTGACAATGTGCTGGAGCACCATCATGCATGAACCACATGTTCAGGCATTGGTTCAGTGGAACATCATCATGATGAAGGAGACCAGGAAGCATAGTCCGCAGCAAATGCCTGTACTGCTCTCCAGTTAGTCTCTGTGGTCCAATTATGCAGTCTCCGAGCAGTCCTGCCCAGATGTTCAACGAAAAACGCTGCTGATGTCGTGACATGTGTGATGAATTAGGATTGACATCGGCCCAAATGTGACAGTTATGGAAGTTAAAAGTACCGTCATGAGTAAACCCAGCTTCATCCATGAACAGAATGCTGCTTACGAACAGGGGGTTCAGGGTACACTGTTGTTGCTTCCATTGGCAGAAAATCTCTCTAGGAGGGAAGTCTGCATTGTTGACAGCTTGCACTTGCTGGAGATGATGCAGATACAGTAATTCCCAAAGTAAAATCCCATATGAATGGTTGGGTAGACGTAGATTAATAATTAATAAGGGATTATTGAATATTATACCGAGAATGTCTTTATGATGATTTTTACTAAGATCTTGTAATATGGCAGCTCCTCCTCCTATTAATCTTTTAGGGGAGGTGTTATGGATCTTGGTCTTACTTCTCGTACATGGTGTGCGAAACTCCTAGTTTCTCTAAGGTGCTGATGTAACCTGATAAATGTACACCTGTCGGCTGCCTACATCGAGGAAAAGCTTCTTCATACAATCATGCAGCCTCAAGTGTACTGCCATTCTCTTTGCCATACATAAGGCGCATGTCAGCGTACTCTTCATTGGTGTAACCTTTGTCCATGGTGCCTTTACTTTCATAACTGATTGTGAGGTCTGTAGGCACAGTGCACGTAGGGAGAAAGGGAAGTAGTTGTGCATGCGTCAACAAACTGGTAGTCAATCCCAAACCTTGAGATACCAACATAATTATCCAGGGGCATTTAGAGTTGGTTCCTAACTCGAATTATTGCAATATCTTAACAATGGTTGATTTGCAGACCCATGTTTATTGAAGCTTTTTAGCTACTTTTGGCCAGTATTTTCCATGTGTGAATTATTGACCATAATTTCTGAAACACCCTGTATATTTAAATAAATAGACCACATATATTTCAGAAGTATATCATTACAAAAATAAAAAATTTACAACAGCAGAAATAGGCTCAACTGCACTTCTACTAAGCGCTTGATTTTTCACTTATATTGTTGTAAACCATAGCTCTTCTTCTGTATTTACTAACATTATTTAATATTTTAAACTTTTTCAAACAATTTTTATAACATTATTAGACAATTTTGAAGTATTTATTTAAATATGCAAATCACAATATTATGACACTGTTAGACAATATAGTGATGCTAACTGCCATTTTTTCCACAGAGTATATTACGTAGTCAATGATTTTTCTATCGCTATTTTGGGTTATCGCTTGTTGGATCAGCATTAGGGAATAAGTAAGTGTACACCCATTTTTAATAAACGTTTGGTAATTTTAATATTATTAATATATTTTTTAAACATATACTTGGGGATTTATTGCAAATATTGGTCATTTAAATTTCATAGCAACGGAGAGTAATCAAGGATGATAATCGATGAGGTTTGATTGTGGATTATCGCTGGCTCTATAAACTCTGGCGCATGTGCACTGTTGTTCTATAGGACTTTGAAAATATTTCACGCTAGTTTAAGTGCAGTTTTTCCCAAATATATCTATCTAATTAATGCTCAGGCAAATTAGTGTAATACCATTTGTCTTCTGGTCTCCCAATAAAGTCACCTTTTCAGTTTACTCCAATGATCTTGGAGTACTCTACACTACTTGAGGTGGTCTCAGGTGACCTGCCAAAGTAATAGGGGAAAGATCCAATGGACCCATTAACAACAATACTCAATTCACATTGAAGGTTTCAGAGGGGTAATGTAACCACAAAGTAAATACAAGTGCCCACTTCGAAAATGGTTATGGATTTGCAAAACCATCTTCTTTATTAAGACAATCACATATTTAATTTTCATCTTCATTCTGTGTACTGTTTCCCTAATACATGTTCAAGGGCACAGTTTTATCTTACACATTACATCTCTTTAACAATGATCTAAAAGATCTAGAATAATCATAAAGTCAACATGACACCTCCATTGTTACTTTTGCATTTGTTTTGCCTGCCTTTATTTTCTTCATCAGACATACCTACTCTTTTTGTATTTTTTTTAACCTGGTTGAGTGGTAGATAAGGCCTTAACTCTACCAGGTAAAATAAAGCTATGACAATTATTATTATTATTACCTTTACTATAGTTTACTCTTATGACGTTTAGAGGTAAATGCCTGTAAGTCTTGAACTTTCCAACCTATCTCAAAAACAGAAATTTGCCTTCATTACGATAGAGATTGGGGTCATTTTCAGGTCTCAATATTTCAGAATGCCTTCATAATTATTTTTCTATTATGCCAAACACTCTATCTGCCAGGAGATAGTAGTGACCCAAAACAGGGAAAATCATACTTATCTTTTTTAATCTTGCAGTGATTTTTGCAGAAGCCACCAATAAAAAGCGTGAAAACAATGAAATTTTAGGCAGTTTTGGCCCCCAAACCCATCTGAAAATAGCCTTATAGTGGACACAATTTCAAGAGCTAAAGCAACTTGTTTTACTCCTTGGCTTGAGTAATTTTTAGTCCAGCAGTAAAAGTTACAGGATTTGTTTGCAATACAGAATGCATAGAAACTAATGTGCCTAGGAGAAGAAAAAAAAAAACACCTCTCTCCTATAGGCGCTTTGACAAAGGTGAACCTGTTGTAAATCAAAACAAACTGTGGCAAAATTTTGTGGAGTTTCTTTCGGTATTTTGAAAAATGTCTTTGTTCTGGTTTTGTGGGTGAGGAGTGCAGCATAATATTCATTCCTTTTTTACCATTGTATTTCATGACACATTCTTTCATAGCAACTATGTTTAATTATATATTTTAAGCCCGTCAATACTCCACACCGAATCGAGTTTTCGTTGACATCATCTCTTTGACACATCAATACACAAGTAGCCCAAAAAAAGACCATACAATATTTCTGACACCTGTCACAATGTAACAATCCAATGTAGTTTCAAAGCAATTACATACCTATATTATGATATACGTACCAGGCACTACGGTGATCCCCGTGGAAATTCTCAGGTAAAAGACTATTCCTCAATTTAGTTATCTTCTGGGTCAAGACATTATTTACGTTAAACGTGAACTCCATTTTATGATTATACGACGTGAAAATGTTTATGTATGAAATATCCCCGTTTAGAAACAGGACACTGAAGAATTAGTTATTTGGTTTGTTATTCTTACGCATAATTTTGTTTATTATTCATTCTAGATATTCAAAATAAAACCTGAGAAAAAAAACTTCAATATTCTTTTCTTTGAAGTATATCTTCGCAACAGTTCCCACAATAATTATATTTCCACACCACCTACGTTTAAAGGTAGATTCATAATATGGAAATAGTAAAATGAAAACAGCCGATTTCGTTGACTCTATCGTCGTTATTTACCATAGAGAATGTTATCTGCGAGAATAAGATACCATGTATGTTTCACAACCACAGCCCATAGCAGAGATAACCCACTATAGGCCCATACGGTGATGCCAGGCCTAGTTTCTTCTGCCAACGCTTGGAGGCGCTTCAGTCGCTATGTCGAAAAGCAAATTCGTCTACAGTGACAGGGAAGCCAACAGACTTCCTGAATTAAATATTTTTTTTATTATTTGAAATGAGCTGACCTACTCTTAATTTAAGTAGAAATATTATGTTGATAAAACGTTTATTTAAACTATTCCATGTAATATTAGCTTTGAATAATTTTTATACCTAGTTTCTTTTATTTATATCACAATAAACATATTTTATTCTATTATGTTGGCTGCGTATTTTAAACTGTAGGGGCATCGTGCATCAATTTTTGTTTGTTTAATTAGAATGAATTAATTTTCTGTTAAAAGAATATTTTCTAGTAAGTATTATTAATACGTAAATACATTAAAATATATGAATTGGCTCATGTTTCCATTAGGTCACGGAATTTTTAAAATTCCTTAAATGACTTTTACGGAATTATTAGGTTATGGTTTTCTTTTTATTTACATTTCCTACTTTTATAAAAAATTTCTAATGCTTGTTAAAATTCTTAATATTTTTCCTGCGTATAATACAAGATTCTTATGCGACTGTTCCATTACTTACGTGATTCTAGTAGAAAATCTTCCTATGTATGATTGTTAGCCACTATTAGTGCATCACAGAAATTTTAGGGGCAAAACATGATTTGTTATAACGTTAGAAAATAATAGCTATTTTAAGTAACTTTATTTTTTTCAGTGATTAGGTACATTGATGCCATATCTTTGACGTAATTATATTGTGAATTATTTTTCGTCATCTAGCCACCTGTCATTGTTCTGGTGATCAAGTTTTGGGATAAGCTTCTCTTATCTAGCTTGGTTATTCCATGTCTACTCTTCCATAATTTCCATCCATTGAATTAACCCTTTTTCACTAGACATTCTCCTTAACTTGTTCTTCAGACCTTGTCTATAGCTGGTCAACCTCTGAAAGACGTGCGTTAATAGAGCGAGTATAAGTTACGTACGACATAGCAAGCAATACTAGATAACTGTCTGCTATCGAAGGATAACCATATATTGAACTTTATATATATATATAGTATATATATATATATATAGATATATATATTGTTAACTTGACCTCCAGATATGTGATCCGTGATACTGAAAACATATTACATTAATGTTAAAACTTAAAAAAAAACATTAAGGAATATTTAATTAGAAGTAATGGGTAAAAACTTGTTTTTTATAATTTTGTTTTTATTTCAGCAAAAGCAACTGATATTTTTATAATAGGAGAATGTTTATTTTCTACCAAGTTTCTTTTATAGCTTATTTTATGGTTGTTCTGTTGAAATAATACGTAGGATTTCTGTATTTTTTCATGTTCATATAACTGTAGTATGTTTATAAGGATTAAAAAACTATGTAGTGTCCATTACAGTACGTACTTTGTATAACTTTTTTTTTCTTTCTATTCAGATCTGCAAATGTCCAGTAATGCTGCTCTTAACCTCCATCTGGAAAGGGGTCATTGATAACTGAATTCACCACCAATACAGTGAAATGAATGGTTTATTGTGATTTAATGCATTGTTTGATTGAGATGATCATATGTTAAGAACAGTAAGATACCTGTAATTTTTAATTACCTTTTTTGTAAGGGACCAAATTTGTGTTGTTTAAAATATGTAGGGAAAGAAATTAAAAAATCTCAATGCATTAATTCTTCATAATTACTTAAATTCTCTTATTGTTTATTATTATTATTATTTTGTTCATATGTCTAAAATAAATAAATGATTATTAAATGATATCTCTATTTTTATTTGAACCTTTCCTTGATAATCAGGGTCATCCTTTCTTTAATTCTAAGAAAATGTCATGCAAAAAAATAATGTTAGTTCTAAGAAAATTTGAACAAAAAAAACAGTTTAAATGAATACTTTAAAAGAATTAATTTAATTATAAAATATTTTTCCAGTTTCTAAACTAATCAACTATTTTTATGATGTTAGGAATATATTCCATGGTATTGAATAAAGAGTAAGTTGAGGGTCTTGGAAATTGAGATGAAGTTCTGAATTGATATATTCATAACACTGTAAGGTTTTATTTAATAATTACTCAAATTTTACAGCTTGCATCATACTTTGTAAACAGAGGACCAGTTCGAAAGAAGTTTCCCTTTTGAAACTAGTTCTGAGTTTTTCAATAATATGAG
This sequence comes from Diploptera punctata, assembly GCA_030220185.1. NCBI lineage: Eukaryota > Metazoa > Arthropoda > Insecta > Blattodea > Blaberidae > Diploptera > Diploptera punctata. The sequence goes on from JASPKZ010007912.1 coordinate 395,297, forward strand.
GTGAGCTGTAAAATCTGATTGATTAATATTATTCCAGGCATTATTTCAAATGTGGTATTACAAACGCCTAAAATGACGACTGAGCCACCGGGGTCAACATTGATTAATTATACTTTTATCGATAGATGGCGCAAATTGTTTTGCCAATAATACAGTAAGCTGTAATCGGTTAGTGTTTTCTGCCAACGCTTGAGGTCTCTGGAGTCTAGGCATAACTGAATAACATTGGCGCTGGTCATCTCTATAGTGGGTTACTCTGACCACAGGGGTTTACCAGAGATAACCCTATTATTTTGTGGCAGCGATAACCACGGAAGATAGCAAGGCTGTGGTCAGCGATAATCCATTAACCCGTGGTTTATGGCGGATGTTTTAAAAATTATATTGCTCTAACAATTAGTTGACTATTAGCAGAAATACTACAAATCTGTGTTCTAGTAATAGTGTTTGACAAACATTGTGTTTATTTATTAGATTATAATATAAACACCTGACATATGTGTTTTTTTCTTATTTTGATATAAAGCATTTTTTATAAGTCCCACAGCTGTTGAATGGCAAAAAAATAAAATCCTGGGCTCAACTGCACTTCTACTAGCGCTTGATTTTTTCAGTTATATTGTTGTATACTATAGCTCTTCTTCTGTATTTACTAACATTATTTAACATTTTAAACTTTTTCAAACAATTTTATAACATTATTAGACAATTTTGAAATATTTAACTAAATATGCAAATCACAATATTATGACACTGTTAGACTGTCTCTCTTGAGACAAACCTTGAGGATGCCAGACGCAGTCTCTGGCGAAACGTCAGGGAACTTCAAGCCTCAAGATCACGGCCCACAGCCCGGAAATCTTCATAATCAAGACTGGCTTTCTCAGAATAGTAAAAGCTTAGAATAACAAAACAAGGTCCTCTTTGAATTTCTTATCCTCCTATTAGAACAAAATTCATTCCATCTAATAAATTTGGGAGCAACTCCAGAATAGGATGGCAGTACATACGCCATCCCATGTTATCAATATTATCATATTTATTGAAAGCAATTGGCCTAACCAACCTCATGGAGGGACTGAAAATTCAGTCAGATATGGAATCCACTATTGATACTGAATCCTCCACTTCGGCATATAGAATTATCTGCTATTACAATTCAAACCAATTCAGAAAGACTAATAATGGTGCCATCTAATGTCCCTCCCAACATGCCTCTATTGTACTATGATACATTAGCATTAACACAAATAGATGAACTTTTCGTATTTGTTGGAGGCTTCAATACAAAAAAAAATACTTTGTTGAAATCCAGAACTACAAATTGTAGAGGAAAAAATTATGCAAACAATGCAAAAAAAAATGCATATATAATTTATTGGCCAATATAGATTAATTTATTTAGCTCAGGAAAAAGCAGTTTCAAGTAAATCTAGAATCAAATGAATATGTATTAAATTAATATTGAGAAGCTAAAGCTATTACTGTGATAGAAATAAGTAAATTAATAAACACAATTAAATTATTGTAAATCAATGGTAAAGAGAAAAATTTTTGCCTGAACCGGGAATCGAACCCTGAACCTTTAGCTTTCCGTGCTAATGCTCAGACCACTGAGCTAATCCAGGCTTCATTCCCATCCAAGCAAGAATCCTTCCTTTACCTTTACTCACCACTGAGCATTAGCACGGAAAGCTAAAGGTTCGGGGTTCGATTCCCGGTTCAGGCAAAAATTTTTCTCTTTACCATTGATTTACAATAATTTAATTGTGTTTATTAATGTACTTATTTCTATCAAAGTAATAGCTTTAGCTTCTCAATATTAATTTAATAAATAATGCTATAGCTATGTGGAGTCCCTTCATGTCTTCTTCAGGTAGAAGCCATTCATTGTGCATTTGTGAATGATGATTCATTGCAATTGAATGTGGGACCAGTAGAGTAAAGGTAAAGGAAGGATTCTTGCTTGGATTAGCTCAGTGGTCAGAGCATTTGCATGGAAAGCTAAAGGTTCGGGGTTCGATTCCCGGTTCAGGCAAACATTTTTCTCTTTACCATTGATTTAAAATGAATATGTACATTTATCAAACCAAGTAAAGTATGTCACTGACAGTTTTCTATCATCTTAATCAAACCATCCATCAGAAGTCAAACATATTATTCAACATTTTTCCTTTAAAAAACCTCCTGGACCAGATACAATAAATAATGCTACATAAAGAACCTTCCATGATCTGCAATTATTAATCTCATAAAGATTTATAAAATTTCTCCCAAATTGAAAATATTCCCTACATCATGGAAACACATATCTATAAATATAATTCTAAAATCCGGACTGAGTAGTATATTACAACAAATCGGTGAACAATTGAGGATGTCACCCTAACAAATGCATATGATTGAATATGATGATCTGAAATAAATGAGGTTTAAAATTTAGTACACTACTTTCATCCAAACTGATTCAATTGAAGGAAAATGGAGTATCTACCTTGATAATATACATTACTTTGACCTACATCATCAATACAAACGAATTATAACAGCATAATATATTAAAATAAAAATAATTTCTTTTCATTTCTGCATACAACCTTTTTAGGATGAACATACAAGTTACATGTAAATTTTATTATTTTGCAAAATCTTACATAGAAATAAAAATTGGAATGAGGAACACTGTTCAAAGTTTTGAATGCAACCCATTTAGAAAACAAAATATTAGCACCTTTTCCTAATTATAAATACAACTCAAACAAGTTTGCTCTCTCAATATTTTTAACTAAATATAAAATGTTCTTGAAGTTTAAGAATGTTAACAAAATAATATAATAACTCTGAATAAAAAATCATGGTTCATGTTTAGTACATGACCGTCACTTCATCTTCAGCTGGAGATCCTTATTTTGCCTATTCTATTAAATCTTCATACCAGTTCCTTGAATCTTCATTCATGAAGGAAAACAAATCCCTAATATATTTTTCCTTAGTCTGTTTAAGGGGAACGCGCTTCATCTTTGGGGGTATGACATTCTTGAGTTCACTTGCTACATATTTTCTTTTCCAAAATATGATTTCGTTGAATATATTACCATAGAATTTAGTAGCAAACACTCTTCCATTTAATTCTGTTTACAGCTTCTTTCTTCCTTTGTTGCCTTCCATAGTTTCAGAATTATTATGTAATTGCAGCATTCTTCAACACAACTTACCTACATGCGCACAAAGCACACAGCTGATTACCTGCAAGTCTAGCACAACCTGTTACACTTCTACTCTTTCTTCAGTTGAGCCGTCTAGGGAGCTCGGATGTACACAAAATTTTAATAAACACACCGTAGCATAGTGGTTAAGGCACTGCGCTACAAGCCGGAAGGTCGAGGGTTCGAGCCTCGTGGGGGTCAGGATTTTTAAACTGATCCAAACCCTTTGGTGGCACTATGGTCCTGGGGGTAAAGGCGGCCGTCACGCAGGGCTGACATCAAGTGTCGATTGTCTAGAAAAGTGGGAGCCTTAACCTCCTACTACCCCAAGGGCCTCCTGAGGCCTGTCGTGGGATCACTTCACTTTACTTTAGAACAAGATCAGTACTTCAAGAAAACACAATCGTCCTAAAAAGGGTGTATACCATCACAAGACATTGTTAGGGTGACATCCTCAATTTGCCTATTAAATACATTGGGAAAGATAAGAAACATATTATCTTAACACATTGTGGACGGTTTGCAACTGTGTGAGATGGGCAACGCAATTTTGCATCTTCAATGCATGATAGATTTCCACTTATGATACATTGCTCTCAGGCGTCATGAACTTCTTGTGCTGACATCATTTGACCATAACATGAGCTGACCTTATTACGGCTGTAGTTGAATCAGCAAATTCTCCCCTTGCTGCACAATAAACCCTTTCTTAGAACTAACTCAACACGTGGGCACTGAACATACTCTCTAGTCGTAGTCTCCATTCACAAGTCAGTTTGTTTGTTCAACATGAAGCAAGTTCGTATCATAAGAAAAAAATTCTCACAGGAGAAGAAATTATTGCAGAATTAAATGCAGATAATTTATCAGATGTCTTTGATGATTTATTTACTGATAGTGGCGATGATTCAGTGATTGTAAAGAAAAGAAAACTGTGTAACCAGTGCAAACTTACAGTGACACAAGTTCTGACAAAAGTGATGATAATTCTAGGATGGGGGCAAACACATGGGCCAAGAAGAACAAAACACCAAACTTAGAGACAAAATTTTCTGATATATTAGAACTTTTTTTTTTCGGTGATCAATTCTTTCAAATGCTATGTGAGGAAACTAATTTATATAATATACAAAATCATGATAAATATACTACCTCATCTAAAGGACTGAAATGGTCAGATGTCAGTATAGTAGAAATGAAAAAGTTCTTTGCAATAATAATTCTCATGGGGCAAATAAAAAAAAGATAGACTGAAAGATTATATTATTTTTGGTCTGGACATCTTACCTCAATATTAATGTTGATTTGTTCTTGGACATGTTTCAAAACAATTCTGTTTTATCGTCAGCTTTCCCAGTCAACATTAATATTGAGGTAAGATGTCCAGACCAAAAATAATATAATTAAAATAACCTCAAAATATAACTTCCTAAAATTAAATATTAATTAGACTGAAAGATTATTGGTCAACAGATCCATTTTTAGACACTCCAATTTTTAGGAGTATTATGAGTCGCAATAGATTTGAACAAATTTAGTGGTGTTTGCATTTCAACAATAATGCTCTGCAAAATGAGTCAACTAACAGACTTTTCAAAATTCAGCCCTTACTAGATTTTTTCCTTGAAAGATTTCAGACAGTTTATAAACCAAAACAAACTTTCATTGGATGAGGCTATGATTCCTTGGAGAGGGAGGCTTCGTATATGAACACATAATCCAGGGAAAATAATAAAATATGGTCTACTTGTTCGTGTGGTTACAGAAAGCACTTTTGGCTATATTGGAAATTTATTTGGGGCAAGGAAAAAAATTATAGGATACTATATTAACCCTTTTAGAACCTTACCTTGATCAAAATTACCAAGTATATCAAGACAACTACTATAATAGTGTAGATATTGCTCAAAATCTCCTTTCTAGACATATAAGAGTATGTGGAACAATCGGGGTGAACAGAGGTCTTCCTCCATATTTAAAAAATGAATCACAGTCTCTCAAACATGGGAAAGTGTGTTCAGGCGATAATGTGATATTCTTCTTCAATGCTGGAAGGATACTCATGTTGTCAACATGATATCCACAATTCATAATTCATCTATGGTTGATGTTCCCAGGAAAAATGAAGTAGTAACACAGAAACCTATTTGTATTATTCAATAAATAAACACATGAAGAGAGTTGACAGAGCTGATCAGTACTTATCCTATAACTCTATTCTAAGGAAAACTGCAAAGTGGTCAAAGAAAGTTTCATTGTGGCTTATCAATTGTGCTCTGTTTAATTCATTTCAAATATATAAGAAATTAAACACTTCTACAAATCTTCATTTTAAGGACTTTCTGCTACAAGTGGCAAAAGACTGGGCTACAGATAAGATAGAAAAAGTAGAGTCAAATACAGACTTCACACTACCAGAAACATCAATTCCAACCCCACATAGACCACATGTGGACCCCCCTGGGAGGCTTTCGGGTGATATGCGAAAACATGTTCTCACAATAATTGTGAAAAGTGAGAAAGGCAAGAGAAAATACCCTGCTAGGAGACGCCATGTTTGTGCAACACACAAGAAAAAGAAGTGAAACAAGTTACATTTGCAAGTTCTGCAAGTGCCACTCCACAAAAGGGAATGTTTCCAGAGATATCACACTCTCAGGCAGTACTAGGAGCCTTGGTAAGTGATTCCTGAAAGTTTTACTACATAAAATTAATTAGAACATTTTTTTATGAATTATTATAGTAAAGAGTGCAGAAGAGAAGTTAGAAGGCTGTAAGTACCCGGAAACAGGCATTTAAATTATATAAATACCCCGTCACCAATGTGTTAAAAAATATTAACACCATATTTTCATAAACATATAAACATTGGACAGTTTGCCCTTGTGCCTGACCGATCAACAATACTTCAAATTCTCATATTAATAAAACATATTTCAGAGCAATTCAATATGCAGGCCTACACAGCAACTATATTTCTAGATGTAAAAAAGGCTTATGATATAGTTTGATTCACCAGGCTTTAATATACATTTATGCAAACTAATATTCCCAACAGCTGTATCAGGGGCGGTCACTTACCTTATTTTTAAACTTTATTTCCCTTATCTCAAATGTTGATTTTAGTAGAAACGTATTTCTGTATTATTGTATGAAGTGGAACTCATCGTTGTGATACAGAGCACCTATGCTTGTCATTCTGGACTACGGTCAGCCTTCCATCTGAAGGATTCTTGTTTTCCACTCTCCTCGACCTCTGGGGCGGAGCTTACCTCGCTGGTCACCATGACAACCATGATGTTAGCCGCTAAGGTCTAACATTACAAAATCCTCCAAGTGAAGTAACAAAGAGGGAATTAGCCATCTGCTTCAAGGCTTTGTATGAAATTCTTTCATATTGCACTATTTGGTTATTGGTGTGGTGGTTTAAATGTGAATCCTGTTTATGATGTATTGTGTGTTTTATTGGAAACACCCTTTTTACATTGGAAAGATGAAGATGAAAATTAGTAAGTTTTAAATTGTGGGCATCCTACTGAATCTGTACAAATATGTGATACAAAATATGTTAAACATTGCAATCTTATTTAAATTCATCGGAGAACATTTATTTAAAAACTCACCTCATAAATTCCATGCTTTTCACGAAACTGCAGTTTGAAGCGTAATAATGCCCATCCTCAGTCACAACTCCGACTCAAAAAAAAATGTTCTCCAATGAATTAAAATGATTATACCTCATAATGTTTACTTCACAACATTAATTTAATATAATTAAAGACTGCTCAAGTCTAGGGAAGAAAAAGTTTTATGACTTTTGAAATTCAAGGTGGCGTCAAACATCATAATGAATAAGTTAGATTCTGAATCGGCAAATACATTTAATGAAACTTTTTATGGACAAAAACAAAATATTAAGAAATTTCTCAAACTTAAATTGAAAAAGAAGAAAATTTTGGCTGATATTAAATTCATCGATAGATGTATTCATAACAATGTAGTGCCTAAATTTGTCAGTAAAATAGTAAATTAAAGAGTCAGAGTTGTGACTGTGGATGGGCATGATTATGCTTGAAACTGCGGTTTCGTGAAAAGCACAAAATTTATGAGGTGAGTTAAAAATGTCCTCCGATGAATTAAAATGATTATATCTCAATGTTTTTATTATTCATTTCATACATCTCAATGATGGATAAATCATACCGTAGAATGGGGTGAATAGCAACAGTTTTGAACTTCAAGTTTAAATATCAAAAGTACTATAAGAGATATTGAATTGAGACCTACCTCGGTTTATGGGTCTTCCCGTCCTCTACAAGCCTGCAGCTTCATATTTTCTTTTTATGGCAAGGTAAAATTTAAAAAAATTGAAAACATGCTGTTTCTATACACCCCATCGAGCGGGGTCAATAGAAACAGGCATTGCTTTTCACGTTTGTTTCTATTTCAGAGTTTGTTGGGGCAATAGAAACAGTAAGCATTGTTAAGGGATGGATAGAAACACAAACGAGTGGTAATCAGAGCAAAAAATTTAATTACAATATATCGTAACCGATACCCAAAAACAAAAAGAACAAAAGTGAGAATACAAAGTTTAGTCTAATAAATTATGAAGGCACTTAAGTCATCCTGAAAACAGATTTTGTCTTTCCAGCGAGAAGCAGACTTTGAGGTTTGAACAACTGGCATCAATTTTTTAATTACATCATCCTTGGAGAAAAATGATTCTTCATCAGTCAAGGAAAACATATTACTGCTGAGGGTTTTCTTGCAAAACAGTCCAACATAACCGTCATCTTGAAAGTCAGTGACTTTGGAGACATACATTCTAAATACATTTTTAGTTTTTCCATATACCTTCACGATTACAAAATCGTCAGGTTGGATTAATCTGTCAAGTTCTTTTGAAAGTTCGGCATTTGCAGAAGAATCGGATAATGTGAGATCTGAGTCACTGTCTTGCACAGAATAGTCCGAATCTTCTGGTGATGATTCTGAATCGAGTTTTTTATTTTTCTTTTTCCTGGCACTTACACTTTGTTTTCTGGTACCTGTGGAATTATCATTGTCAGTGCTTGTACCAGCAACAGATGTGCTAGGTCCAGTCTGATCTGGATCCGGTGGAAAATCTGCCACAGAAACACTTTTTCCTGGACCAACATCTACTTTCACTCGCTTTTTTCGAGCTGGAACTGTTTCTGTGTGTCTTAGAGCTGTTAATAGTTCCTTGAAGGAAGCATCAATAGCAGCAACAGGAGATAGTGCTGGTGTTGTGGCTCTTGAGGATTGGGTTGATTCAATAGACAAATCTGAGGAGGGTAGCATCTTTAGTACTTCCTTCCGATTTAGGGGCACAATACCACATTTTCTAAAGCCAGAAATTACATTTTCCGATTTGCATGATTCACACAGTTTCTTTAGCAAACTAGGAAACTTGCTCTTTTGAATGGTAGCTTCATTCTTGCCGGGTCCTTTTTTCCAATCTAGAAGGATTGAACGCCATGCCATTTTGAGAGGCCGAAAGAATGCCACGTCTAATGGTTGAGTGAGGTGCGTGGAGTTTGCTGGTAAAAATATAAAGTGGACATCATTTTCTGCACATTTTTTAATGAGATCCAAGGACAAGTGGCTAGATAAGTTGTCTCCAATCATGTACTTTTTGCCAGGTAAACGTCTAAGATAAGGAAGGGCTATGGTTTCAACATAATCAGAAAAACAAAAGTTGTCGAACCAACCACTTTTGGTCCTATTGTATCTGGACCCATCAGGGCCTCCTTCTCTCCAACTTTCATACAAGTGTAAAGATTTATAGACTACATATGGGGGTAAGAGGTGACCATCACTAGCAGCTGAAAACATGACAGAAATGGAGCATTTGGTTGAGTTCATCACCCTTTCTGGGTACTTACATCCACGCTTAGTTATTACTTTATGTTTTCCAGGATCATCAGAAAGGTTCGTTTCATCATAATTAATAATGTTTGATGATGAAGACGTCTCTGAGCTCTGCTTCTAGTCTGTCAAAGTACTCATTGATCGTTTCTGGGGAGACACCTGCTCTGACCCGTTTAATGTTTTGGCATAACCTTTGTGACAAGTCAGCCTTATGTCTATTCAAAAAAGAATAGACAAAATCACGGCCAGGAAAGTTGTCTTTGAATTTTTTTATGGTTCTACCTTGGCGGTCAAGCGATTCTTTGACCAAAATTCGCAGAGTCCACGAATCAATTGGGTAGCCCCAGTCAGCACAAATAATAAGTCTACTCGCCACAGTTTTTTCCTCTTCTTCTGTTAAAGCGGTTTGCCCTCCTTTTTTCTTAATTTGATCACCTTTTTTCAAATGTCTGTAGAGGACACTATAATGGATGTCATATTTTGCCGCTGCGTTTCGAAGGCTAAGGCCATTAGTTATGTCTTCAACAGCTGCCTTAATAACCTCTGGATCTTGTACTTTGTTCGGTTTTAATCGTTTGTAACTCCTTGGCATGCTGAAAGAAAACGGTCACATTATAGCTTGTGCCAGCTAATATTCCTCAATTGGATAACTATTGGTTGTATATTATATATTTAATTGTCTTTCAGCTGTGACATTGGAAAATAAACACAAAATAAAAACTTTACGATTTGTGGGGTGAATAGAAACAGCAAAATAATGTGTTTCTATTCACCCCACAGATTCAAAATATGGATCATAACCTAAAACAAAAATTGAAACAAAGAAATGGTTTTGTTTACACTATATTAAACAATGTGATATCTTCTACAGGTATACAAGGTATAAAAAATAGTACAATTCAAACATGTGAGGTGATGAGGTATGGTACTTACATGTAAAGTTTGGAAAACGATGAAAATCGGCTGAAACAGAAGTTGCTTTGTCACACCACTGAATCTGAATCTCAGTATTGCCAACCACACAAAATCACATTTCCCTTAAATCTTACCTTATTTCCATCTCATAAAAAAAAATATCCCTGTCTGCTTTACTTTAACCCCCTATTACATAATGTTGAATTTTTTCAGAAGTTTCGTTTCTATTCACCCCACTGTTGCTATTCACCCCATTTTACGGTATTTGAATAGAAAAATTATACGTTCGGACTGGGGCTTGAACCCAGGACCTTCGGCTTTCCAGGCCAACACTCTACCATCTGAGCTACCTGAGCAAGTTCCTATCTAAACGCAAATCTTTCTCTTATATACGATGTTATATAAGCCAAAGGTCCTGGGTTCAAGCCCCAGTCTGAGCATATAATTTTTTTCTCTTCAAATATGATTTATCCATCATTGAGATGTATGAAGTGAATATTAAAAACATTGAAAGAAGCCGTACTGGCTTTATAAGGTAATGTAAAATTCCTAAATAAATGTCTTCTTAATAAAGAAGCCACCATTTGAAGATAGAAGCAAAGGTTTCATAGCATTTGGTGTGCGGGAATTAACAGCATATATAAGAGAAATAGTTTTGTTTAGATTGGAACTTGCTCAGGTAGCTCAGTTGGTAGATTGTTGGCCTGGAAAGTCAAAGGCCCTGGGTGCAAGCCCCAGTCTGAGCATATAATATTTCTCTTCAAATATGATATTTCATAATGTTTACTTCCGAACATTAATGTAATATAGTTACAATCTTAGTTTCATACGGTAATAATTTGAGGAATTTCCATGGTTATGCTCCTCTTCCTCTAAAACAGCATCTGTAGAAAGAAACTTTTCTTGTCTGAAATTAAATATAAAGGCCGCAAGGAAGCAGTAGCAAAATTCAGGCTGATGTCAGGACACGACTGCCTGGCTCACCACCTCCACAGAATACACATTTTCCAATCCGACAGTTGTGTCATATGCAAAGATCCGGACCTGATCATGGACAAACACCACCTTCTAATCTGTCCAGCTTTAAATCCAACTGCACAACACTCTAAGGACCTTGTTCGCTTGTACTGGGAAGCCAGAGAGAAAATGACTTAAGCATCAAATCTCGCCATTAGAAAACAACAACAACAACAACTTTTCTTGTCTGAAGCATATAAAAACATTCCTGAGGAATGCAATTTCAGAAGAGAGACTTTCATCTTTGGGGAATATTACACATCCATTCCATAAAGATATCACCAAGAAGTTTGCGGCTTAAAAGACTGAGGGATCAATTTGATATACAAGAAATAGGTGAGTTTAATAATAATTAAGATAAGCATGTGTACAAATAATTTTCCTTACTAGCTCTTCACCTAAATTCAAAGCCACGAGCAGCCACTGAGCTATATATACCTTGTTATATGATATCTGACAGCACTTTTCAAGTTAGAATACAAACTACATTTTTTTCCAACTTACTCTTTAATTCTTTAATTTATTTGTGTCAGATATTCCTACTACAACATAATCTCATATGGCTCAGTTTGCAGATGACACATTAATATTTACATTCCACAAAGATGTTAATCTTCCTGTTGATAACCTGCAGTCTCATGTATATCAGTTAGAAGACTGATTAATAAGCAAATGGAGAATTACCATAAATACTCAGAAAAGCAAAGCCATAATTTTTACTAGATGTTGTAAAGAACCTGCCAGCAAAGTTGAATTTGTTGGAGATGTCTTACAATGAAAATCATAGTCATAGTCTTGGAGTTACATTGGATCAATCCCTATGCTGGGCATCTTATTTAAACAATATAAGAAATAAAGCAATGCAAAGATTCCTTGCTCTCTATTCAATATTCATATTTTGTGTATTCAGTATAAGAAAAACGACAATTACAATATAAGGCTTAATTTGATCTGTAATAACAGGTCCAGCCGGGCATTTGCTGCAAAGTCATATGACAAAGACTCAAAAAGTTCAATATAGAGGTGCTAGTATCATCCATGCCTCTGATTTCTATACATGAAGCATTCAAATACATGTAGATCTCAATCTGGAATATTTAGAAATAGAAAACAAAAGGCAAGCAAGACCATTATTAAAAAAAGACTGTTAAAGTGAAAATCATTAATTTCTCAACTAACAGCTGCTCACAAATATGGAACTAAGCATCCATTTACAGGCTAAACATGGAACCATACACCAACTTCAAAATCAAATTATAAATATAGAAATCTCGAGCATACTGCAATAACCAAAATCTAAAGAGAAGAAAAAGGGATAAATGAGAAGAAAATACTTCCAGTGAAATCTTGCCAGAAATATTAAGCAAAAATGTTTTCACTTCAAAATACAAAAGTATCGAGAAGGCAGGATTTCAAAGAGAGATCAATACTTCATCTCAAGAGCTGCAGTGGTGTTTTTTTTTCTATCTTAATGAAGCCAAGAACTCAAAGCCATATTGAAACATAGTAAATGAGATATTGCTCCAAAATTTAAAAAATAAATAAATAAATGAATCCACCATTTGTAGATAGGATACTTATACTTAAGCCACCACTATCATCAGTTAAATTTCAGGTACCCACTTTTGTGTAGGCTTAGTGGAACTCAGGATCAAAATTAATGAAGACTATAGGATCCAACCGGGATGTTCAGCTTATAGTCATACACCTTGCTGTCTGAGCTACTGATTCTCAAAAAAATATATGTTGGAATTTGTGATACTAAAACTCATGATTTATAGGATAATCATTTGAAGTCTTCCTGCTAGAGCAAAGCTTCCATAAAGACAAAGAGTGAACCCACTCCTCATTAAAGTTCAGTATCTGAGTGTGTCAAAGGAAAAATTATGAGTGTTCCAATACTTTTGATCTTATAGTGTAACTGTTTATTGAAAGAACATTGCTGAGAAAGTCATTGGCCTATTTAATAGATATCTGAATGTTTGTGAAGGAATTACAGCCCGTTATTCTTAGAGAGTTGTAAATAGAGAAGTTAACACAATTGGGTTATTATTCCCCTCCATGGTATCTTTACCTTGTCGTGGTGGAGTGGCTTGTGTGCTTAAATGATCCTGAGAGCTATGCCGGCGGTAGCATTGCTGCCGATAAGGTTACCCATGCCGGACTGGTCGAAGGTGATAAGCCAGACGAAAAAAGTACCTTGGTCGAAAGAGTGATGATCTTTCACCGTAAAAATACAACCATCAAGAAATGCGGACATGGGTTCATCTGGGGTAAAATTTTCCGGAGGTCAAATAGTCCCCCATTCGGTTCTCCAGGCGGGGACTACTTCAGGGAACCCATGCCAAAGGCTCAAACACAGGGACATGTTCCTAGGAACATGGAATGTTAGGACTTTATACAATAGCGGGGCACTAGAGATATTAACGCGGGAACTAGATAAATCGCCCTTGGATATAGTCGCTTTACAGGAAGTTAGGTGGCCAGGAGAAGGTAGTCAGGAATCAGGAAGCTTTGCATTATACTACGGGGGTGCAGAAAGACCTGCATTTGGAACGGGTTTTTTAGTCAGAAGGAGGATCCTATCCGCTATCCGAGATATTAAGTTTGTTAGTGATAGGGTATCATACATAATTCTAAAGGGTAAACAACATGATTTTATAATTGTAAATGTACATGCCCCCACAGAAGATAAAGATGACAAGATCAAGGATGAGTTCTATGAAGAATTAGAATGCTTATTTGATAGCCTTTCACGATATCATATGAAAATTGTCTTAGGAGATTTTAATGCAAAAGTGGGGCGGGAAGATATATTCAAACCAACAATAGGCAAATTCAGTCTTCATGAAGATAGTAACGACAACGGGGTTAGATTAGTCACATTTGCCACATCAAAGAATCTCATTGTTAAGAGCACAACATTTCAGCATAAGGATATTCATAAATACACCTGGACGTCCCCAGATGGAGAAACTCGGAACCAGATAGATCATGTATTAGTGGATAAACGCTGGCACAGTAGCATCATTGATGTTAGATCAGTTAGAGGGACAGACTGCAATTCGGATCATCATCTGGTCAGAGTGAAAATCAGACAACGGCTATCGCTTATGAGAGGAACAAACGCTAAAGATGATTCTGTAAAATTTGAATTAAAAAACTTGAAAAATGATGAAATGCGGCAAGAATACCAAATCAAAATTGCTAATAGATTTGAAGTACTGGAATCTTCAGATGACAATGTGGCAAACGAAGAAGAAACTGATATAAATAAAGAATGGGAGGCTATAAGAGATACTATTAAATTGTCAGCATCAGAAAGCATTGGTTGTTTAAAAAAGAGGCAAAACAAGAAATGGTTTGATGAGGAATGTGCCGACATTGTAAAGAAAAGAAAGCTAGCAAAAATGAAATGGTTACACGAGCCAAATGAGGTAAATTTAGAGCAATTGGGTAGTATTAGACGGGAAACCACCAAGTTACTAAAGAGTAAAAAGAGGGAATATTTGAGAGAGAAGATTAATGATCTTGAAATGAATGCAAAAAATAGGAACATTAGAGAATTATATCAGGGAATTAGTATAGAGAAGAAAGGGTTTCAGGCTAGAACAAACATAATTCGGAATGAAAATGGGTATATGATTGCAGATTCCAGGAGTATATTAAATAGATGGAAAAGTTACTTTAATCAGCTATTAAATGTACATACAGAACAGGATATTGAGGAGGATAATTTACAGACAGCAGAAATGCTAGTCGCAGAGCCAAGTGCATTAGAGGTTGAAATGGCGATTGAAAAATTGAAGATGTATAAAGCATCAGGTTCAGATGAGATCCCAGCAGAAATGATAAAATCAGGGGGAGAAAAATTGATGGACAAGATACGCTGGTTGCTTAGTATGATTTGGGAAAAAGAAGCTCTTCCTGATGAATGGAAGGAATCAATTATCGTACCAATTTATAAGAAAGGAGATAAAACTGATTGCAACAACTACAGGGGCATCTCATTACTTTCAACTTCGTACAAAATTCTAACAAATATATTAGTAAGCAGACTTATTCCCTATATTGATGACATTCTAGGAGATCATCAATGTGCATTTAGAAGAAACAGGTCTACAACTGATCAGAGTTTTAGTATAAGACAGATTTTAGAAAAGAAATGGGAATATAATGGTACTGTACATCAACTATATGTAGACTTCAAAAAAGCATATGATTCAATTAAGAGGGAGAAGTTATATAGTATCCTGCTGGAGTTCGGAATTCCTAAAAAGTTAGTTAGACTTATACGAATGTGTCTAAATGGCACAAAGAGTAGGGTGCGTGTAGGCAAACAGTTTTCGGACACTTTTGAAATCCAGAATGGGTTGAAGCAAGGAGATGCACTATCTCCTCTACTATTTAATTTCGTACTAGAGCATGCCATTAAATCTTTAGAGAATGAGGAAGGCTTACAACTCAATGGTATTAATAAGCTGTTAGTTTATGCTGATGATATAGTATTATTGGCCGATAGCGAGGAGATACTAAAGGCCAACACGCACACACTATTGAGTAACACTAAGAAATTAGGACTGGAAGTAAATATCAATAAAACTAAATATATGGTCACACGTAGAAATTCAGTATATAATGGAAATGGACAGCTAATGACAAATGAGGGAAATTTTGAGGAAGTGGCTGAATTCAAATACCTAGGAACAATAATCACAAATAGGAATGAGATGCACAAAGAAATTAAACATAGGCTCAATTCTGGAAATGCATGCTATTATGCATTGCAGAGACTCTTGATGTCCCAACTCCTTTCAAAAAATGTTAAACTGAAAATATATAAAACTATTATTCTACCAGTTATATTATATGGGTGCGAAACATGGACTCTTACTTTAAGAGAGGAAAGGAGATTACAAGTATTTGAGAATAAAGTACTTAGGAAAATTTTTGGACCAAAGAGAGATGAACAGACAGGTGAATGGAGAAGACTGCATAACAATGAACTACATAGTCTTTATAGGAAGCCAGATATAATAAGAACAGTTAAGTCTTGTAGACTGCGATGGGCAGGACATGTTGCACATATGGGGAATGAAAGAACTTGCATGGAAGCTTCTTATAGGAAAGCCAGAGGGAAAACGCCCAGTTGGTAGACCAAGAATGAGGTGGGAGAATAACATTAACTATGATTTGAGGGAAGAAGATTATACAGGGAATGATTGGAAAGCATTAGCTCAGGATAAGGATGTATGGAGAGCCTATGTCCGCGTGGGCATGAACCTATGGGTTCGATAGTGCCAATGAGTAAGTAAGAGTCTGGAGCAAAATCTACTTTCTAATTCATCCCACAGGGAATCGACTGGATTGAGATTAAGACTCTAGGCCAGTTTATGTCTCCAAAATGCCTCCATTTACATTTTACTTTATGGCCTGAAGCATTATCATGTAGTTACAAAACAATGGTTATCACCAAATTGATTGTTACTGGGAATTATAGCGATTAAAACTATTTAATATTAAATAATATTATGGAATGAGTTGGAGAAAATGCTTTAACATCTCACCTCATGAAGTTGCATGTCTTCACGATACAATAGAAACTTGTACAAAAGACCAGAAATATTAAAAATGGTGAAATTGAAAAATCAGCAATTGCACCTCACAGTTTGCTAGAGAATCACAAAATTGGAAGATAAACTAAACATTTGAAACATTTAGAGAAACCTTTGGAATTGATAGTTTGGGAAAAGATATACAGTGCGATCAGTATAGCACTGGACAACAGATGCAGGGATTTCACTATACACTGCTGACGCACTCGCGGTGATACAACCACACACATTTTTGTAACTATTTTACAAATTGTCATACTTACCAACTTTATTGAAACAGGTGCTGGAACTGTTCACCTTCGTTGTCCATACATTTTTGATACCTCTTTATAAAATTTGTTGTACAGATTATTGACTGTTGAATGTGACGGAATTTTTACACCCAGGAATCGTGTTTCAAAAAGTTTTCGTACTTGGCTGACAGACTGAGTTAACAAATATTGATCATAAGTAACACCACGAGTGATTTCCAAATTATCAATAAATTCACGACTCACAAAGTGAGGAGTGAATTTATCTAAAGAATTTGGAAATCAAGAGTGGCATTTGTTAGGACCATTTAACGAATAAAATTAAGCTGATTACTCACAAATCATTATTTAAACATAGTTATTTTTAAATATTTATATATTTAATGTAAATGGCAATGTTTGAAAACAAATGAGCCTTCTTCGAACATTGTTAACAGTCTCTGCACTCAATCAATGGTGGTCCACTCTCACTAACGAGTATACCAGTTGTCTCCAGCTTTCTTGCTAGCGATAAAATTGTTGCCTTTGTCGGGAACATTCTGTATATTAAATTCTCTTCGAAATTCCCGTTGTGTTGTTACCAAGGGATTTGTCTTCCAGTAAGTTTTCACAATGAAAACATGCTCTCGAAGTGAGTACTGCATGTTGCTGTTATGACTGCAAACTAAAGACTGTCTAAAATGCCATGAAAATGCTTGTAATTTCCATTGAAATCAACAATATAGTCTACAGATGGCATTGATTGATTGTTGCTGTGATTGTTGTCGATTCTTCCTGAGCCACTGAGATCATTAAAACAAATTTCACATTTCTACGAGCTTTCAGAGAGAAATTATGGCCTATTAAAATGGTTCAGGTTTATATGGATCGCACTGTATTTTATACCATTAAAAAAAGTTAAATAACATAATTTATTTGATGAGATAATCCCATGGCCTACAGAAGGTCTGAGATATTTCCTACATGTCTTGCAATAATATTTTGAAAAGTTACAAAATGGGAAAAGACACAAATATTCCACAGTCTAAAGATATTGATACAAGAGTAAGAAATGTACTGTATAGAGCCAACATAATTTCCATGAGGAGAGTTGATCAGAGTGCTCCTGGAGGGTCGTAGGACACTCTGGCATCATGAACCAGAAACTCCGCTGGGAGTAAGTTAGCATAATTTTATTTAAGAAGGCCAACTTTAAAAAGAATAATTTCAATATCTTGTCATTTTGAAACATTGCATCTGCTCAGGAAAATAATATTTAATAATTTACATGTCAAAGTTTTCAATTGCTACCATTCTTTATTTATTTATTTTTTGTTTATAAATTAATATTTATAAGACTTGGTTGGATGAAGAAGAAGAAGTTTTGATTTTATTGTATTGTAAAACTTAGAGGCTATTTATATATTGACATAAGATTCTGCCAGTTTATCTTAAGGGTAAAATTCTTATAATAAAGCGGTTCCTTTGTAGTCATATCCCATATCCAAATAAGTATTGGTCATTAGTCTATAGATGTAGAAGTGTTTTGTCTGGAATTCAACAGAGGACATACTGAAAAAAAAAAATTGCCAATGGTGCAGGACTTTTGGACACCCTGTAGAACAATGAGCGGAATATCATATCTGTAATGCTCAACTCTACAAAGATCTATCACCAAGTTCAGTTGCCAGCTCAATGGCTGAGAAATTATTACTTGTATTCTTTAAAGACTCACATGAATTGCTGTTGCAAGAACAAATTCCGACCTTCACTCTTAGTGGAGGTTTTTGGCTTATTTTAAAATTTTTTTTGTTAAAACTTTCATTTATGTCAAAGATTTCTGTTGTTAAAGAGAAGGATCCAGAGAGACCTGACAATTAAAATATATAATCTGAAAGAAGAATATGTTGTTTGACAGCTGGGAAATTACCACTTAAGTTCTGGTGTTCAAGTGACAACGCAAAGTTTATGAAAGAAAAACAGTTCACTAATAATCTTCTTTTTCAAAAGAAACACACATAACTCATCACTGCATACCTAACAAACACATGCATGCACAGCATTGTGTAATCATACTAAACAGCAGTGTAAAACAATAAAAAATTAATTAATTAATATTTTTATATAAATGGTAAGATGTAGAAATACATTATTAAATAGGAATGGACACTTAACAAATAAGGGAAATTTTGAAGTAGCAGTAGAATTCAAATACATAGGAACAATAATATTACAAACAGGAAAGAGATGCACAAATAAATTAAACATAATTTCAATATTAATAACTAACAATCTCTGTTAAACAAGATGGCAAACTATCTTCTTGGAAAAAGATCAACACTGGAGTAAGACAGGGATGTGGACTTTCACCGGTGCTTTTCATTATATATATGAATAGAATAATAAACAAATGGAGGAAAACACAACGGGGATATATACCCGACAATAGGAACCTCAAACTCGATGCTATTCTTTTTGCAGACGATTTAGCGCTTCTGGAACTTCCCGAAAATTATTTGCAATGACCAATTTATAATTTACAAAAAAACAGCTGCCAAATTTAATATGGAAATATCAATTAACAAAACTAACATTATGGAATTTCATGGGAAGGACCCCATACAAAGTAAAATCTGTCTCCAGAATAAAATTTTAGAGAGATCTAATCAATTTAAATATCTTAGATATTATATTTGAAGAGAAAAATTTTCGCCTAGACCGGGACTCGAACCCGGGACCCTTGGCTTTCCGGGCCAAGTGCTCTACCAACTGAGCTACCGAGGCGAGTTACGATCTAGACGCAAATTTTTCTCTTATGTATGTTGTAATTCCCTCGCGCCAAATGCTTGAAACCATAGCTTCTATCTTTGCAAATGGCGGCTTCTTAGTTAAGAAGACATTTATTGGGAATTTAACACTACTTTATAGCCAGTAGGGCTTCTATTGACGATTTTTATTATTAATTTAACACTTCTCATAGAATCTTAGATATTATCTCTCTATCTGGGATGAAAAGGATATCCCTAAAAAATTACTAGCTATAAAAGTTTGGGAATTATTAATCAAGTTATGAAACCATCCCTTGTACAAAAAACACCAGATTACGTTTATATAAACTTTGGCTAGACCAGTGTTGACCTATGGTAGTGAAGCATGGACACTAAAAAGACAACATGAAAGCAGAATAACGGCTTGTGAAATGAGATTCATGTGCAGAACAGCGGGTTACATCAGATGGGATCGGAAAAGGAACACCGATATCTTAAAAGAATTGAAGACTACGCCAATTTTGTAATATATTAAACAGTACCAACTAAATTGGAAACACCATCTTCAAAGAATAACTTCAAATCGGATCCCCAAAGCTGTTTATAATTATATACCAAGAGGACGAAGATCTCTGGGCCATCCTATGAAATGCTGGAGGGAAAAATTTTCTATATCGTAACAGGCCTTGGTCTAATACTTGGAAGGAAGAAGAAGATTAATAAGTGACTCACTGGTTCTATCGAACCTGTACGTTCATGGTTGCACAGACATAAGTTCTCCATACATCCCTATCTTGAGCTAATGTTTTCCAATCATCCCCTGTATAATCTACTTCCCTCAAATCATGGATAATGTTATTCTCCCACTTCATTCTTGGTCTACTAACTGGGCGTTTTCTCTGGTTTTCCTACCACAAGCTTCCATGTGCCTCTTTCACCCCATATGTGCCACATCATAGCCTAACGAGACTTAACTGTTGTTATTATATCTAGCTTCCTATATATATCATGTAGCTCACTATTATGTAGTTTTTCCATTCACCTGTCTGTTCATCTCTTTTTTGGCCCAAAATTTTTCCTAAGAACTTTATTCTCTAAATATTTTTAATATTAAATTATTAATACATCATAGTATTACTTCCTACTAAGTTTAAATGAAACATACTCAACTCTGGAACACATGCTATTATGCACCATAGGGATTTGTCATTCCAAGTCTTCTAAAAAATTGTTAAACTAAAATACATAAAACAGTCATTCTTCCTGTTTGTATAGGAGAACTGTAAGGACAAAACGCATGATCTCTTAATTTAAAAGATGAAAAAAGACTGAGTTTTTGAGAATAAAGTGCTTAGAAACATTTTCTGGACCAAAGAGAGATGAACAGATAGGTGAATGGAGGAAACTACACAACCAGTTAGCTACATGATCTTAAAGGGAAACTAAAACATAATCAAAACAGTTAAGTATTGTAGACTTTGTTAGACAGGACACGTGGCATGAATGAAGAATGAAAAAGGGCATGGAAACTCTCTATAGGAAAGCCAGAGGGAAAGTGCCCAATAGGTAGGCCAAGAAAGAGGTGGTAGAATAATATTAACCATGATATGAGGGAGGTAAATTATACAGGGAATTATATTTGAAGAGAAAAATTTATGCCTAAAGTGGGATTTGAAACCAAGGTCTCTGGTTTTATGTGGAATGAAGGTTCAATGTCTTTTGTGTATGGGGATTGTATAAGAGAGAGAAAGATTTCCATTTAAATTGAGATGCCTAAATAGCTCAGTGGCATAGCGCTGGTATATAAAACCAGAAACTGGGTTCAAATCCAGTTTAGAAATAAATTTTTCTCTTCAAATATAATTTGTCATTCAGTGAGAAGTGATAAATTTAAAATAAAATATTGAAAATATACAGGTAATGATTGAAAAACATTAGCTCAGAATAGGGACGTACGGAGAGGCAGTATCTGCATGATCAAAATATGTAATATACTGCATATAATATATCAGATTTGAGAAAAAAATCTCATTTAAATAATAAATCAGATTTAAATTATAAAATCAAATAAATAGGATTAAAAATCAATTAATTGTATCAACCCGGTAGACTACAGACACTGCTGCATCACTGTTATTCTCTTCTTCGCCGCAATTATCACTGTCTAATGCAAGAAGAGATTCTCTCATCGGTACAGTAAGGCTATTGATGGAAGTACATATTCATGAAATACCATCTTCGGGTACAATTGTCTCTTAGTCAGAAGTAGCAATACTTCCTGTCACTCCTCTTGGAAGCATAGGGCCTTTGTAAAAGCATGCCACCAAGCTGTTTTTTTTTTGCCAAATTCCTAACTTCACTTCAGCTTATTAAAAGTAGATTCAGTAAATTATCTTCCTTGTCACTGAACTCCAACATTTGTGTATTATCTCCCACAAATTTACACTGGGCAAATGGGAAGACTTAATATTGACTTTTTGACATACTGAATTAAATAATTGCAGTGCAAAGTAAATTAGTAAATAAACTGGCTTAAATAGATAAATACAAATATAAAATGGATGGCGTTATGCATCAACCGGCTATGCGCCATTATGTAAGTTTCAAGAAAAAATATGTTTAAAGTTTAAGTCAATCTTCACAGTGCCAAACTAACAATACTGGATATTATAAGTTATTTTCCTTGTTTGACAGTTATGCATCAACAATCTAAGAGTGGGAACATTTGACGCTTAGCTGCATGATGCAAAATTTAGATTATAATTTATGAAGATCTGGTTTCATAGCCATTTGTTGCAAAACACAGAATCTCTAATAGGACTGATGGCATTTACATTTTCTTTAATAATGAGGCTATATTTAAAGTTTTGGCGCTAAAAGTGTGTGTACACTGGTGGTGGCAGCGGCAGTGGCGACGATGATGATAATAATAATAATAATTCTTGTTTAGTTGGTCTTCTGGGCTAATAATAATAATATATATATTTTTTTTGCAAATGCCCCACATTGTCTTTTCGACATTCCTGGTGTTCTCTCCTAGCATGGCATACTTGTAATCCACTTCTAAGGTTGGGGCGCCTAGAAGGCGGGGTTATGTTGCCCCGATGATATGATAGGTGATGATGATGATAGTGGTGCGCCAGGAGAGTCCCTAATCCTAAGCTTAATCTAAGATGAATATGAATGATGATGATTGCGATGGCCATATGATTTCGGGGACCGTTTGGGCCTTAAAGTTTTCCTAACATTTGTCTTACAGGTGAGGAAAAACCCTGATAAAAACCTCACCCGAGCAGGGATCGAACCTGGGCCTGCTGCGTGACAAGGCAGCACGCTACCTCGAGACCACAGCGGTGGACATAATAACAATAATAATAATTATGTATCTATCTTCGGGTATTTACAGCTGCTGCCCTCTTCCAGTGCCAAACTAACAATAATAATAAATTAAATTTGAAGAGAAAAAAATTTTCGCCTAGATAATAATAAAAATAATAATTACTGTATTATTAGTGCTATTACTATTTAACTCATGTCCCAAATGGGAGTCAATTACTAATCACATTTCAATGAATTTTGATTTACAACCAATCACAATCTTTTTTACCTCAATTTTATTAATTTAGTTTTATCACTTTAAAATCAAGCTCCTCCTTTTTAACATTCTGAATTGGTCACAGCATTATTTTGCAGAAATACGTTGAATATAAACAATTTATATATTAAGATGTAAGATTTATATAATGCAAGTGGCTACCAGATTGTATATATAGTGAACGAATGTAACCAGATAGTTCTTGCAGGATATAATATAAAAACATTTGTAGCAATTTATTATACCACAAAAAAAAACACTGTTTGCTCTTTCTTAAACATATTATTTCCCAGGAATTTATGTTCTAGAAAAATATAATTAACATATTTACATCATAGGACATAAAAAATGAATTAATAATCTATAATGTTGGTTATAAACAGTTTGATGTGTTTAATTTTTTCTCCACTAGGGTGCATTCTTACAATATTGTGATCCTTTGGCAATAAATAATATGATCTGGTTGCAGTGATGAACAAATGAAGCATAACAAACATTTCTCATTTGTTTTCAAACATCACAGTTTACATTAAATTTACAAGTATTTTAAAATAACTATATTTAAATAATGATTTGTGAGTAAAGAGCTTAATTTTATTCGTTAAATAGTCCTAACAAATGCCACTCTTGATTTCCAAATTCTCTAGATAAATTGGAAGTCACTCGTAGCATTACTTATGATAAATCCTTTATGAAGGCATGTTTTTGCTTAGAAATAATAAGAATATTATCATGAAGCTCTTTAACAACTAAAATCTGATGGGAGTGAAGAACCAATAAATTTGTTCACTGGTCTCTTATTTCAGGCTTGAGATTCTTTTACATGATGTAAATCTATGGCAAGGGTCCCTCAACTTTACTTTTCTCCCAAAGGAAGGGATAGTCAGGGTTTTTATGCAATGAAAAATCCTTCGACACTACACACGCTGCCACTGGGATGACACATAGGTAGTAGGTCTGATTCTCAATTTGCAGGCTTGGATTTGATACTCGACAGAGTTAAACTTTAACAGCCTTGGTGATCTAGTGGTTATGTTCCTTCCCTTTAGTCTCGAATGTCACAAGTTCAAACCTGACCAGGCTCAAATGAATTTTCAAGATGGAATAATTCAAGGAACAAGTCCTGAGGAAGGATCTTAAGCCATGGGTCTCGAGTGTAGGCTTATGAAAGAACCTCAAGCCTAAATTAGTGCCTCTGAGTAAAATTTAACCAACCTTCCCCATCAAATGATACGTTCGTTGCCTTACTAGATGTCTCATTGAAGTGATGTGCTGACCATATGTCACTCATAGACATATGTAGTAGGAAAGTAAGCATAACTAAATTATGCTTGGCCAAGAAACTCTGCTAGGGGAACACCCATGTCTCCACAAGGGATGTTTGGATATATACATACATAATACACAACCTTGAACTTATGAACCAAGCCCAAAGCTGGTTGTTTATGTGAATGTGTTACATTTATGAAGATTTAATTTTCTTATAAAATTACAGAATAAGAAAAGTTACAGGAATCTGGAAGCCACTTATTAGTCATTAAGATTGAAAAAAAATTATTTAAGTTATTTTGATACCCAGTTTCACTTTCGGGTTCAAACTCGGCTGGGGTCAATGATTTTTAGGATGAAAAATCCAAGGGGCAAGTCCTCCGGGAGGGACTTCAAGCCATGGCTTCCAAGTCTGAAGATTTACAGGCTCATAAAATAACCTCAAGCCTGAATAAAAAAAGGCCTCTGAGCATAATTTAACCATCTTCCTCCATTCAAATAATAACTCAGTTTTCTATTAGATATTTCCTTGAGGTGATGTACTAATTACATGTCAATCACTGACATCTATAGGAAAATAAGTATAACTAAATTTTGGACTTTTATAGGAAAAAATCACTATGGGTTTAATTTAAGATTAAATTAAAATGTTTCAAAATTGCCAGCAAATATAATATGAAAATTTCCACTTCAAAATCCAAAACAATGGCAATGTATGGAAAAAACATACAATGGGTGAATATTGAGATTGACGGAAAAATTATAGAACAGTGTCAGATTTCTCTTACTTAGGAAGTGTATTTGCAGAGTATAAGAGTGACATTGATTCAAAATTACAAAAATATAATAAAATGAATGGGGTAATACGAAGACATTTTAGTAAACAGATGAGGACGAGACAAAACTAAGATTACATTACATCACATCAAAAGCTGCTCTAAAATACGGAAGTGAAATTTGGATTTTAAATAAAAGAAACTCTCATAAACTTCAAGTAAGCCAAATGCACTTCTTACGATCATCGTTAGGAGTTAATAGACTGGATCACCAAAGGAACACTATTATCAGAGGAAAACTTGGAGTAACAAGTTTAAATGAAGATATACAAAGATACCAACAAGAATGGAAAAATCATCTGAGGAGAATGGCAAGAAATAGACTTCCAAAATTGGTATTCCAATATACCCCAACTGGACATAGGGACCAAGGAAGACCAAAACATCGGTGGAAAGATCAAGACCATCTTCGCTAGGTTTACCGTACAGGCCACATGGCCTAAAACGAATTTGTTCATGATGATGATTAAAATGTTTCATACCTCATCTCATATCCAGTCTTCTAACTAGACCAGTTTTGAAGCCTGGACAGCTTCATCTTCAGTAATTTTTCGTCGACTGATATTATGTCGATCAGAAGACTGGATATGAGGTGAGGTATGAAACATTTTCATTTAATCTTATAAGTAAATTTGTCTGGTTAAGAAACATCCTACTAAGGGAATACCCATGTCTTGAACTGGACAACGGGGGGATCATTCAATCAATTCACTTTAATTTTATTAAATATGTTTTACTTCATATTTATTTTAAATAATTATGCAATCTGATTCACAAATATTGTATTTTAATATCTGAATCCTTATTCTTCAATAAGGATGATGCAATATGATTCACACCCATAATGTATTTCAATCTTTGATTTCTTATTCTTCCGATAAGGTTGATTTTATATAAGACAAAGCTCCAGAAAATACATTGAGAGAACTAGAAACTCCCATGTGAAGAAGCTGAAGCATACCTGCTTCAGGATAATGTCCAGACTCTAGTAGCTGATTTGTAATCAATTTCCACAAATGCACATCCGAGGCACAATTTTCTAGTAGATATTCTATCATTTGTCCATAAGCCGGCGTTGAGATTAAAGTTGATGTCAATCCATTATGCACCATCAGTGAAAGTAGTTTTCTGCTCAACACCAGATTATCTGCCTATAAAAATAAACAAAGCTTTACTTATAAGCATCATGGTAATTCATCCCTTCCAATTCATTAATGTGACAATTTATATAATAAAAAGATTCCACTCCTAATGATTTGAATTAGAAGAGAAACGAAACTATTAAAACATTTAGAGAAACCTATGCAACTAAGATTTTGGGAAAAGATATACATTCAGAAGAATTTTGAAATTCCCAGGGAATCATGAAAATTGATAATTTACCACATAGTGTTACTTCCCATAGTATTTTATAGCAAAAAAAAAAAAAAACATCTTATCTCTTTCTTCAGTCTATATGTTGTTCATTTCAATTTTTTTTTACTCTATTTATGCTAAGTCAAATTGGGATGAGGTGGTGCACAAATGGTGAGATGAGTCCTATTTATGAGAGATCATGTTTTTATTAATCCTGGTTATGTGAATAAGATTAACTTTTCTGTTAACTTTTGGTTTCTTGCTAAGATAAACTGTATTTTTTAATGACAAGGTCTAAATAACAAATATACACCAGAATTGAATGGCTAAAAAGTAATTACTATTTCCATTATATGCTTTTTTATTCAAGGCAACATAACATTCCTTTTACTATAATAGAGACTATGTTTAATTAAAACCAGTGTGTGAGATTAACTCTGGTACTCCAATGTTGTATTTGAATATGGAAGCAAGGTTTTTAAAACACAACTGAGAAAAGCATATTTTATGAGATGAGGAATGAAGTTTCCAATTCATGAACGAATGAGTCATTTTTTTGCATCTTACCTCATAGTTTATGTGTGAACTGCAGTTTTCAAGAGGAAACATTCCTCCCATTTTCAACCTACATAATGACAAACAGATTTTCATTGGAATCTCCATCTATAACGTTGCCATCTGATGTCGATTTGATGAACTTCGAGATCAGGTCCCATTCATCAGGAATTTCAAAACTCATGGATCTAAATTTGTTCTTCTGAATATATATCTTCTCCCAAACTGTCAATTCTAAAGATTTTTCCAAATGTTTTAGAAGTTTGGCCTCTTTTTCAATTTTATGACTCTCCAACAAATTATGTGCTGTAATAACTGATTTTTCAATATCACCATTTTTAATATTTCTAGTGTTCCTTTGTGCGAGTGTCAAAATTCCTTTTTGTTTTCCTATGTATACTTTATTGCAGTCTCTACAACTAATTTGATAAATTCCAGATTTTTTGCTATCTAGGGTGTTCAATTTCTTATTGGTTATTAATAGATTATCCACGCTAAATTTATTTATTGGTGTCAATATATAATATTGAATTTCTTGGAAATGTTTTGAAATTTGTTATGTATTTCAGGATGATAAGTAATTTTCTTAAATTGTTTTCCTTTCTTTGAATCAGATTGCAGGGTAGTGTATTCTTTTAATCTTTTTTGTTGTCTGAATTTCTTTAATTTATTTATAATTATTTCCTTTCCAAAACCATTTAAATTAGCTATGTTTAAAATGTGATTGTATTCTTTCTTAAAATCTTCCTCATTTTGTGGAACATTTAATAATCTATATATCAAACTGTTGAAAATTGCATGTTTATGCACAATATGATTGAAACCTGAAGACTTTATATAACTGTCAGTATGAGTATCCTTCCTGTATATATTGAATTCAATTATTTGTTGAAGTTCATTCCTTATTATGTACAGGTCCAAAAACGCAATTTGGTTATTCTTTTCTAATTCAATTGTAAATTTTACAGATTTATCTTTGAGGTTGAGTATTTTTAATGCATCTCCAATATATTTAGAATTTATCACAGAAACAATATCATCCACATATCTACACCAACATTTAAAAATCCAGGGATGAGCTTTGGTGATATGGCACTCTAAATAACCCATAGATAAATTTGCCAAAAATGGGTGAAAGTGGGTTTCCCATAGCCAGACCTGAGATTTGTTTATAAAATTTTCCATTGAAGGTGAATAAATTATTGTTAATACAAAGTTTTGTAAGATTTAAATATTCTTCTATTATTTCTCTTCTAGTTTCAAGGAATTTAGCCATTTTTCTAAAATATTTAATATCTTTCTAATTGGGATGCTCGGAAATAAAGAAATGACATCAAAAGAAACCAATCAGTCATTACAATCCCATGAAACATTATTCAGTTCTTTTACTAATTCAATTGAATTTTCAATACTTTTGTTGTTGAAACTTGGCAATTCATTAAATGTCTTGGTAAGCCATTTTGCCAAAATGTAACAAGGTGAGCCAAATATTATTAACAATAGGTCTCATCTTATTCCCCTCCTTGTGTATTTTTGGGAGCCCATGGCCATCATCATCATCATCATCCTTATCATTATCATCATCATCATCACCATCCTTCACTGGTGTGGAAAGCAACGGGAAGCTACCACACCTACAATTCCCTAGTAAAGCTGCAAGCATAGCAAAAATGCTATAATTGCAGTGGAAGACCTGCTTTCGGGCAGAATTACTATGGATGGATACAGTTTTGGATTCTGTGGGTTTGATACTTTTGACTTATATTTTTCTTGATCATTGATGGTATATTTGATGTTTTTAATGTATTATTAAATGATTTTATTGTTTTTGGAAGAGGATTGTTAGAGAGTCATAAAATTGAAACAGAGGCCAAACTTTTAAAACATTTGGAAAAATCTTTAGAATTGGCAGTTTGGGAGAAGATACATATATTCAGAAGAACAAATTTAGATCCATGAATTTCGATATTCCTGATGAACGGAACCTGATCTCGAAGTTCATCAAATCAACACCAGATGGCAATGTTATAGATGGAGATTCCAACAAAAATCTGGTAGTCATAATGTTGGCTGAAAATGGGAGGGATGTTCCCTCTTGAAAACTGCAGTTCCCGTGTTTAAGAAAACATAAACTATGAGGTAAGATGTAAAAAATGACTTATTCATTCATGAATTAAGAACCTCGTAATGTTGTTGTTGTTTTCTAATGGCGAGATTTGATGCTTAAGTCATTTTCTCTCTGGCGTCCCAGTATCTCGTAATGTTATTTTCCACATTTAGCTATGAATTTCCAATTCATATTTATATTCTATTAATGATATTTACCTCATAGTGACACTTCCCATTAATTTTTTATTAAGTTTAACAAGAGTATTTAAAATTTTACTGGAGATAATGTGGCTCTCTACAAAAAATAAAACTATATATTTCCTGAAGCTAAGCTGGATGGAAGGAGAAAATATGGAAGGCCTACTTTACGATGGATGGATGCTGTACAGACGGGCCTATGGAAGATTGGGATAACAAATTGGAGAAATAAGGCTACTGACCAAAGAGAATGGATGGTTATGAGGTTTATTCAAACATTGATCATTTTTCCGTGCTAATTTAATGCTAAATTAGCTGAAAATTTTAATCTTCTTGTAGCTTGTAAGCCCTTGTTCCCCATAACAAGATTTAGGCGTTCTCCCCCTACAGGGAAGAAATTAAACCATACTAATTTAGTTACACTTGTTTTCGTATAGATGTCATTGGAGTGGCCTATGGTCAGTATTCCGCCTCACAGTGACATCTAGGAAACCAAGGTAGTACTAGGAAAATTTGGTAAATGTTGCTTAGAGGCCTTTTTATTCAGGCTTAAGGATCTTTTACGAGCCTGAAAATCTTCAGACTTGGGACCCATGACTTAAAGTCCCTCCCGGACGACTTGCTCCTTGGATTTTTCCATCCTAAAAAAATCCATCGACCTTGGCTGGGTTTGAACCCACGACCCTAAGGACCAGAGGCAAGGAGCATAACCACTAGTCCACCGCGGTCGATTAGTTAAAAAAAATTTCAGCAAATTTAACATTAAATTAGCACTGAAAAATTATTACAGTTTGAATAAATTAATCAAAACCAACAAAAATGAAAATATTGAAGATGGCAACAAATCAGGGATTTATCAAATTGGGTCATTCCATCTCAAGTGGTCTAGTGCCCCACTCTCAACATGTTCAATTTCGCTGAAATTTGGTGTAGGTATAGAACCTCATTAGAAATTAACCTCTGCAAAATTTCAAATCATAATATCAAGTGTTTGGGAAACTATGGTCCTTCATATGGAGGCTTGTTTGATGAGTCCATCAAGAAACCAAACAACATTCAATTTTTAACTCTTTGTTACTACAAGGTAAATGCAAGTAGAGATCTTTTATTTCCATGTCTTGCACAACTTTTCATCCTAAATCCAAGAAACATAGTCCGACGAAAGGAAGTCCACTTTAGGAGTCACCAGTGTGGATCAAAGTGCCTAAAAAATCTGAAAATCTGTCATATCAAATTTTAGATCATCTTTAGGGCCAAATATCTGAAGAACAAAAAACAAATGGAGACTAATATTTAGTAAATTTGTTAATGGTGGTTGAGATAGTGCACTGCCCAAATATCTTTATTCATAGCCACTTATCTAGGATTATACTAGATCATAAACACATGCAATTGTTAAAAGTGAGCTATGTTCAAGCTCAAATAACGTGAATTACGTCAACTCAAATGTTTTCATTAGTACCATAGAAATAGCACATCTTCATCTACTAGAATCAACTTATTTCATTTTTGAGCACATTCAATTATGGGATGAAAACTAAGGTGCCAAATACGTAATTGTTGAAAGTGATCTATGTTCAAGTTCAAATAATGTGAATTATGTCATCTCAAATGTTATTTTCTTTAATATCATTAGAAAGAGCACATATTCATTTACTAGAATCAACTTATTTTATTTTTGAGCCCATTCAATTATGAGATAAAAAGTAAGGTGCCAAATTTGCAATTATTAAAAGTGATCTATGTTCAAGTTCAAATAATGTGAATTACCTCATCTCAAATGTTATATTTTTTATGCCATTAGAAAGAGCACATCTTCATGGCTAGAATCAACTTATTTCATTTTTGAACTCAGGTGCCAAATATGCAATTGTTAGAAGTGATTTATGTTCAAGTTCAAATAACGTGAATTATGTCATCTCAAATGTTGTTTTCTTTAGTTCCATTAGAAGGAGCACATCTTCTTCTTCTAGAATCAACTTATTACATTTTTGAGCCCATTCAATTATGGGATGAAAAGTAAGCTTGAACTTAACGAGAAATTACTTGTTGTCTACCACACTGTCAAATAATGCGACTTACTCACGTAGCGCTTTATTTTTTCACCGCCACCACTCACAGTGGCAATGACAGAATATTACATCAGGGAGTTTCTCACAAGTCCAGACCAAAACTATGTAGCGTATGGAGGGGTAGAATGTCTTTATTTGTTTTCCAGACTGTTGGAAGGTATTGTGAGACATCTTTTTTTTTTTCTTTTTTTTTTCAGTTTTCCATAGTTTACCATTATGTGTTGTTGGAGTCCGACTAGTTAAATTTCATATTATATAGTGTTTGGAATTCATGATGTCGGCTAGAAAAACAGTGTGTTCTAAGAGGATCTATCAATTTCGATTTAATTGAAAACGTTTCTGATTATGAAATGAATGACAGTGATGCAAGATTTTTCATGGGGAATGAAAGACGAGCATGGAACCTTATTGTAAGAAAACCAGGGGGAAAACACCCAGACCAAGAATGAGGTGGGAGAATAACATTAGCCATTATTTGAAGGAAGTAGATTATACGGGGATGATTGGAAAACATTACCACAGGATAGGGATGTGTGGAGAGCTTATGAACCTACGGTTTTGATAGTGCCAATGAGATAGTTAGTTGGGTGCACGTATTTTGAGTGATGTTTCAATAGAAGGATCAAGACGCAAGTATTAATATTAGTGAAGTTTGAGGAAGTTGTAGAGCTGGAAGGGGATCACATAGCGATGTTAATAGCATAGGCCTAAATAGTGCAGACATAAGTTCCAGTTGGAATAATAGCCGTTCAAAAGGGCCCAAATTTCAATTTATAGGTATGAATGGGGTACAGGTACTTGTAAACAAGTCCAAAAGACACTTTAGAAAATTTTGAACAGTAAATTTCAAGTGAGCTTGAACATAGCTCACTTTTAACAATTGCATATGTTTATGATTTAGTATAATCCTAGATAAGTAACTATGAATAAAGATATTTGGGCAGTGCACTATCTCAACCACCATTAACACATTTACCAAATATTAGTTTCCGTTTGTTTTTTTTTTCTTCAGATATTTGGCCCTAAAGATGGACTAAAATTTGATATGACAGATTTTGTTAGCCACTTTGATCCACGCTGGTGACTCCTAAAATGGAATTCCTTTCGTCGGACTATGTTTCTTGGATTTAGGATGAAATGTTGTGCAAGACATAGACATAAAAGATCCCTACTTGCATTTACCTTGTAGTAACAAGGAGTTAAAAATTTAATGTTGTTCGGTTTCTTGATGGATTCATCAAACAAGCCTCCATATGAAAGACCATAGTTTCCCAAACACTTCATATTATGATTTGAAAATTTGCAGAGTTTCATTTTTAGGGTGGACCTGAAGCTATACCAAGTTTTAGGAAAATTGATGATGGTCAGCGTGGATGACATTAAAAATTAGACCACTTGAGATGGAATGACCCAATTGATTGTGAAGATTATGAAAAAAATATACATATGAAAAATAAAAAGGAACTTAAATACAAGATTGAAATATTAGAAATATTAAAAATGGAGAAATAGAAAAGCCTATAATAGCTGCATATGCATGGTCAGAAAAACACAGAATTGAAACTAAGGCAAAATTACTAAAACAGTTGGAAAAATCTAAGAAACTCACAATTTGGGAGAAAATTTACATCTGCAAGAATAAAAAGAAAACCATGAATTTTGAAATTCCCAGTGAATGAGAAAAAAATTTGATTTGGAAGTTCATCGGTCAGCCAGCAGAGGGAGCAGAAAACAACTTGCAGATGAACAACCTCAAGGCAACAGTTCGATGGTAGGCAATTCTCATAACTCCATCAGTCATTGAAAACCACATAACTCCAGCAGAGAAATATGTGATGCATAACCTGTTGAGAACACAGACTTCAAATTTATTAATAACTTGACTTGTATTCTGTAGTAAAATATGTGGGAACTATTGCTGTATAAACTTTCATAATTATTTAAAACAGTTATTTGTTTCTCCTGTAAAATTTACCGAGTAACGAAGTTTTCATGGCCCACCATCGAGTTGTAACGCATCGAGAATGTCGCACAGAAGCGACGAAACTAGTCTGCATAAAAATCAAGAAATATGAGATGAGTCAAAATATACAACTCATTAATAGTTAGTGAATAGGTTGTTCATGAAGTTCTAGTTTAATGTAAAATGTGAGCAAAACATTTAGCAACCTCATTTTAAGTAATAAAGTAATATTAAAATTATACAGACCAATATTCACAGAATTCAAATATATTTATTGACATGCAGGAAGATTCATTTTTGAGAATTATATATATATATAAAATTCTTCTGTATGTGTGTATGTCACTGAATTCCTCCTAAATGACTGAATCGATTTTGATGAAATTTTTTGTGTGCATTTGAGTGAGTCCCTGGATGGTTTAGATTCACAATTGGACCTGGTAGGCGGCACTGCAATTGGGTTATAGGACTTTTTTTTTGTTTTTATTTTTTGACAAACTTTTTTATATTTCCAAGATTTTTTGCATATCAGAAAAATATAACCCCAAAATTTCACTCTACACCACCCCCCAATATTTTTTTTTTTATTAAAAAAATTAATGATTGTTTAAAACCTTCTGAGAAGTTCATGAATAACTCTGACCTTCTGAAAATAATTCATAATTATGTTTTTATAACATAGGTGGTGCTGATAACGAATTCTGTGGTATATGATGTACATATCAATACATGTGCAAGTCACTTGCGTCATAAATGAAGTATACTTAAACACATGTAAGGTGCAGTGTTGAAGTGAATATCTTACATGAGAATTTTAATTATATACAGGGCTATTCAAAAAGAAGGAACAGACTTCAAATATTTATTTTTTTCAAACTACAAAAAAATAGAAGCACAATTCCAAAGTTCCTGGAAAGAGAAAAGTTCAAATTTCACTATTTTATGCATTCAATATGAGCATCATGTGTTACACGACAAATATCAAAATGGTGGCTTATTTCTTGCCACACACGAATCAGCTGGTCTCTAGTTTTCGAATTCACAGCTTCAACAATTTGATGTCGCACATTTTCAAGAGTGTCAGGCATAGGAGGGATAAAAACATGGTCTTTTACATAAGCCACAGATAAAATCACACGGGGTTAGGTCTGGTGACCTGGGAGGCCACTGGCGATGAAGTTGATCTTCTGCTCCTTCTCTTCCAATCCAACAGCGCCAATGCGACCGTGATCGGAACTTCAAGCAACAGTGTCAATGCGGCCGTGATCAGAACTTCAAACTTTTCTCTTTCTATGAACGTTGGAATTGTGTTCCTATTTTTTGCAGTTTGGAAGGAATAAATGTTTGAAGCCTGTTCCTTCTTTCTGAATAGCCTGTACATGTGCATTCAATGTATACAGGTTTGGACAGAACAACATCTGTCGGGTCCACTACTATCATCATCATCATCATCATCCTGACAGGTCATAGTCCTCGAAGGACTGTTACGATCTACTGAAATTTTCCTTCCAGCTCTTTGTTGGTCATCCCAATGATCTCTTCCCATGTGGGATATAGTTTAGGATTGCTCATGTTGTTTCCAATTTTCTTGATAGTTATGGATATGGTCAAGGATCGGGTCTAGGTCGAGTTCCTGAAGGATATTGGGATTCCTTTTCATATCCCACTTAGTATAGCCTGGTGTTTAGCACATGAATTTCAATTCACTGGCTGTAATCCTCCTCTCAACTGTCGTCTGCAGGGTCCACACTTCACTGCCATAACATAAGATGGGTATTGCCAGAGTTTTATATAGACGAAGACGTGTGTTTTTGAACTAGAGATGGTTTCATTACTCCGTTTATAATTCCAATGGATCTATTAAAGCTGACAATTTTTCCATGAATATTGTATCTAATTCTTCTTGAAAAGACAGTGCACAACCAAGGTATTTAAATACAATAACTCTTTCTAGAATTTTACCATGAAGATAAATTTTACTTTGTACTGGCTCTTCTCCCGAAAAGCCATTATTTTAATTTTCTTTGTGGATATATTCATAAAGTATTTATCTGCTACTATTTGCATGTTATATACTGATCACTGATCATCTTCTGAGGACACTAGGAGAACAAGATGAGTTGCAAAAATTAAGGTATCCAAGGTTAAAGTATGGGATATATATATATATATATATATATACCGTAGAATGGGGTGAATAGCAACAGTTTTGAACTTCAAGTTTAAATATCAAAAGTACTATAAGAGATATTGAATTGAGACCTACCTCGGTTTATGGGTCTTCCCGTCCTCTACAAGCCTGCAGCTTCATATTTTCTTTTTATGGCAAGGTAAAATTTAAAAAAATTGAAAACATGCTGTTTCTATACACCCCATCGAGCGGGGTCAATAGAAACAGGCATTGTTTTTCACGTTTGTTTCTATTTCAGAGTTTGTTGGGGCAATAGAAACAGTAAGCATTGTTAAGGGATGGATAGAAACACAAACGAGTGGTAATCAGAGCAAAAAATTTAATTACAATATATCGTAACCGATACCCAAAAACAAAAAGAACAAAAGTGAGAATACAAAGTTTAGTCTAATAAATTATGAAGGCACTTAAGTCATCCTGAAAACAGATTTTGTCTTTCCAGCGAGAAGCAGACTTTGAGGTTTGAACAACTGGCATCAATTTTTTAATTACATCATCCTTGGAGAAAAATGATTCTTCATCAGTCAAGGAAAACATATTACTGCTGAGGGTTTTCTTGCAAAACAGTCCAACATAACCGTCATCTTGAAAGTCAGTGACTTTGGAGACATACATTCTAAATACATTTTTAGTTTTTCCATATACCTTCACGATTACAAAATCGTCAGGTTGGATTAATCTGTCAAGTTCTTTTGAAAGTTCGGCATTTGCAGAAGAATCGGATAATGTGAGATCTGAGTCACTGTCTTGCACAGAATAGTCCGAATCTTCTGGTGATGATTCTGAATCGAGTTTTTTATTTTTCTTTTTCCTGGCACTTACACTTTGTTTTCTGGTACCTGTGGAATTATCATTGTCAGTGCTTGTACCAGCAACAGATGTGCTAGGTCCAGTCTGATCTGGATCCGGTGGAAAATCTGCCACAGAAACACTTTTTCCTGGACCAACATCTACTTTCACTCGCTTTTTTCGAGCTGGAACTGTTTCTGTGTGTCTTAGAGCTGTTAATAGTTCCTTGAAGGAAGCATCAATAGCAGCAACAGGAGATAGTGCTGGTGTTGTGGCTCTTGAGGATTGGGTTGATTCAATAGACAAATCTGAGGAGGGTAGCATCTTTAGTACTTCCTTCCGATTTAGGGGCACAATACCACATTTTCTAAAGCCAGAAATTACATTTTCCGATTTGCATGATTCACACAGTTTCTTTAGCAAACTAGGAAACTTGCTCTTTTGAATGGTAGCTTCATTCTTGCCGGGTCCTTTTTTCCAATCTAGAAGGATTGAACGCCATGCCATTTTGAGAGGCCGAAAGAATGCCACGTCTAATGGTTGAGTGAGGTGCGTGGAGTTTGCTGGTAAAAATATAAAGTGGACATCATTTTCTGCACATTTTTTAATGAGATCCAAGGACAAGTGGCTAGATAAGTTGTCTCCAATCATGTACTTTTTGCCAGGTAAACGTCTAAGATAAGGAAGGGCTATGGTTTCAACATAATCAGAAAAACAAAAGTTGTCGAACCAACCACTTTTGGTCCTATTGTATCTGGACCCATCAGGGCCTCCTTCTCTCCAACTTTCATACAAGTGTAAAGATTTATAGACTACATATGGGGGTAAGAGGTGACCATCACCAGCAGCTGAAAACATGACAGAAATGGAGCATTTGGTTGAGTTCATCACCCTTTCTGGGTACTTACATCCACGCTTAGTTATTACTTTATGTTTTCCAGGATCATCAGAAAGGTTCGTTTCATCATAATTAATAATGTTTGATGAAGGAACGTCTCTGAGCTCTGCTTCTAGTCTGTCAAAGTACTCATTGATCGTTTCTGGGGAGACACCTGCTCTGACCCGTTTAATGTTTTGGCATAACCTTTGTGACAAGTCAGCCTTATGTCTATTCAAAAAAGAATAGACAAAATCACGGCCAGGAAAGTTGTCTTTGAATTTTTTTATGGTTCTACCTTGGCGGTCAAGCGATTCTTGACCAAAATTCGCAGAGTCCACGAATCAATTGGGTAGCCCCAGTCAGCACAAATAATAAGTCTACTCGCCACAGTTTTTTCCTCTTCTTCTGTTAAAGCGGTTTGCCCTCCTTTTTTCTTAATTTGATCACCTTTTTTCAAATGTCTGTAGAGGACACTATAATGGATGTCATATTTTGCCGCTGCGTTTCGAAGGCTAAGGCCATTAGTTATGTCTTCAACAGCTGCCTTAATAACCTCTGGATCTTGTACTTTGTTCGGTTTTAATCGTTTGTAACTCCTTGGCATGCTGAAAGAAAACGGTCACATTATAGCTTGTGCCAGCTAATATTCCTCAATTGGATAACTATTGGTTGTATATTATATATTTAATTGTCTTTCAGCTGTGACATTGGAAAATAAACACAAAATAAAAACTTTACGATTTGTGGGGTGAATAGAAACAGCAAAATAATGTGTTTCTATTCACCCCACAGATTCAAAATATGGATCATAACCTAAAACAAAAATTGAAACAAAGAAATGGTTTTGTTTACACTATATTAAACAATGTGATATCTTCTACAGGTATACAAGGTATAAAAAATAGTACAATTCAAACATGTGAGGTGATGAGGTATGGTACTTACATGTAAAGTTTGGAAAACGATGAAAATCGGCTGAAACAGAAGTTGCTTTGTCACACCACTGAATCTGAATCTCAGTATTGCCAACCACACAAAATCACATTTCCCTTAAATCTTACCTTATTTCCATCTCATAAAAAAAAATATCCCTGTCTGCTTTACTTTAACCCCCTATTACATAATGTTGAATTTTTTCAGAAGTTTCGTTTCTATTCACCCCACTGTTGCTATTCACCCCATTTTACGGTATAAATTTAAGAGAAGAAAATTTTGAAATAAAAAATATTTTATGAACTAATTTATCATAAATAATTTTTCTGTATTAGAGAAAAACAATTACTCTACCAGATAGAGCATTTGTAAGAGTATATTTGGGTAAATATTATACTTTTATCCATATCTGTGAGTTTTTTCCCCCAACACTATACAAATCCTGTTTTTGAATATCCCTTGAATGAAATATTTGTACTGCATGAGATTTAAGCATGTGATTGATGTTTATACATCTCACTGGCATCTCTCAATGTTCAAAAGTATTTCTCACTTCAAGATATGATACAGGGGTGATGTCAACATTCAGTCGTAAGTCCCTTGGATCAGATAAAAAAAAAGCATTACTGTTCAGCACTTTATATATATATATATATATATATATATATAAGCTTTAAGCTTTAATCACATACTTACTTCTCATGACCTATGTGTAGGGCCTATACACCATATGATGAGCAGTAGGTGTACAACTTGCCCTCCTTATATTCCCAGTATTAATACTAGTAAAATTCATATCAAATTCCGTTTAGGTGAGGTGAAGTCATATTCATCATATTCCCAGTATTATCCATAAAAACACAAGTTGTAGTGAAAAATATATTGAAATAAGAGAGGAATTTGGAGGGTGTGTATGTTTAGGTGCCTCGTGTTCATTATAACTGAAATGAGGCAATTTTCTTCTTTTACTTCAACACAGTGTTAAATGTAAGGTCACTATCACTGGACTCAACTTATCTGTGTTAATTATTATTGTCACTCAAAATCTTGATACAGCAGCTGGGACAGAAGTGTGCATTCATCTTTGTTACTATCAATACCAGTCACTACTTTCTTCTAATAATCTTCAATTTCTCAAACTATAATATTATTAGCCCCTTTACAGTAGGCATATACAATCAGCATAAACACACAAAATTAAATGTCCTAAACAGATTATATATGTATATTGCTGAAGAATAGGGCTACACACTGATTCGTTTCCTACTGCCCTCTGATGAAAATTATGCATACTAGAAGAGAATGAAATTGATGGTCTCAGAATGCAATAGTGAA
This sequence comes from Diploptera punctata, assembly GCA_030220185.1. NCBI lineage: Eukaryota > Metazoa > Arthropoda > Insecta > Blattodea > Blaberidae > Diploptera > Diploptera punctata. The sequence continues at coordinate 435,024 of JASPKZ010007912.1, forward strand.
ATATTGCTACGTGGTGCTTCAACTAAATGTCTAAAAATTAGATGCTTCACGAAAAAAAAAAATTAACAGATGCAGAAAATATAATGTTCTACAAAGATGTTTTCCCCAATTCATTCCGAGACATCAGATATTTTACTCTGAAATTGGTGGCTACTAAAATGACCCATGATTTTATGCAGTAGTAGCAGGGGCAATTAGAATGGCCACTTTACACTAAGAGGGTTAAAGGAAGTCAAATTACTTAAAAACCAGAGAAATTAGTATTTTTTATGATAGTACAATGTTACCTTGTGTTTGGGGTAACTTTGTACCAAGCAGTTTTATTCTGGATATTATTATTATGAGTTATTAAAAATATTCATCGAATACAGCAGTTTCATATCAATATTAAGATAATTCAGTGTCATACACCATAAATGCAGAATCACATTCATTTTTTATAGAGATAGAATTCAATAAAACTTATGGGAAACTGGCCTATCACTGGACATACATTTTAAATTGCTCTTAAGTTTTATCATATAGAATAATGTCTTTGCAATGATTACAGAAACACTTTAACATAAAACCCAAACAAAACATACATATATTTAAATTAATATTGGGAAGTAAACATTATGAGGTTATATCATTAATAGTGAGTGGAGAACATATTTTTAACGACTCACCTCATATAATTTCAAATTTCTTTGATACCAGCAGTTTCAGACAATATCTTGTCCCTCTTCAGTGGAAGCCATGACTGAAGAGGGACAAGATATTGTCTGAAACCGCCGGTATCAAAGAAATTTGAAATTATATGAGGTGAGTCATTAAAAATATGTTCTCCACTCACTATTAATTAAAAACATACATATCTCACATATGTCTCGCAAAAAGATGGAACTGCGTTTTCTGACCTGTGACATCATGGAGATGCTCAGTAAAATTTTTTCACAGTTATAAAATTAAATTAAAGAAGAACTACTTGACGAAGAGATGTAAAATGTCCACCCATCTCATTTAATATAACAGTAATTACACTGATATATAATTTACTTAAATTTGTGTAACGGTACGGATCCCTATTAACCTATAGAGTATTTTTGTTACCCTTTATTATTTGGTTATTTAAAAAACAAGTATATAATAACTAATGCTATGTGTTAAAACTTACATGCATATGCTTCTGAATTAGAGCATGTACTAAGGAGTTTAACGATGGCTTGTGTGGAAGCAAACACAGTAGCAATAATAATGACACATCAGTGGATTCTTCAGCTAGTGTTACCAGATGCTCTATTTCCTGAAATTTTACACAAGGCACATAGATACCAAGTTGAATTAGCTAAGTCAGCATCATATTAGAGGTCCTAGATTTAGATTATGGGCCAGCCACATTGACTGCAGTTAATTTTTGGTTTTATTCCATTATTGAAGCAAAAGCTAGATTGAATTTTCATTATTACAATCTGTTTAATCCTCAATTATCAACTTATAAATCATGAAAATTCATAAAATCCAAATCAGTGAACATGCACAAACATAAGACTTACACAACAGAAGACATAGACATACACAGCTACTAGCATACATCAAAAGATTCTAGACAATCATGTTAAGGCATTTATGAATTATAATATCGCCTTTCCCTTGTGTTAAACATGTAACAGATTATATTTGAAGAGAAAAATTCTTGGTCTAGGCGAAAATTTTTCTCTTCAAATATAATTTATCCTTCAGTGAGAAGTGTTAAATCAATAATAAAAATATGAATGTAACAGATTGTTATCAATACTTTCATCATTTATGGACACAAAAGGATGATTTATTACAAATACCAATCTCTAATAACACTGCTTTGGAACAAATTTCTATAGATGAACTAACTGATGTTATATTTAATTAATGTTGGGAAGTAAACATTATGAGGTATAATCATTAAAATTCATCGGAGAACATATTGTTTAAACAACTCACCTCATAGGATTCATGCTTCCATGATATCGCGATTTCAAACATAATCATGTTCATCGTCAGCCATAACTCCGACATCATGGAAGCATGAATCCTATGAGGTGAGTTGTTTAAACAATATGTTCTCCGATGAATTTTAACTGATGTTGTTAAATCATTAAAAAGTAACAAAGCTCCCGGAGAAGACCACATTAATCAAGAATTATTTAAATTTTCAACTAAAAAATTTTTAGACAGATTTCTTATTCTCCTTAATATGATATGGGAAGGACAAGAACCACCACAAAGCTGGAACAAATCCATCGTAATACCAATCTTCAAAAAAGGAAGTCGCCAAATCAAAGATAACTATCGTGGAATTAGCTTGTTGAACTCTGGATATAAAATTTATGCTAATATTGTTAAGAATAAATTGAGGAAAATTTATGAAAATATAATTGGAGAAGAGCAGAATGGATTTAGAAAGGGTAGATCTTGTACAGATGGATTCTTTACTCTAAAACTACTATTAGAAAAGCACAAGGAATTCAATATAGAAACTCATATCGCCTTCGTTGACTTCATAAAGGCTTTTGACAAAGTAGACAGAAATATATTACTACAAATTTTAGCTGATGATAACGCTCCACAACAATATATTACTAATATCTTCAACATCTATAAAGATAATGAAATCTCTGTTAAACAAGATGGCAAATTATCTTCTTGGGAAAAGATCAACACAGGAGTAAGACAGAGATGTGGACTTTCACCAGTGCTTTTCATTATATACATGAATAAATTAATAAATGAATGGAGGAAAACACAACAAGGATATATACCCATCAATAGGAACCTCAAACTCGATGCTATTCTTTTTGCAGACGATTTAGCTCTTCTGGCACTTTCCGAAAATGATTTGCAACGATCAATTTATAATTTACAAAAAATAGGTGCCAAATTAAATATGGAAATATCAATTAACAAAACTAAAATTATGGCATTTCATGGGAAGGACCCCATACAAAGTAAAATCTGTCTCCAGAATAAAATTTTAGAGAGATCTAATCAATTTAAATATCTTGAATATTATCTCTCTATCTGGGATGAAAAGGATATCCCTGAAAAAGTTACTAGTTATAATAAAAGTTTAGGAATTATTAATCAAGTTATGAAACCATCCCTTGTACAAAAAAACACCAGATTACGTTTATATAACACTTTGGCTAGACCAGTGTTGACCTATGGTAGTGAAGCATGGACACTAAAAAAACAACATGAAAGCAGAATAACAGCTTGTGAAATGAGATTCATGCGCAGAACAGCAGGTTATACCAGATGGGATCGGAAAAGGAACACCGATATCTTAAAAGAATTGAAGACTACGCCAATTTTGGAATATATTAAACAGTACCAACTAAATTGGAAACACCATCTTGAAAGAATGAGTTCAAATCGGATCACCAAAGCTGTTTATAATTATATACCAAGAGGACGAAGATCACTGGGCCGTCCTATGAAACGCTGGAGGGAAAATTTTCTATAGGATCGTAACAGGCCTTGGCCTAATACTTGGAAGGAAGAAGAAGAAGGAGGAAAATGGATCCCATAAATAATGTGATGTTGTTGTCTAATGCTTGGTGTTTGGCAATGATGACATTAGCTCTTGTGCACTCCAATATTTTTCTATGATGGATCCAGCAGGTAATGTTTTGTAAGTTTGAAGATGTTCTTCAGTCATTCGTTTTTCTTTACTGTATAGAGGACAATTTAGATTAGTATAAATTCCTATCTTATTTAAATGTTTTTCTAAATAGTCATGATCAGTGATAAGTCTAAATTTTGCTGCTGCAATTTTATGTGAGGAATACTTTCTAGTTTGTTAATGATGGTATCCCATTTTTTGTCTTTAGTTTTATTGTATGTGTGTCTCTCTTTATATTTATATAAAGATTTTTTTTAATGAATGTGAAAGGTAGGTTTATAATATAGATAGATAGATCATCGGTTGATTAATGTCTTTGACATCGTCCGATTCCTAATAGCCAATTTTGTCAGTCCATCCAATCTCCTGGTTGTAGATGTTTCTCCTTCATATATAACCATATTCCCTGACTCCAGGAGGTTTTAGGTCTTCCTCTGCTGGAATAATTTAGAACCTTTCTTTGCAAGAAGATCAGTGTCTCGTTGCCATCAATTCCACAATGTGCTGGTATTCATAGCAGTAGTATTTTTTTTTGTAGCTTTTGAAGTTATTGTATGATTGGTGATATTCTTTAATTTTGATGGATATCTTTTTATATGAATTTATTCCATAAATTGCTGTTTAGAGTCTGATACTATAATATCTTTTTAGAATTTATTTATCCTACATAAATGTTGTATAAATGAGAATTGTATAACCATTATTTGTGAAACAAAAATTTGTTATATGATGTTCAACTGGTGGCGGCTCCATGGCGCAAGAGGTTAGATGCTCGCCTCTCACCGCTGGGGTCCCAAGATAGAGTCTTGGTCACTCCATGTAGGTTTCGTGGTGGACGAAACGGAGCTTGGGCAGGTTTTACTCGGGGTTTTATCCAGTTTTCCCCTGCCACAATTTCATTCTATCATTTCTCCATACTCATCTCATCCATTTCATTTCGTTCATCTGTCCCCGTGATGGTGCGTCAGGTATGGTCGGCTGGCACCCTTGTCATTCACAGGGGCTCATCTCATCTCATCCCTCGACCCAACCTTGAGTTGGACTCGAGTTGAGGATATTTTATATTTATTTATGTTCAATTGGTTGATAGAATGAAAATGATATAAAAGTTATTTTGTTATTAATTGTTGACCCATACAAACAGATTGCATCAATATATCCGAATGTTTCACATTTTGTGACTGATTCATCAATTGAATGTCAATTAGTTGGTAGGTTAAAGAATTGTCAAAATACTTTCTTTTGACTTAGGATAATTATTTTTAATTTTTATTCCTAATTTGTTTCATTTATCAATGTGGATTTAGAATAAATAGGTATACAATAGATCCGATTTTTAGTATAAGATAGATTTTAGAAAAGAAATGGAAATACAATGGCAGTCCATCAACTATGTGTAGGATTACAAAAAGCACACAACTCAATTAAGAGGGAGAAGATATATAGTATCCTGCTGGAGTTCGGAATTCCTAAAAGTTAATAAGATTGATTCAAATGTTTCTAAATGACACAAAGAGTATGGTGCATGTAGGCAAACAGTTTTTAGATTTTTTTTAATTCACAATGGGTTAAAGCAAGGAGATGCATTATCTCCTCTACTATTCAGTTTTGCTCTAGAACACGCCATCAAATCTTTAGAGGCTGAAGAAGGCCTATAATTCAATGGTGTTAATAAGTTGTTAGTTTATGCTGATGATGTAGTACATTAGATGATAATGACAAGATACTAAGGACCAACATGCACACTCCATTGAGTAAAACTAAGAAATTGGGACTGAAAGTAAACTCAATAAAACTAAATATTTGGTCACATATAGAAATACATTATATAATGGAAATGGACAGTTAATCACAAATGAGGAAAATTTTGATGAAGTGATTGAAATCAAATACCTAGGAACAATAATTACATACAAGAATGAGATGTTGAAGGGATTTAAACATAGGCTCAATTCTGGAAATGCATGCACTACAGGGACTCTTGTCCCAACTTCTCTCAAAAAACATTGAACAGAAAATATATAAAACTGTTATTCTCCCATTATATATATGGATGTGAAATCGGACTTTTACTTTAAGGGAAGAGAAAAAATAATGAGTATTTGAGAATAAATTTCTTATGAAAATCTTTGGACCAAAGAGAGATGAACAGACAGGTGAATGGAGAAGACTACTTAACAGTGAACTACATGATTTTTATAGGAAACCAAATAAAATAAGAAGAGTCAAGTCTCCAATGGAAAGGGCACATGGCATGAATGGGGAATGAAAGAGGGGCCTGAAAGGTATTTGTAGGAAAACCAGAGGATAAGCACCCAGTAGATAGACTAAGAATGAGGTGGGAGAATAATATTAATATAATATCAATGAGACATTGAATAACTTTTCAATTATTTTTTACCATTTCATTAGTTTGATTATATCAAGTTTTTGCTGCTGATCTAATGCAAAATCTATTCTAGAAGTACCAAAAGTTATAAGTAGAATTTCAGCCTGGATATGTGATTGTTGGTGATGCTGAGTTGTCTTTAATAAATTATTCATTCATATCATCAAAATATGAAGTGTTCCATTCATCTTTTTCATTTTAAAGTAAGATGCAAAGCCAATAATAAAATTTTAAATATCTTTTTTTAACCCACTAACCATCCAATTTGTGTTATAATTATCAGAATTGAAGTGATGTACACATCATTTTGTTTTAGTTTTAATGTCAGATAAATTAGGCATTCATCTACTCGCTGAAATAAAGTTTTTTTTTAATTTCCTAAAACTAAGTCCACATTCTAAAATAATTCATTTAAATAAATAAAAATAAAACTTAAAGTTTTATATGATTTTCATATTTATTACAATATAAATTTGTAACAGCTATTTCAGTACTTTGTACCTTTTTCAGACATGATTAAAAATGAATGAAGTTTGTTATTATATATAAACTCCAGTACATAACAACTGTAACTATGCAACTGAATGTAAACAAACAATTCATAACTATAAAGAAATAAACGTTATCTCAGTCAAAACATAAATTTATTAAGTCGACGTTTCAATCTCCTTATGAGAGATCATTTTCAAGACATGGTTGTTTATAAATTTATAATACATAGTTATTTATTTTTTTAAATAAACAATTTCTATTTTAAATTTAAAAGAGGTGATTCATTTAAATCTAGTTGGGAATTTAACAGCCTATTGCTATTCTTCAATTTATTTATCTCTACAATTTCTAAAAGATCTAATTTTTTTCCTTTGTCACAAACATGTAAAACTTCAAAATTTGAATCAAAACAGTGAACATAGGAGTAGATGGTTAGCATACTTTGATGTATCTAAATTTCTGTTATATGCTCTCATTTGTTCTGAGGCCAGACATTCACTCAACCTATTTCCTGAATGACCAATATGGATATGGGAAAGGAATTTATAAATAATTAATTAGATAAATAATTGAATTAATAATCGGACATATACCTTATTCATATTCAAATAAATCAGAAACACACATAGAACACAATTATATAATTATTAATCATAAATTAAATGATCCAGAGAAATTAATATGATGAAATAAGAAACGTTCAGTTATGAGTAATGTAGGGAAAGGCTAATGACAGCAACCATTCTATTGTGTATTGATGGGCTCGAGACATACTTACAATAAGTTAAAGATCTCTAAAATTCTTTTCAGTCCAGAGGATTAGATGCATTTTATTCAGCCAGTTAGAACTAACAATGCCTAAGCCTTGTACTCTGGACAGTTCAACACAAAAGGAAATATATTGCTGGGAATTTTGGAAACTCAGTAAACAAGTGGTTTTTACAGGAGGGTGAGTAAAACTAATTAGAATTAGAAGCGATGAAGCCACTTAATATAATCAGAAAGTTCCAGAACCTAAGTAAACTAGAAGCCAAGCCAAATGCACGATGAAACAGGATTCCCAAGCTAGTTACATAAACTTATGTCCCAACTGTATCTAAATCTACAAAAAAGGAGGGTCCTAAGACAATCGTTGACGTCACAGCCAATAACATACCCTCAAAGCCCTTCCATCCCAAAATTATAAACAAATGTACCAATCATTTGCAATTCTGGATTATAAAATAGGCCTTATCACGTGATCGTAAAATTACGATGAGTGGGAGTTATAGTTTTCCTTATAGCTTCAACCAATACCTTAAACCACTTGCTCGCTTGTTTTGCTTGTCGTCGTCTCGTCAACTGGTCATATTCATCTTACGGTGCCCTAGGCACAAAACAGTGATTGTCATCTTTATTGTGATGTCGACATGAACACACATACCTGTTCACCTGTTGGACAGCAGGCCAACATCAATCAAAATACTTAATAAAAGAAGACACTATATATCATTATAGGCGCGGTATTGTTAATTAATCCACTTGTATATGTAACACATAATCTGATTCGTCTTACTATTGTGACCAAAATGATAAACGCCGACTATTACATTTATTATTAGTATTGTGTGTGTTCAATTGTTCGACGTATAATAAATTGTTAAAGTGATATTACATCTTCAACGTGTCTTCTGTCAACGAGATATAATCGTGTCCGCACAATCCTTGTGAATCTTAGGAAAGAATCTCATGCCTACAGCAACCCACTGAGCTACCCAAGGTCCTCGACTAAAGAGGAATCCTTTCTAAATCCTGGCGCCCACTAAATCCCGTTATTACCATTAACCATTATACTAAGCAATCATTATCCCGCTCCAGTTCCTTTATACGAGAAGTAAAAGGTTTGCCAGTTTGTCCTATATAGACATTGTCGCATGTGCCACACTCCAATTTATATACACCTGATAATTGTTTTTTTTACTTTCAATTTATTGCTTTTTATTATATTTTGCAAAGTTTATTAGTTTTAAATGCCACATTAAAACTAATAAAACTTTGCAAAATATAATAAAAACAATAAAACCAAAGTGAAAAAGGAACAATTATCAGGTGTATATAAATTAGAGTGTGGCACATGTGACAATGTCTATATATGGCAAACTGGAAGACCTTTTATTTCTCTTATAAAGGAACATATGAGAGCATATAACAGAAATGTAGATACATCAAAGTATGCTAACCATCTACTCCAATACGTTCATTGTTTTGATTCAAGTTTTAAAGTTTTACAAGTTTGTGACAAAGGGAAAAAAAATTAGATCTTTTAGAAATTGTAGAGATAAATAAATTAAAGAATAGCAAGAGGCTGTTAAATTCCCAACTAGATTTAAATGAATCGCCTCTTTTAAATTTATAATAGGGATTGTCTATTTAAAGGAAAATGTTTGTTTACATTCAGTTGCATAATTACAGTTGTTATGTACTGGAGTTTATATACAATAACAAAATTCATTCATTTGTAATCATGTCTGAAGAAGGTGCACAGTACCGAAACAGCTGTTACAAATTTACATTGTCTTTTCTATCTTCTTAGTGTATCCAGCTATTTGCTGACAACACAAAGATCCACTACTTTTATATAATTGTAGGCTTTCACGGCCGGCGTCTTGATCCATATTTGGTTCGGCTTCCGGGCTTATAGGCCGTGGTCTGGTTGTCTTCTTACTCGACGTTTCGTCTACTGCTGCGGTAGACCTCATCAGGAGATACTGCGTGCTCTCTGTGAACGCCTCAACAGTCGGCTGCAGACTGGCTGGTGGTTGGAAACTGTCCCTCTATTTATAGCTAAACCCCGGGTGGTGGGGGGGTTTTCTGCACGGACCGAGTTTTTTGCTGTTGTGCCAATTACAGAAGTCATAGGCTTCGTTGTCGTGTTATGCAGTGCTGGGATCCAAATTTTGTTTATCTTCATGGTTTCTTCTTTTTTGTTGAAGGAAGAAAGAAGAAACCATGAAGATAAACAAAATTTGGATCCCAGCACTGCATAACACGACAACGAAGCCTATGATTTCTGCAATCGGCACAACAGCAAAAAACTCGGTCCATGCAGAAAACCCCCCCACCACCCGGGGTTTAGCTATAAATAGAGGGACAGTTTCCAACCACCAGCCAGTCTGCAGCCGACTGTTGAGGAGTTCACAGAGAGCACGCAGTATCTCCTGATGAGGTCTACCGCAGCAGTAGACGTAGACGAAACGTCGAGTAAGAAGACAACCAGACCATGGCCTATAAGCCCGGAAGCCGAACCAAATATGGATCCACTACTTTGTTCTTCATTTTACAAAAGATGGATATAGCGCCCACTGTTTGTAGTATATTCCAGCTGCTAGAGTCCAAAGATGAGGAGTAGTCAGGATATATTGTTGTGCTTTTTCCAAAGTTCCAGGTTTTAATGTTTGGATGAGTACCTACGAGGGATATTACAATTTATATTGTAATAAATATGAAAATCATATAAAACTTTTTTTAAGTTTTATTTTTATTTAATTAAATAAATATGGATTTTCATCAAGTAAATGCCAAACCAATTGATTACTAAAATAATTTGTTTCCAACATGTAATGACATAACTGCTCCTTGGATGCACACAGTCTCTATCCTTGCCTCTCACACAGCCCTGTTGTCACTCAACATGGAAAATAAATCAGAAACAAATCAACATGTGGAGAACTGTGAATCCTTATACTTATGAAGCTTACATTTATAAGGGCAAAATAATTACATAAAAATAATAAATTCAATTATATTAAATATGAAATGACAGGCTGCAGATGAAGAAAACAATAATATCAAAAAACAATTATAAACAGTTCTTTAATACAATGTTAATTCCGAGCTAAGTTCTAGTTGTACTGTAAACAAATTAGTATAAGGTATTATTCCGCCGACTCCATCTATTGGGGGAACCATGGTACTACTGTCATATGACTGAATTGTGTATGATAGAAACATTGCGGCAATATTGTATTTTATGGAAAATAAGGCTGAATACAAGATAAGATGGTACCAATAATTAGAAACCTCATCCATTTCTTATTTATGATGAAGAAAAATTTTATGACAAAAAATATATGGGCCTCCATGCTGACTCACCTGTATATTCTGGTGTTATTTTCACCATATTCTCAATGGTTAATATGGGATATTTTTCACTAAAAGTTTGAAAACATTCAAAATAATTTGTTTCCTTCTGCTTTTCAAACACTTTCCTTTCTGATGCTTTATACAATTCTACAGATGGTGGCCATTTGAAATAATTGAAATTATTGTGCATTGCACACGTGTAAGAATAAAACAATGATTATTAAATATATTAAAATAGTAATTACATATTTTAAGATTCTTTCATAGACATGTGCTGGATAATATATATATCTTTCTTTCCTTTATTTCAAGTGTTAGAGAGCAAACTACATTTTTTTACGCTAAAAGGTAATATTATTATTCAACCAATGAAAATGCAGTCATATATCATGGTTTGTTTACATTACAACTGGATTATTGTAATCAAATGGTAAAGAGAAAAATTTATGCCTGAACTGGGAATCAAACCCTGAACATTCAGCTTTCCATGCTGATGCTCTTAACCACTGAGCTAATTCAGGCTTCCTTCCCATCCAAGCATAAATCCTTCCTTTACCTTACTTTCTTGGTCCCACTTCAAATGCAATGAATCTTCATTCACAAATAATAGGAAAGATGACCAGAAAGCATATAGATTTGTACACAATATACAAAATAAAAAAGAACGACAAAAAACACCATTTATCCACAACAACAAACAAATTACAAATGAAAGTGAAATAGCGAACAAATTCAACAAACACTATGCTAACACCTATACTTTGTCCTCAGAGAGCAAAAAGGAACAAAAAACAATAAAAGAGAACCTAAAAAATTACATAAAATCAACAAGCAGTACAAAAGATAATATTTTTAATAAGAATTTCAACATTAAAGAGTTAAACATAGCCATTAATAGTTTAAAATCAAACAAATCTCCAGGAGCAGATAATATGCATGCAGAATTTCTCAAACACCTTGGCAATAAAGCCAAAGCTCAATTACTCTCCCTTTATAATCTTTCTTGGAACACGAAAGTTCCTGATGATTGGAAAAAAGCTATTATAATACCTATTTTGAAAACAAAAAAATCAACAAATACTTTTTCAAATTATCGCCCAATAGCACTAACTAGTGTAATTGTTAAAACTATGGAAAAAATGATTTCAAATCGATTAAATTGGTATTTAGAAACCAATAATTTACTTTCACCCAATCAAGCTGGATTTAGAGAATTACAATCAACAAATCAACAAATTGTACACCTAAGTCAAGATATTAAAGACAGTTTCAACAGAAAAGAAGACACTCTGGCAATGTTTGTTGATTTCCAAGGAGCATATGACTCTATTTGGAGATATAAATTATTAGAAAAAATTCAGACATTAGGCATTCAAGGGAATATGCTACTCTGGATCAGCATTTTCTCATTCAAACTTCAAAAACAACTGTTTTCATCGCTACAAAGTATAATAATCACCTCTCTAAATACCGACAAACACATCGATTTTTACCACAGGGTTCTGTACTCATCACCATTCTCTTCAATCTCTACATTAATGTTATGATCTACCTCAAGCATATAGAAAAGCTCCAAACAAAAAAACCCTACCTTTTTGCTGCTGATGTTGTAATATGGGTCTCCAAACCGAAAAACCAAAGTCAACAATTAATAACCATAGCCCAACAATCACTAATACAGTTAGAGAATTGGACATCCCAGAACTTAATGAAGATAAATATACAGAAAACAAATTATCAACTATTTACATTAAGAAAGAAACCACTACCCATCACTCTGAAATTGGAGGGTGAATTATTAACTCAAACACATGAAGCAAAATATTTAGGAATAACTCTGGACACAAAATTAACATGGAAGAAACACATAGAGAATATACGTACAAAGATAGAAACAAGGTTACCATTATTAAAACGATTAGCAGGGAAAAAGTGGGTTTGCAACACACAAACCCTAAACACCTTCTACCAAATGTACATAAAACCTGTACTTCAATATTGTGAAGAAATCCTAGTAACTACTAAAGTGGAAAAACTTAATAAATTGCAGAACCAAATCCTCCGTCTGATAACAGGAGCCGTTAAAACAACACCAATCACTGCCATGCAAATCTTAACAAATAACCCAAACATAGCATCTGAATATTAAATTAAAAGATTCTTACCTCTCCTCACATTATTCTGTTAAGTAGATCGCGATTTCAGGCCTATAGCAGGCCCATCTTCAGTACACTGTTGTTGACCGAAAAACATCGAATTGAATCAAAAGCTAGTCTAATTAAACAAATAGAGACACCTAAGGAACTTACAGTTTGGGAAAAGATCCACATTCAGAAAAACAAAGGAAAACTTATGAACTTCGAAGTTCCGCAAATTTTGACCTTATCAAGAGGTTCATCGGTCCACCAACAGAGGGAAGAAGAAGTGGTTCTTCCGAGCGACATAACACCGGTCAACAACAGTGTACTGAAGATGGGCCTGCTATAGGCCTGAAATCGCGATCTACTTAACAGAATAATGTGAGGAGAGGTAAGAATCTTTTAATTTAATATTGAATTGAACCTCACAGTGATAATTCCTATATAAAAAAAGGTTAATAGCATCTGAAATTGAGAAAACAGCAGTCACACAGTATGAAAAATTTTTAAGGCTACCCCATAATAACTGGACCCAAAGAAAACCACAAGTATGTTTAAAATCTCAGCAAAGCTTCTTAAGCATTGTACAGGAAATCAAACAGAAATTGCAACTTCCACATTCAAAAGAAAATAAGCAGATGAGAAACAACCCTCTAGAATTTTTGGAAATTGAATATAACCTTCATTTAACAGAAGACATCAAGAAATCAGAAACTCCTCCATATATTTTAAAACCAATGTCACTGGAAATAATAAATCTAAGATACCCAGCTCCTGAATGGATACATATTTTTACAGATGGCTCCAGCCTACCAAATGATGGTGGCACTGGTGCTGGTGCAGTATGTCCACTTTTTTCCTTTTATCGTAAACTAAACACAAATTCAACAAACTTTGATGGCAAAATTCTAGCAATTTTCTTAAGTTTACAAAATCTTTTATATCACATCCAAAAATTTACAAAAGTTGTAATTCTATGTGACTCCAAAGCAGCCATTCTCGCTATAACACGAGACACAACACCCAAAAGCATCAAAATTATCGAATGTCACAAAATGATAAAACAGTTATCCCGTCTACATAAAAAAGTTGTACTTCAATGGAAATCGGCCCATTGTGGAGTGACAGGCAATGAAATAGCCGATTTTCTAGCCAAGAAGGGTAGCAAAATTGTTTCAAACCCAACTTCTACTCCAGTTTCCTTTCACTCTATCAAAAGAATTATCTCAATAAATACATCAACAAACTTAGAGAAGAATACACACCAAAACATCTGGAAAGGAATGGGAAAATCTACAAGCTTATGACATTACTACATTACAAAGAAAATCTGCAGTAGCAACATTCAGACTGCTAACGGGACATGACTGCTTGAATAAACACCTACACAGAATTGGTATAACAGATTCACCTAAATGCTCTTTTTGCAATTTAAATGAAGATATGGAAAGAAACCATCTCCTCCGTTGTTCAGCTTTTGTAGAAGAGACCAGCCTTTCTGCTAAATATTGGAATGCAAGAGAGTGAATGGTTTCATTATCAAGTGCTCGACATTAGATACCAACCAACCATCATTCACAAATACACAATGAATGGCTTCTACATTAAGAAGACATGAAGGGACTCCACATAGCTGAAGTATTATGTATTAAATTAACATTAAGAAGCTGAAGCTGTTACTATGATTGAAATAAGTAAATTAATTAAATTAATGTACACAACTAAATTATTGTAATCAAATGGTAAAGAGAAAAATTTATTAAAATTCATCGGAGAACATATTGTTTAAACAACTCACCTCATAGGATTCATGCTTCCATGATATCGCGATTTCAAACATAATCATGTTCATCGTCAGCCATAACTCCGACTCTTATGGCTGACGATGAACATGATTATGTTTGAAATCGCGATATCATGGAAGCATGAATCCTATGAGGTGAGTTGTTTAAACAATATGTTCTCCGATGAATTTTAATGATTATACCTCATAATGTTTACTTCCCAACATTAATTAAATATAGAAAAATTTATGCCTGAACCGGGAATCGAACCCCGAACCTTCAGCTTTCCATGCTGATGCTCTTAACCATTGAGCTAATTCAGGCTTCCTTCCCATCTAGTCTAAGATCCGGCTGCAAGATTACTACGTTCGAGTGTATGAACAAAATCTATTTTTTTCATAAAATTGTGAATGACTGAATACACTTTTGCCGAGTTGTCTATTAAAATTTGGCCGCCAGTATGTTTAATTAAAATATAATGAATTAATTTATTTGAAATAATTGATTCACTTGTTATTAAACTAAATTATAATCCAGTTAGCAGAAATCAATGTATAGAGTTGGAAAAGTTTCGGTTGCCATTGCACACTTGGTCATAAACTCCTTGCAGCCAGGTATAAACAGATATTACTTTAATAGTGAGTGGAGAACATATTTTTATCAACTCACCTCATATATTTTCAATTTCTTTGATACCGACGGTTTCAGACAATATCATGTCCTTCTTCGGTCATGGCTTCCACTGATGAAATTCTGTGATTGTTGATTTCTCTAACGACATCACCTCTTGTGCTGCCATGACTGAAGAAGGACATGATATTGTCTGAAACTGTCGGTATCAAAGAAATTGAAAATATATGAGGTGAGTCGATAAAAATATGTTCTCCACTCACTATTAATGATATAACCTCATAATGTTTACTTCCCAATAATAATTTAAAGATATTACTTTGTTACATTTATATGTTCATGATGTACATAATCGACTTATATATTAAATTAAAGCTAATTTTTTTTTGTGCATGATAGAATGTGGCCGCATATAAGTGTTGCTAGTTGTTAAAGATAGGTTAGAGTGAAAGAGAGTAAGCGCTTTACATCACTCGTCAGACAAAGATGGTGATAGCCAGTCAGCTGTGTGAGTTTTTAGCGCTATTGCACATGTGTCGGTAACGAGTATAACTATGAACTCACACAGCTGGCTATCACCGTCTTTGTCTGACGAGTGATGTAAAGCGCTTACTCTCTTTCACTCTAACCATCTTTAACAGCTAGCAACCCTTATTTGCGGCCACTTTTAGAGAGGCAGAGGCATTCTATCATGCACAAAAAAGAAAAAAAAATTAGCTTTAATTTAATATATAAGTCGAGTGTGTACGTCATGAATGTATAAATGTAACAAAGTAATATCTGTTTATGCCTGGCTGCGAGGAGTTTACGGCCAAGTCTGCAATGGCAACCAAAACTTTTCCAGCTCTATACATCGATTTCTGCTAACTGGATTATAATTTATTTTAATAACAAGTGAATCAACTTATTTCAAATAAATTGATTAATTATATTTTAATTAAACATACTGGCGACCAAATTTTAATAGGCAACTCAGCAAAAGTGTATTCAGTCATTCACAATTTTATAAAAAAAAATAGATTCTGTTCATACACTCGATGAACATAATAATCTTGCAGCCGGATCTCGTACTAATTCAAGCATAAATCCTTCCTTTGCCTTACTTTCTTGATCCCACATTCAAATGCAATGAATCATCATTCACAAATACACAATGAATGGCTTCTACATTAAGAAGGCATGAAGGGACTCCACATAGCTAAAATATTATTTATTAAATTAATATTAAGAATATTATAATACAATATATAATATTATAATACAATACAATAATTTAGTTGTGTACATTAATTTACTAATTTCAATCATAGTAACAGCTTTAGCTTTTAATATTAATTTAATAAATTACAACTGGAACTTAGTTTGGAATTAGTACAGAAATAATACTACACAAACAAGTGACTGGAATAAAGTTATTACATGTATTCCCTTATACCGTTCATAAATGCTTCAGCATTTTTTATTAAAAAATGATTGAATATAATGATTGAAAATAACGAAATGAAAATAAATACTAATATTTTTATAACCAATCAATGTTTTAAATTCTTTATGAAGGGCAATTAAGATAGAATTACAAAAATTTCAACTGATCAACTGCACACAAACGTTCCAGGCTTGTGATATGACACTCCTACCCCTACGACCTACACATCACACTCATCACTCTGAGACGTTACTTGACTTAATTGCAACTAATAATCCAGACAGAGTACTTACTCACGGGTAACTGCCAGCCCCGGGAATATCAGCACATGATATTATATTCTTAGCATATTCACTGCAGTGCCCTAAACCGACTCGAAAGACTATTACGTATAGAGACTTAAAACATATAGACAATGCAACCCTAATTGAAGAAGCTATGCAGATGCCGTGGCATTCAATATGGACGCTGCATTCTGTAGATGAAAAAGTTGAGACACTAAATGACTTTATACTACAATTATACAACAGACATGCCCCACTAAAAACTAAACTCGTGAAACGACGCCCTGCACCCTGGATGACTCTTTCAATTCGTAACTTGATGACTGATAGAGACGCAGCACATAAGAAATATAGACTCAACAAAACAGACACAAGTCTCACTCAATATAAACAGTTACGTAACAAGACAAATCAAGCTATAAGAAATGCCAAACTTAGACATTTATACAACCTAACAAATACCAATACTTCAGAAATCTGGAAAAACTTGAATAGAATGGGAATTGGGAGAAAAGACACACAGGTAGACAAATTACCTGTTTCCCTGGACACACTCAATAATCACTTCACAGGTATAACTACTACTCCAAAGGATAAAGAACAAACAATAAATGAATTATCACTGACAAATCAACCCGACAGAGAACATTTCCACTTCTCATATGTTACAGACTACGACGTAAAGAAAGCCATAATGCGAATAAAAACCAAAGCAGAAGGAACTGACCGTATAAATATTACTTTACTGAATAAAATAATCGAAGCTATACTACCAACTATAACTCATATTTTTAACTCCTCACTACAAACTTCTACATATCCCTCATTGTGGAAACAAGCCCTCGTACGCCCACTGCCTAAAGTTAAAATGCCCTTAACTCCGAACGACTTTCGACCCATTAGCATTTTACCTACCCTTTCAAAAGCTCTGGAACGATTAGTCCATAAACAACAGACTGAGTACCTAAATGAACACAACGTTCTAGATCAATTTCAGTCAGGCTTCAGGACAGGACACAATACAAATACTGCTCTACTAAATATTTGCGAAGACATATGCGAAGCTGCTGATAATCGAAAACTTACCATTCTTACATTACTGGACTTTAGTAAAGCATTCGACACGGTTGACTTGGACTTATTGTTGCATAAACTTAAAAACCTCTTACTCTCTGATAGTGCCACGCAATGGTTCAATTCCTACCTTCATGAGCGCAAGCAATCTGTTGTAGGAAATCATGCATTATTTTCTTCTTGGTCCTTCTGTAAAGCTGGGGTTCCACAGGGTTCGGTGCTTGGGCCTTTACTTTTTTCAATCTACATAAATGACATATCTAACTCCCTAAAGCATTGCAAACATAATTTATTTGCAGACGACATGCAAATCTACATCCACAGAGACAAATATTCTCTAAATGACGCTGTTGCCAAAATTAACGAGGATCTTGACTCACTAATGACTTGGACAGTTAAATATGGACTGCAATTAAATCCTAGAAAGTCACAATCAATCATTATGGGTCACCAGAGACTATTATCTACAATTAACCTAAACACAGTCTCGCATGTGTCACTAAATGGAGTTCAAATCCCTTATAGTGAGACAGTAAAAATTCTAGGAGTATTTATTGACAACAACTTAAATTGGAATACACAAATAAACCATACATGCAAAATAGTCTTCTCAATAATACATTCATTAAATCGCGTCAGAAATTGTCTGCCATTCGCTCTAAGGAAAATGTTAGTAGAAACACTTGCAATGCCCCATTTTGATTATTGTGACACTCTTTTTACAGACTTAAATATTATTTACACTCAAAGACTTCAACGTGTTCATCATTCTTGCGCACGTTTTATTTGTGGTATTCGCAAATTTGATCATGTTACACCGTCCCTGGAACAATTATCGTGGCT
This sequence comes from Diploptera punctata, assembly GCA_030220185.1. Taxonomy (NCBI): domain Eukaryota; kingdom Metazoa; phylum Arthropoda; class Insecta; order Blattodea; family Blaberidae; genus Diploptera; species Diploptera punctata. The sequence continues at coordinate 453,846 of JASPKZ010007912.1, forward strand.
TCGTCTAAGAGATCGTAGAATTGTCCATTCACTATCACTTCTCTATAAAATCCTTCACACATCATCGCCTAATTATTTATCACGCCGCTTCATCAGACTATCCGACACACATAATCTTGACACTCGATCCCATCAGCACATTGTCCTTTATATCCCTCCTCATCACACTGTATATTATTCATTATCTTTTACGGTCTCACTTACCAAAACATGGAATTCCCTTCCGCCCTATGTCAGAGACTGTCAAACTATAACATCCTTCAAAAACAAATTAAAGAATTATTTAATAACAAACTAACTTATACAACTCACTGATAGTATTCTTTTAACAATATTAATATATTTAATTATTTATGTAAATAATATTAAGAATAACAAATATTTTCTTTTGTTTTGTTTTAAATATTGTACAAACGTAAAATTAGTTTTTCTATATCTCATTATTTTTCTTTTTTTTTATAGATGTTAGACAGGGACAATTTAATATGTCTTGATTGTATACATTTTATTATTAGTTTTTAGTCTTAATTTTAACTAACCTTAACTAGTTGCATTATAGATCATAATATGTATATTAGATATTATCTTTTGATCAAATTTTTACTTAGTATTTAATATTAGAGTTAATTATGATTGTTATATTCTTATGTAATATATGTTTGTCCTGGTGAGTGGAAGAGAGGGCCGCATGGCCTTAACTCCACCAGGCTAAATAAATAAATCTTAAAATCTTAAATTTCAGTCGCATAACATCATATCATGCATCATACATGCAATACAGAAAATACATCATCACATTCTTAAAACTAATGAGATTGAATTTGAAATTAAATTTATTATCCCTACACTTCTTAAAAATATTATATTGAAGGGAATGAGTCATTTCCTTCGTTTCATTGACTGAATATATCTGTATTAAATGTGCTGTACCACATATTATAGATCATAGTTTTTTTAAATACCCTTGTACATAGTATCAAAACTGGTACACTTGGTAATTTTAAGAAACCTCATAAATTCATAATCTATGAGAATATTGAGATGAATGCCAATTCTAAGCAGTTGGAAAATTTGAAAATAAGATTGTATTATATTAAAACAAAATTACTGTATATGGCAATACATACATTTGTTGAAAATTGAGTACAATGAAATATTTCTTCCAGAGCTATTTCAGCTTCCTCTACCAGTCGATCTTCAGATACGAGTATTCTGTATGTTAGTTGTACCCAGGGATTTTCTATTTCAGTGCTGCAACATAGTATAAATAATTTCATTGCAATAAAAAAACTGCATGGATAAACTAATACAAAAGTACTACAATAGATAGATAATTATAATCTCGAGCATAGGTATATAGGGAAGATAATGAACATAATCAGATAGTAATAGTGTACAAAATTTGTAGGAAGTAACTCTATGAGGTATTAATAACTAATTCACTGGCATTATCAAACCTGTAGGTTCATGGCTGTGCTGACATAAGCTCTCCATACTTTAATATCATGAGCTAATGTTTTCCAATCATCCCTTGTATAATCTACTTCTCTCAAATCATGGCCGATGCTATTCTCCCACCTCATTCATGGCCTATCTACTGGGCACTTTCCCTCTGGTTTTCTAACAACGAGTTTCCATGCTCCTCTTTCATTCCCCATTTGTGCCACATGTCCGGCCTATCTATTGGGTGCTATCCCTCTGGTTTTCTGACAGGAAGTTTCCATGTCCCCCTTTTATTCCCAATTCATGCCACATATCCTGCCTACCTATTGAATGCTTTCACTCTGTTTTCTGAGAGGTATCCATGCCCCTCTTTTATTCCCTATTTATCCAACATGTTCTGCCTATTGCAGTCTATGAGACTTAACAGTTCTTATTATATCTGGTTTTCCATAAAGATCATGTAGTTCACTGTTATGTAGTCTTCTTCATTTGCTTGTCTGTTCATGTCTTTTTGGTCCAAAAATTATCTTAAAAACTTTATTCTCAAATACTCATACTTTCTCCTCCCTTAAAGTAAGAGTCCATGTTTTGCACCCATACAATATAACTGGGAAAATAACAGTTATATATATTTACAGTTCAATGTTTTTTTTTTTAGAGAAGTTGGGACAACAAGAGTCCTTGTTAATGTTGAGTTATTTTTGACTCACTTCATACTTCTTAACTCCCTTGCATACCTGGGATTCATCACTGCATCTGTGACATTCTCAATGCTGTATCACGTTCACAACTGACGTCCAACGGCCTCCTCTCCTGCATACTGACCTCCATGCCATCTGATGGCTGACCGATGAACTTCCAAATCAATCCCCTCTCCTATCACCGGGTATTTCAAAATTCATAGTTATGTTTTTATTCTTGCATATGTAAATTTTTTCCCAAATTGTGAGTTCCTTCAGTTTTTCCAATTGTTTAAATAATTTTGTTTTGGTTTCTATTCTGTGTTTTTCTGACCAGGCATGTGCAGCTATTGCAGATTCTTTTGTTTCTCCATTTTTAACATTTCTGAGGTGTTCCTTTAATCTTGTATTTGAAATGTTAAAAATGGAGAAACAGAAAAATCTGCAATAGCTGCACATGCCTGGTCAGAAAACACAGATTAGAAACCAAAACAAAATTACTTAAACAATTGGAAAAACCAAAGGAACTCACAATTGGGAAAAAAAATTATATATGCAAGAATAAAAACATAAGTATGAATTTTGAAATACCCGGTGATAAGGAGAGGGGATTGATTTGGAAGTTCGTCGGTCAGCCATCAGAAGGCACGGAGGTCAGTATGCAGGAGAGGAGGCCGTTGGACATCAGTTGTGAATGTGATACAGCATTGAGAATGTCACAAATGCAGTGATGAAACCCGGGTATGCAAGGGAGTTAAGAAGTATGAGGTGAGTCAAAACAACTCAACATTAATTAAAGTAACCTCAAAGTGTTATTTCCTACCTATACAACTTAATAAAAGAGTCCTTGAACTACAAAATAGTATGCATTTCCAATACTGAGCCTATGTTTAATTTCTTTGTGCACTTAATTCCAGTTTGTAATTATTGTTCCTAGGAATATGAATTCTCCTACTTCCTCAAAATTTCTTCATTTGTCATTAACTGTCCATTTCAATTACATAATGCATTTCTATGTGTGACCATGTATTTAGTTTTATTGATGTTCATCTTCAGTCCCAATTTCTTAGTGTTACTTAATAGAGATGAGGCATTAATAACACGGTGCAACATATCACAAGGTCACAAAAACTTTTTTTGAAAATGTAGGCATTCTTAATGTATTTTCACCTTCTGAATTCGAAAATGATACTCAAAACATTGTATCACCCACAGTTTTTGCACAAATCACTGCAATATATATCACCACTTCTATTTAATGTATATATTAATGCTATCATCAGACACTGGAGATTGACAGTTCATGGTAATATTCCTCTCTCAAGACACACAATTTTAGACACACTCTTATATGCAGATGATCAGGCTCTTTTCGGCAATAATGAAGATGAATTACAATATTCCACTCATCATCTTAATATAATAGCCCAACGATTTAACATGGAAATATCAACAACAAAATCTAAAGTTATGGCCTTTCAAGGGAAATTCCCAGTAAGAAGTAAAATTTGTATTCAGAATTCAATATTAGAGCAAGTTAATTTAAATACTTAGAGGATATAATCTAACTTATAATGAGGAATGTGATATATCCTTTAAAATACAAAACTATAATAAAGCTTTAAGAATTATCAACCAAGTTTTTAAACCATCAAAAGTGCAGAGACACACAAGAATGAAAATCTATAAAATTCTCGCTAGACCCATAATCTGTTATGGCAGTGAAGCTTGGACCATCAGAACTCAGGATGATCGTCATATTACAGCCACGGAGATGAAATTTCTGCGACGAACTGCAGGTTATAGCCTTCTAGACCACCAAAGAAATTCAACAATAGCCAGAGAGTTAAACATTGTACCTATATCTGAATACCTCCAAGAATATAGAAACAACTGGCTAGCCCATATTCAGCGCATGGATCGTCACAGAATACCAAAACAAATTCTTCACTACATTCCTCGAGGCAGAAGATGTGGGTCGACCTTTTCGGAGATGGCGGGAGACCGTAACGGGCCACTAGGCCTAATACTTGAAAGGACGATGATGACATAAGGAAATAGTAGGCCTACATATATATGGCACATGAAACATGCAGAAGTAGAATACTTTAAAACAGCAACATATTGAAATATACACAGTGAACAAATGTATACAGAGAACATGGTACAAAAGAAGCACTTCTTCTTCTTCTTCCTTCCAAGTATTAGGCCAAGGCCTGTTACAATCCTATAGAAAATTTTCCCTCCAGCGTTTCATAGGACGGCCCAGTGATCTTCATCCTCTTGGTATATAATTATATCCGATTTGAACTCATTCTTTCAAGATGGTGTTTCCAATTTAGTTGGTACTGTTTAATATATTACAAAATTGGCGTAGTCTTCAATTCTTTTAAGATATCGGTGTTCCTTTTCCGATCCCATTTGGTGTAACCCGCTGTTCTGCGCATGAATCTCATTTCACAAGCCGTTATTCTGTTTTCATGTTGTCTTTTTAGTGTCCATGTTTCACTACCATAGGTCAACACTGGTCTAGCCAAAGTGTTATATAAACGTAATCTGGTGTTTTTTTGTACAAGGGATGGTTTCATAACTTGATTAATAATTCCTAAACTTTTATTAGAACTAGTAATTTTTTCAGGGATATCTTTTTCATCTCAGATAGAGAGATAATATCCAAGGTATTTAAATTGATTAGAACTCTCTAAAATTTTATTCTGGAGACAGATTTATACAGAGAACATGGTACAAAAGAAGCACTAAATTAATTAATTCCGTGCTTTCATAGTTGTCATGTCGTGGCTCCTGCTTTTTTCTTATGAGGAACGTCCATGTGTTCATGGTGAAACATCCAGCAGTGGTCGCCCATCATCTGAACATCCCAAGTTTCCAGGTAACGTCGTTCCATGTCCTTGATATCCTGATGGAATCTTTCACCTGTTCCTCACTTACAGCACCCAGGTTTGGAGGAAAAAAGTCAAGGCATGAATTTAAAAAATGTAGCTTTAAACTCATTGAGCATCCCAGCTTTTTTGAATGTTGTATATTCTCAACTATGTCGATATACTCTGGGATACGATTGTTTCCCAAGAAGTTTTGAACCAACACTTAAAGGCAATCCAGGCTTCTTGCTCCACAGCATTCATTGAATGGAAGAAATATTCATCTAGCATTAGTTTCCGAATACTGAATATCGAATATCTTTGAACTTAGCATCTGACAGTTTGGGAACTTGTTACATAGATATTTGAAACAGTTGCCATACTTAGGTAATGCCTTGACAAACTGCTTCATCATGCCCATTTTTATGTGCAGAGGGGGCAAGAATATTCTGTCTCCATTAGAGGGTCAAACTTTATTTTTTTGCCCCCTGGAACCAATTTCAACTTTAAGGGCCACTGTTTTTGCTCCCAATGTTTGTAACGAACCTGACTGTCCCATTCACAGATAACAGGGAAATTTTGTTTTATCCTGATTGTTGTCCTAGAATCATACACCAACTTTCAAATCACCACACACCATCCAATTATTACTTACTTACTCATTGGCACTATCGAACCCGTCGGTTCATGGCCGCGCGGACATAAGCTCTCCATACATCCCTATCCCGAGCTAATGACTTCCAATCATTCCCTGTATAATCTACTTCCCTCAAATCATAGTTAATGTTATTCTCCCACCTCATTCTTGGTCTACCAACTGGGAGTTTTCCCTCTGGCTTTCTACAAGAAACTTCCATGCAAGCCTTTCATTCCCCATACGTGCAACATGTCCTGCCCATTGCAGTCTACGAGACTTAACTGTTCTTATTATATCTGGCTTCCTATAAAGACCATGTAGTTCATTGTTATGTAGTCTTCTCCATTCACCTGTCTGTTCATCTCTCTTTGGTCCAAAAATTTTCCTAAGTACTTTATTCTCAAATACTTGTAATCTCCTTTCCTCCCTTAAAGTAAGAGTCCATGTTTCGCACCCATATAATATAACTGGTAGAATAATAGTTTTATATATTTTCAGTTTAACGTTTTTTGAAAGGAGTTGGGACATCAAGAGTCTCTGCAATGCATAATAGCACGCATTTCCAGAATTGAGCCTATGTTTAATTTCTTTGTGCATCTCATTCCTATTTGTGATTATTGTTCCTAGGTATTTGAATTCAGCCACTTCCTCAAAATTTCCCTCATTTGTCATTAGCTGTCCATTTCCATTATATAATGTATTTCTACGTGTGACCATATATTTAGTTTTATTGATATTTACTTCCAGTCCTAATTTCTTAGTGTTACTCAATAGTGTGTGCGTGTTGTCCTTTAGTATCTCCTCGCTATCGGCCAATAGTACTACATCATCAGCATAAACTAACAGCTTATTAATACCATTCAGTTGTAAGCCTTCCTCATTCTCTAAAGATTTAATGGCATGCTCTAGTACAAAATTAAATAGTAGAGGAGATAGTGCATCTCCTTGCTTCAACCCATTCTGGATTTCAAAAGTGTCCGAAAACTGTTTGCCTACACGCACCCTACTCTTTGTGCCATTTAGACACATTCGTATAAGTCTAACTAACTTTTTAGGAATTCCGAACTCCAGCAGGATACTATATAACTTCTCCCTCTTAATTGAATCATATGCTTTTTTGAAGTCTACATATAGTTGATGTACAGTACCATTATATTCCCATTTCTTTTCTAAAATCTGTCTTATACTAAAAATCTGATCTGTTGTAGACCTGTTTCTTCTAAATGCACATTGATGATCTCCTAGAATGTCATCAATATAGGGAGTAAGTCTGCTTACTAATATATTTGTTAGAATTTTGTACGAAGTTGAAAGTAATGAGATGCCCCTGTAGTTGTTGCAATCAGTTTTATCTCCTTTCTTATAAATTGGTACGATAATTGATTCCTTCCATTCGACTGGAAGAGCTTCTTTTCCCCAAATCATACTAAGCAACCAGCGTATCTTGTCCATCAATTTTTCTCCCCCTGATTTTATCAGTTCTGCTGGGATCTCATCTGAACCTGATGCTTTATACATCTTCAATTTTTCAATCGCCATTTCAACCTCTAATGCACTTGGCTCTTTGACTAGCATTTCTGCTGTCTGTAAATTATCCTCGTCAATGTCCTGTTCTGTATGTACATTTAATAGCTGATTAAAGTAACTTTTCCATCTATTTAATATACTCTTGGAATCTGCAATCATATCCCCATTTTCATTCTGAATTATGTTTGTTCTAGCCTGAAACTCTTTCTTCTCTATACTAATTCCCTGATATAATTCTCTAATGTTCCTATTTTTTGCATTCATTTCAAGATCATTAATCTTCTCTCTCAAATATTCCCTCTTTTTACTCTTTAGTAACTTGGTGGTTTCCCGTCTAATACTACCCAATTGCTCTAAATTTACCTCATTTGGCTCGTGTAACCATTTCATTTTTGCTAGCTTTCTTTTCTTTACAATGTCGGCACATTCCTCATCAAACCATTTCTTGTTTTGCCTCTTTTTTAAACAACCAATGCTTTCTGATGCTGACAATTTAATAGTATCTCTTATAGCCTCCCATTCTTTATTTATATCAGTTTCTTCTTCGTTTGCCACATTGTCATCTGAAGATTCCAGTACTTCAAATCTATTAGCAATTTTGATTTGGTATTCTTGTCGCATTTCATCATTTTTCAAGTTTTTTAATTCAAATTTTACAGAATCATCTTTAGCGTTTGTTCCTCTCATAAGCGATAGCCGTTATCTGATTTTCACCCTGACCAGATGATGATCCGAATTGCAGTCTGTCCCTCTAACTGATCTAACATCGATCATGCTACTGTGCCAGCGTTTATCCACTAATACATGATCTATCTGGTTCCGAGTTTCTCCATCTGGGGACGTCCAGGTGTATTTATGAATATTCTTATACTGAAATGTTGTGCTCTTAACAATGAGATTCTTTAATGTGGCAAATGTGACTAATCTAATCCCGTTGTCGTTACTATCTTCATGAAGACTGAATTTGCCTATTGTTGGTTTGAATATATCTTCCCACCCCACTTTTCCATCCAATTATTGTGATCCTCAAATTGATTTGTGCAAAAACTATGGGTGATATAATGTTTTGAATATCATTTTCGAATTCAGGAAGTCAAAATACATAAAGAACACCTACATTTTTGAAAAAAGTTTTTTCACTGTTGCATTATGTAATTAAATGTTATTAAAATTTAGTATTCTATTTGCAAAACAACAGTTGAGTGTAAATTGAAAATGAAGGACTATTAATTTCTCCAAAACTGGTATTTAATAGAATACTAAATATGAGGTGAGTTGTAATTTTAATAATATTTAATTAGTAATAGTATATTTCATAAATGTATTATGAGAAATAACATTATAAGACTTTCAAGTTAATAAATATGAGTTATAAATATCTCACCTTATACATTCCGTGTTCTTCAAAGCACAGGACTGGTTTCAGGAAACGTCTTTTCTATCTTCAACCATCTTTACGACTGTTAAATTTTTCGTCTTCTAAGCTGCCATCTGGTGTTGATTTGATGAAGTTTGAGATCAAATCTTGCTTGCAGGAAATTTCAAAATTCATGGATCTAAATTTGTTCTTATGAATGATTATATCTTTTATCAAACTGTCAAATCCAAGGATCATGCCAACTGTTTTCAAAAGTTTAATTTCTTTTTCAATTTTATGATCTCTAAGCAAACCTATGAGCTGCCATTGCTCGGTTTTTGTGTTTCTCAATTTCAACATTTTTAATATTTCTAAAGTAATTCTTTGTGTGAGTTGTGTCCCTGTTTGTTTATATAGGAGATACTATATATAAATATATATATCTTCTTCTTCTTCCAAGTATTAGGCCAAGGCCTGTTACGATCCTATAAAAAATTTCCCTCCAGCATTTCATAGGACGACCCAGTGATCTTCGTCCTCTTGGTATATAATTATAAACAGCTTTGGGGATCCGATTTGAACTCATTCTTTCAAGATGGTGTTTCCAATTTAGTTGGTACTGTTTAATATATTCCAAAATTGGCGTAGTCTTCAATTCTTTTAAGATATCGGTGTTCCTTTTCCGATCCCATCTGGTGTAACCCACTGTTCTGTGCATGAATCTCATTTCACAAGCTGTTATTCTGCTTTCATGTTGTTTTCTTAGTGTCCATGCTTCACTACCATAGGTCAACACTGGTCTAGCCAAAGTGTTATATAAACGTAATCTGGTGTTTTTTTGTACAAGAGATGGTTTCATAACTTGATTAATAATTCCTAAACTTTTATTATAACTAGTAACTTTTTCAGGGATATCCTTTTCATCCCAGATAGAGAGATAATATCCAAGATATTTAAATTATATATATATATATATATATAGGGGGCACGCCTTAGCGTAGTGGTTAAGGCACTGAGCTACAAGCCGGAGGGTCGAGGGTTCAAGTCCCGTTGGGGTCAGGATTTTTAAACTGACCAAAACCCCCTGGCGGCACTATGGCCCTGGGGTCGACTCAGCCTCTAACTGAAATGAGTACCAGACGCTTGTTCTGGGGTAAAGGCGGCCGTCACGCAGGGCTGACAACCCGGCTGACATAAAAATGCCGATTGTCTAGAAAAAGTGGGAGCCTTAACCTCCTACTACCCCAAGGGCCTCCTGAGGCCTGTTGTGGGATCACTTTACTTTATATATATATATATATATATATATACTTACTTTATTGCACTCTTTGCAACTAATTTGATAAATTACAGATTTTTTATTATCTGGGGTATTAACTTTCATTAGTTATTAGTATATAACCAAGATTAAATTTAATTATTGGTGCTAATGTGATATTGAATTTATTAATTTTTTATTCAATGCCATCATGTTGTCATTTTGATATTCTGGTATTCTCTCCTGGCATGGCATTATTGTAACTAACTTCCAAAGTTGAGACATCTGGAAGGCAGAGTTACGCTGCCCTGATGTTATATGATAGGTGATGATGATGGTAATGATGCACCAGGAGAGGCTTTAATCAAAAATTTAATGAATCTGTTAATGTTGATAATGATGGCCAGATGATGTTTGAGGACTGTTTGGGTCTTAAAGTTCCCTGACATTTGTCTTACAGATGAGGAAAACCCCTAAAAAAACCATCACCCAGAAAAGCCCGCTGCCATTACGAGGCAGCACACTACCTTGAGACCACAGCAGTTTTGAAATGTGTTGTGTGTTTCAGGATGGTAAGTAATTTCTTGAATTGTTTCTCTTTCTTGGAATCAGATTGTAAGATGGTGTATTTATTTAAATCTTTTTTGTTGTTGAATATCTTTAATTAATTTGTTATTAGATCTTTTCCAAAGCTATTTAAACATAGATAGTTTATATAGCTTTGAAAAAGAGATATTAAGAAATAAATTAAATAAATTCAAACAACAAAAATGATTAAATGTATACACCCCCTACAATCTGATTCCAAGAAAGAAAAACAATTCAAGAAAATGACTTATCATTCTTTTGAAACACACAACAAATTTCAAGAAATTCAATATCACATTAGCACCAATATATAGATTTAGCCTGGATAATCTACTAATAACTAATAAGAAAGTTAATACCTAAGATAGTAAAAAATCTGGAATTTATCAAAATTGCAATAAAGTATATTTAGGAACAACAGAAAGAAATGTAGACACTTGCACAAAAGTACAATTTAGAAATATAAAAAATGGTGAAACTGAGAAATCAACAATTACAGCTCATACCAAGACCTATGTAATAAAGCCAAAGACAAAAAATGGAATATTTTAGTAAAGAAGCCAGATATTATTCCAGAAATTCCATGTAAAACTACAGTAGCAAAATTTAGACTGCTTACAGAACATGACTATTTGGCCAAACATTTATATAAAATAGGAATCTACACGAATCCAAATTGTCCTCTATGCAACAAAGACAAAGAAATGAACGAAGAACATCTACAAACCTGTGAAGTATTACCTGTTGGATCTACCATAGAGAAATATTGGAGAGCTAGAACGCTAATGGCTTCGTTGCCAAGGCCCAGCATTTGAAAACAACAATAACAACACAATTGCAGCTCATAGTTTACTAGAGAATCAAAAAATTGAAAAAATAAGTTATACTTTTGAAACACTTGTCAAAATCCTTGGATTTGACAGTTTGGGAAAACTGTACATTCAGAAGAACAAATTTAGATACATGAATTTTGAAATTCCTGGCAAGAAAGATTTGATCTCAAAGTTCATCAAATCAACACCAGATAACAGCTTAGAAGATGAAGGTGAAGACAAAAATTCAAGTCTTAAAGATGGTTGAAGACATTTCCTAAAACCGGTCCTGTGTTTTGAAGAACATATGGTGTATATGAGGTGAGATACTCACGACTCATTTTATTTAGTAAATGTAACCAAATTACCAGGTAATGATTTCTTGTAAATAAAAAAAAAATAAAAGAATCATTAAATGTCTTTCAAAAAATTTTGGGCTGTCATTAGCTTAACAGAGGACTGTAATATTTCATCTTTAGTTTCAGTTTCTTTAACTGGATTTTGCTATTTTTAAGTTTGTTTCTATGTAAATCTGTCTATTTATGAAATTGAATTGAATTATATTTTGTATTAATCTGTGAATCAGGATGTGCAAAGTTTAAAAATCCCATTTTTATTTTCTAAATTACTGAATTCCAAAGGAATGTAGCTATGAAAGGTCGTTCTTCATGAAAGATTCTTGAAAAAAGTTTTACAAATCTTCATTGATCCTACTTATTAGTGTAGTTTTAAAAAGAAAGCTAGCTAAAATGTATTAGTTACACAAGCCAAATGAAGTAAATTTAGAACAATTGGGCAACATCAGATCATTAGGTTATTAAAGAGTAAAAAGAGGGAATATTTGAGAAAGAAGTTTAATGATCTTGAAATTAAAGCAAAGAATAGAGAAACAACAGAGAATTAAATTAGGAAATTAAGATAGAGGAGGGTATCAACTAGAACAAACATAATTAGGAATGAAAATGTGTATATAATTGCAGATTCCAAGAGACTATTAAATATGTGGAAAAATAGCTTTAATCAGCTATTAAATGTACATGCAGAACAGGATGTTGATGAGAATGATTTACGAACAATGGAAATATTAGTCACAGAATCAAGCGCATTAGAGGTTGAAATAGAAAAATTAAAGATGTATAAAGAGCCGGTCTTGGTGCAAATTTTGAATATGATTTAAAGAAAATTATTGCTCTTTCTATCAGGTTCAGATGGGATCACAGCAGAACTGATAAAATCAAGGGAGAAAAGTTGATGGACAAGATACGTTGGTTGCTTAGTATGATTTGAGAAAAAGAGGCTCGTCCAAATGAATGGAAAGAATTGATTATGGTAACAATCTCATTGCTTTCAACTTTGTAAAAAGTTATAAGAAATATATTAGTATCCAGACTTACCCCATATATTGATGATGTAATAGGGATCATGAATAAGGATTTAGAAGAAATAGGTCTACAATAGATCAGATTATTAGCATAAGAGAGATTTTAGAAAAGAAATGGGAATGTAATAGGACTATACATCAACTATATGTAGACTTCAAAAAGGCATACAACTCAAGTAAGAGGGAGAAGGTTATATAATATCCCCCTGTCATTTGGAATTTCTAAAAGGTTGGTTAGGCTTATTCAAATTTGTCTAAATGTCACAAAGAGTAGGGTGCATGTAGGCAAATAGTTTTTAGATAATTTTGAAATTTACTGGGTTAAAGCAAGGAAATACACTATCTTCTCTACTATTCAATTTTGTACTATAACATGCAGTCAGATATTTAGGGAATGAAGAAGGCCTACAACTCAATGGTACTAGTTAATGTGATATAGTATTATTAGACCATAGCGAGGAGATATTAAGGGCCAACACACACACTATAATGAGTAACACTAAGACATTGGGGTTGGAAGTAAACATCAATGAAACTAAATATAAAGTAACAAAAAAAAAAACACTTCATATAGTGGAAATGGACTTTTAATGACAAATGAGAGAAATTTTGAAGAAGTGGAAGCATTCAAATATCTACGAACAATAATTACAAACAGGAATGAGATGCACAAGAGAATTATACATAGGTTTAATTCTGGAAATGCATGCTATTACGCACTACAAGATATCTTGTTGTCCCAACTTCTCTCAAAAACATTAAAGTGTAAATATATAAAACTGTTGTAAATCAATGGTAAAGAGAAAATTTTTTGCCTGAACCGGGAATCAAACCCCGAACCTAGCTGTCCGTGCTAATGCTCAGACCACTGAGCTAATCCAGGCTTCATTCCCATCCAAGCAAGAATCTTTCCTTTATCTTTACTCAACTGGCCCCACATTCAATTGCAATGAATCATCATTCACAAATACACAATGAATGGCTTCTACCTGAAGAAGACATGAAGGGACTCCACACAGCTATACATTATTAATGAAATTAATAACTGGGAAGCTAAAGCTATTACTATGATAGAAATAAGTAAATTAATAAACACAATTAAATTATTGTAAATCAATGGTAAAGAGAAAATTTTTTTTGTCTGAACCGGGAATCGAATCCCCGAACCTCTTTACCATTGATTTACAATAATTTAATTGTGTTTATTAATTTACTTATTTCTATCATAGTAATAGCTTTAGCTTCCCTATATTAATTTAATAAATAATGCTATAGCTGCGTGGAGTCCCTTCATGTCTTCCATTCAGGTAGAAGCCATTCATTGTGTATTGTGAATGATGATCCATTGCAATTGAATGTGGGGCCAGTAGAGTAAAGGTAAAGGAAGGATTCTTGCTTGGATGGGAATGAATCCTGGATTAGCTCAGTGGTCTGAGCATTAGCACAGAAAGCTAAAGGTTCGGGGTTCGATTCCCGGTTCAGGAAAAAAATTTTTTTTTCCTTTACCATTGATTTACAATAATTTAATTGTGTTTATTAATTTCATTATTTCTATCATAATAAGAAGCTTTAGCTTCCCAATAATTAATTTAATAAATAATGCTATAGCTGTGTGAGACCCCTTCATGTCTTCTTAGCAGGTAGAAGCCAATCCATTGTGATTTGTGAATGATGATCATTGCCAATTGAATGTGGGGCCAGTAGAGTAAGGTAAAGGAAGGATTCTTGCTTGGATGGGAATGAAGCCTGGATTAGCTCAGTGGTCGAGCAATAGCATGGAAAGCTAAAGTCGGGGTCGTTCCCGGTTCAGGCAAAAAAAAAAGGTCTCTTTACCATTGATTACAATAATTTAATGGGTTTATTAAATTTAATTATTTCTATAATAGTAATAGCTTTAGCTTCCCAAATTAATTTAAGATATAAAACTGTCATTTCATCTAGTCAATTATATAGAATGCAAAACATGGACTCTCAATTTAAAAAAGGAGAGAAAAAATATTACAAGTATTTTAGAATAAATTCTTAGGAAAAAAATTTTGGATCAAAGAGAGATGAAACAAACAGGCAAAAGAAAGAACTATATTAATATCGAGCTACATTTTATAAATGAATTGGAGGAAATGTTTTTATATCTCACCTCATAAAATTGCATGTTTTCCACGATAGTGAATCTACTAATAACTACTGGGTAATCTACTAATAACTACTAGGTAATCTACTAATAATTAATGAAAAGGTTAATTCCCCGATAGTAAATATCTGGAATTTATCAAATTAGTTGCAATAACTGCAAGAAAGTATATATAGGAAAAATAAAAGGAGTTTAGATACTCATACAAAATAACATTTGGAAACATTAAATATGGTGAAAGTAAAAAATCAGTAATTGCAGCTCATAATTTACTAGACAATCACAAAATTGGAAGAGAAACTAAACTTTTGGAATCAACAGTTTGGGAAAAGATATACATTCAGAAGAATAAATAAAGAGAAGTCATGAATTTTAAATTTTTAAGCAAAATTGATTCCAATTCATAAAATCAACACCAGATGGCAGTTCGGAACATGATGTTAATGGTGAAATTTCAATAGTTGGAGTTTGACTGAAGATGAAAATGAAATTACCTTTGAAACTGGTATTGTGAAAACATGCAAATTAATGAGGTGATATATAAAGAACTTTCCCAACCCTATTTCATAAATTGAAAATCCCTCAGTGTTACCTTCTCACTTTAATTTTGACTAAATAGCTACATTTCTTTATGTGAAACTGGAACAATAAAACAGCTAGTATCCTTCGATGTGATGGGCAAGGACTTTGGCAACAAATGGGGAAGAAATAGGGGCTTGAAACTACTTGCAGGAAAACCGAGGGAAAGCGCCCAATAGGTAGACGAAGAATGAGGGGGGAGAAAACATAAACTACGATTTGCAGAAGTAGATTATACAGGGGAGATTGGAAACATTAGCTAAGACTAGTGACATATGGAGTGCTATATCCATGTGGCCATGGACCTACGGCTAATTAAAGATAATACAGGAATGATTGGAAAATGTTAGCTCAGGATAGTTATGAATGCAGAGCTGTGGTGGTGGTTGTTGTTGGGGAAGTGGCGGTGGATGTTGTGGAAGTGGTAGTCGTGGTTGTTGTAGAGGTGTGTAGTGGGTGGTTGTTGTGGAGGTGGTGGTGGTTGTGGAGGTGGTGTTGGTGATCTTGGAGATGTGAGTGGGGTTTTGAGGTGTGGTGTTGTGTTGGATGCGGTAGTGTTTTTTGGAAGTCTGGTGGTGGTTTTTG